>OY730193.1:75489346-76089346 GCA_963422505.1 Pseudognaphalium luteoalbum
ATAACAATTCCCATCGGGAGTCTTGGTAACCTTCACAGAAGCTTGAGACTGTTGATGATCTGAAGTCTTAGGCCTATGAGGAGAGTGAGTAGAAAACCTCCTAGGCACAAACTTAGTTCCCTGTGCACTCGAAGTAGAGCCATTCTCAAATTGACTATGGTTTCTACTTGGGGTCCTAAACCTCGAAGGTGTCTTATCTCTTGGCTTATTGAAAGTATTTTCGTTTAGAGTATAAGTCCTTTTAGGTTTAGATGGAGAGACACTATGATTACCATCTCTTTTCAGAATGTTTACAGGTTTGCTACCTAATCTCGGTTTGGAGCCTAACCTATCAACACTCGAACTAGAAGTGGTCGGTGTCTTTTCAGTATTCACTAGCTAATGTGATGCTTCCAATTTCTTATTTGGGCAACAAGAAGCTACGTGTCCTTTTTGGTGACACTTGAAGCAAGACATCTGTTTCCGTGACTTACTAACTTTTGCATCCGCTATCGGAGTCTTAGGCACTAAAAGTTCAATTACATGTTCTTTATTAACCACTTCATCAGTTTTAGTATCATTAATTACTCCACCCGGTACAAAATGTACTTTGGTGTGAGGAATTTTCTTATTATCATCAGATGAAAGATTCTTAATAACATTCTTCTGTGCCTCTAACTTTTCTGGTTTATTAGATACTTTCGTCTCAGGGTTAACATCCGCCATATCAATGTCTATAGGAGTTTTAGTGTAATTTGAATTGAATGGGTGAGGCATATCATTATAAACTAGACCAGACATATCCTTCACACTACGCTGAGCACCTAACATTTTATCCATTTCAGATGATCTATAGCTCTCAAGCTTACGATTCTGAGCTACAAGTTTTGTTTTGCAATCAGCTAACTCTTTATCCTTATTAGCAATGGACAGATTCAAGTCATTTATGTTCATATAGAGACCGTCTATGATAATTAATTTCTCATTCACGGTATCTCTAAAAGTTGTCTTGTCAGCCGCATCTGCCTTAATCTTATCCTTTAAGGTTTGTTTATCATTATTTAACCTACATATATCTAACTTAGCTAAGTCAAGTTCAGATCTTACAGCCTCACTGGATTTACTAAGTGTTCTAAGTTGAGATGACAGGGTATTATTAGTTTCAGTTAAAGTCTTATAGGAATCAGCATAAGCACTAACTTGGGACTGTAAACTAGAAACTAACTGGCAAAGATCAAAAAGAGAGATAAGATATAGACATACTCGTTTTTTATCAGTTTGCAATTCAGCCATCTTAGCCACAAAATCTACAGGACCCAAATCTTCAGTTGAACCCAAATCTAACACATCATCAACATTAGCTTTAACAGGAGTCTCAGGCACCTTTATTTCAAAAGCTGGATTAGTGGGCATATAGGATAATGACTCAGCCACAATCTCTTGATCTTCAATCTCAGCCATCAAAGCTTCCTCGGACTGAGTTTTCCAATCATAAGAACCATCTAGCTGTTTCACTACTAAAGCTTTGGAATTCAAAGTATTTCCCGAGCCTTGTTTCCCTTCACCAGTCTCTACCTTAGGTTTTTGGCATTCTCTAGCAAAGTGTCCATAACTTTTACAGTTATAACACTTGATCTTTGTTTTATCAAACCCTGATCTGTTGCCAACAACCTTTCTTCCATTTTTCTTTAAGAAATTCTTAACTCTCCTTTACAACAAAGCAAGTTGGTCCTGGAGATCTATTTCTTCAAGATAATCAGGATCTATCTGTTCATAGTCTTCATCAAAAAGAATTGGATCGTTAATTTTACAATCAATATAATTCTCATATGAAGCTACAAATGAAGCAAGAACAGACAGTTGCTGCTCAGCAGATTTCACACTCATAGGCATCTTTTGATGTTCTTGAGGTGACTTCTCAGAAGGTTTCCCTTTAGCTTCATTTCCAGATGATGTAATGAAACACAGTTCATCAGTTATCATTTCACCCTTTCCATCAGCATTACCAACAAACAAAGCAGTGGTCGAACTGGATGAAGCAGTCGAGATAGAAGTTTTTCCATGAAACAGTCCTGGATCCTGAACCTGATCAGAATCAGTATCTTTCGACTTCTTAGTGTAATCATATCCTTTGAGCTTGTCAATAACCTGCTCAAGTGTCATGACTGCATATCTGGTTTCATTGTCTGTAATAATCACACCATACATCTCCCATTTAGAAGGTAAACCCTCAAGAAACTTGTCGGTTTTCTCTACCTCCTCAATAGTGATTTCATGGTTTTCAATCTCACTTAACAGATGGTAGAAACGTGTAACATAACCATCAAGAGTTTCTCCTTTAAAAGCTTTAAACAAAGTAAACTGCTTTTTCAGAAGTTTCTTCTTGCTAGCTTGCACTTGTGGGCTTCCCTCACATCTTTTCTCAAGCGCTTCCCAGAGTGCTTTAGCAGTACGAAAAGATTTTAACTGATGATTAATTTCCTTAGATAAGCACATCTTAATCAAAGAATGAGCTTTATTCTCATTTTCGTAGTCTTTCTTTTGTTGTTCACTCATCAGATTATAGGATACCACAACAACAGCATTTTGAACAGTTTGGGTGGGTGCCGTGTATCCTCCTTTGATACACATCCAGATTGAGAGATTACGGAATCTACAGTAAGATTCAAACCTATCTCTCCAACTGTAATAGTCTTCAACACATAACAACTTAGGTGGAGTATTAGATTTTCCAACCTCGTGCTCCATCTCGATCATTTTACTAATGTCAGACATTTTAAAAGTTTCGGGAATTAACAATCAGAAAAATCAGATGGTTCACTTCGCAGAAACTCGACTCGCAAGGCAGGAACTCGGTTCGCAGGAGAACTCAGTTCGCAGAGGGGAACTCGGTTCACAGAGGGGAACTCGGTTCGCAGAGGAACTCAGTTCGCAGAGGAACTCAGTTTGCAGAGGGGAACTTGGTTCGCAGAGGAACTCAGTTCGCAGAGGGGAACTCGGTTCGCAGAGGGGAAATCGGTTCACAGGGGAACTCAGTTCGCAGAGGGGAACTCAGTTCGCAGAGGGGAACTTGGTTCACAGAGGGGAACTTGGTTCGCAGGGGAACTCAGTTCGCAGAGGGGAACTTGGTTCGCAGGGGAACTTGGTTCGCAGAATTGGCTGAAAAACCCTAAAATGAAAATTTTAGTTTTCTAATCGATTAAACCCTAAGATTTCGGTCGATTACGAAACTAAAAACTTCCAGAGACTGATTTTGGTCGTTTTTACGAAGATTAAACGTAACAACAACCCTAAATCTATCATTATCATCCAAATAACCTCGAATTAACTAAGTATTTAGCCCGAAAGCTCTGATACCAATTGTAAGTCCCTAGTACATGGATCAATAACAAGGTTATCTTAGGTATTAAGGCGCGGAATTCCTCAATACTTGGTTCACAGTATGTGAACGGGTTGTTTCGCAAGAATAATAGCGAATTGATTAATCAACAAGGTTTTGTATCGATTAATTAATATTAATCTATTAGTTCTGCAACTTGAGATTTCATCTCGCAAACTTTAGTTTGTAACTTCGTATTCGATATTCATCTAATACTTTAACATACTAATATATTTAACAAATATTAATACCAAACTAATATCATTTACAAATCCAAATCAATTGTACAAAGTTGATTACAATAATCACTAGTACTATTACAAGCTAGATCTGTTGTGTCACATACATGTCTCAACAGGCGCAAATGGTTTTTTTTTTTTGTTGGGTAGTTTAATGGATCTATATGAACTAGTGGTTTTATTACCTTCACAAAACTACCAAAAAATATTTTGTATTAGTCCATCAATCAAGTGTCGATTTGTGAAGGGATATCATACAAGAAAGGATCCGATAAGCCCAACATTGATCCCTAACTTAGATGGTTATGTAGCAAGAGCAAGACCAGCAGGACAACGACCTATTACAACCAAATCCAGACGTGAATCATTTTTGTGTTGGGTAGTTTTAATGGATTTATATGAACTTGTGGTTCTATTACCTTCAGAAAACTACCAAAAAATAATCTTGTGACACTCCTCCATTTACGGTATAATTCCGTACTATAATCACGTGTATTTCTTACGCTAACTCACTGCTTAACAAAAAGTAAACTTCTTTTATGAGATAAGTCTACCAAGCCCATTATTTCAATACGTGACGTGTTACGAAATACGTAATTATTTACAATTACGCGAAGAACAATCGGATCGAGCCCGACAAACAAATATGATCGTTGGTGATACAAATTTTATAAATAACGTAAATCTATTTAATAATGAAATAGTGATTATTTACGAGAAATTTATTATGCTATAAACATATACACATAACGTTTATACGATAACAATTATACGTTTTATATATTACGTAACAAATGCGATAAAAATTTACTGTAGCACCCCCAAATTTACTGTTTAGCGGAAGCAAGCTTTGGGGTGCTACTAATCAATAATCAAAACACACAAGGCATATAATGAACGACTCTATATGCGTCGTTTTACAGATACATTGATAATATAAAGTTTTACAATGTATAAATGTTTACAAAAGCCCATTAATTACAATGTTTAGAGATTAGTTGGCATAACTTAGTTACAAAATGTAGTAATGCAAAATAATCTCCTGATGTGTATGCTGACTCGAGCTATGGGCATCCTGAGTGAACAGGTCCTACTGCTGTTGTGTACCAGAGAACACATGCTAAAAAGGTCAGCTAACGCTGGTGAGCTCACAGGTTTGCATTATAAGTATGTCAGTGTGAACCATGAGATTTAATGATAACCGTTTGAAATGAATCAAATAATGTATATGTCAGCCATGTGGTCATAGTCTGCGCTTAACGTGGGTGTCAGGATCACAATAAAGTGCCTGATCGTGGGTGCCTGCGGGCGAGTGTCTAATCCACACTCGTATGAACAAAAGTTAATGCGTCCTTTTAACCAGTCAGTGCTTGCTGACCCGGACGAGGATGGTCAGTCCTATATGGTACCATACACTAACATTCGCACTACATAAAGTATTACCAGAGCTATGATCGTAGAGGACTTAAAAGTGATTAGAAAACAGCTCATGCAGAATATAGCGAGTTTTGTACTCGTTTTCACATGTAAAACAGTTAGAGCATGTATTCCCACCCCGGGAGTAAAAACAGTAAAAAGTCGGGGCTATGAGACTCACCTGAGCCTGAAGATTTGCATGAAGCAAATGTGGTGAAGTAAAATGGGGTGTCCAAAAACTGGAACCTGTCGGGCGTTTATAACGCGCAAGGTTGAATAAAATAAGTAGCTATCTTAAAAGATAACCTATGCTAGTTGTTCATCCAATTAGTAATGTCCAATGATCTGATTTGATTGGTAAGTTCGAGTTTTGAAAACGTGTATGGCCCGTTGGTGATTATTTGCAATAATATTATTATTATGTCAAAGTGTTATACTTAAAAAGTATTTACCAACTTTAGGTGACGGGAGTCCGGGGGCAGCGCCCCTGGTTAGCGGGGTCCCAGGGGTGGCAACCCCTAGCGGGGTCCAAGGGGCTGGCCCCTAGCTGGGGTCGAGATGCATTTGAACGCATCTGAACTTGAATTTGGCTGGGTTCAAAATTTTTATTTCTACCATATTGTTATAGTGAAAAACGAATCTGAACTTGAATTTGGGTGAAATCAAGTGGTAAAATTTTAGGTCTCGACACTTAGTAAAAGTATGTGTTTTCTTGGTTCTTTTTCATGCGACACTTATAGCGACACTTAGGGTCTATGCGACACTCAGGAAGTGTCGCATAAAATGAGAAATTCCGGGGTACTAGCGTCACTTGAGGAAGTGACGCATGAGATGCGACACTTAAGCAAGGGTCGGGTGTGAGTGTCGGGTAAAGGTGTTAAGCGTCACTAGGCAAGTGACGGTACAAATAAGATTTAAGTTATAGGTGTCACTTAGGTAAGTGATGCTAGAAGTGTCGGTAAGTAGTGTTAGGCGTCACTGGACAAGTGACGGATGTAAGTGTCGGGAAAAAGGGGTTTTATGTGGCACTTAGGAAAGTGAAGCAAATTTAGGGTTTTATGCGTCACTTAATGTGGCACTTAAGTGACGCACAAAGTGACGCTATACTAGTTCGGCCTATGCGACACTTAAGTCTGATGATGGATTTTTGAGTCGAAAACGATTTTTCCGGTTTCCGTTTGGTCTGATTCTTTTACCCAACCCATAGATGGACATTTCAAGCTTAAATAAACAACAAACAAGCATTATAACAAGGATTTGAGTGATTTCGAGAATTTGTCGGAAACTTACAAGTTAACGCCGAAAGATTTCGAAAAGGTGGGATTGTAGATCGTGACGCGGTGGTTCTTTTCTTCCAAATGGGCGATGAAAACCGAGGTCGTTTGGTGGTGTAATTTAGTGTTTGAAGGTGATGGTGGATGGTGGGTGTTTGAGAGAAAAGAAAGATAGAGAGAGAGTGGAAGGGTGGAAAATGAAGAAGGAAAGGAGGAGGAAGTGGGGTTTTGGTGAAAGCCCCACACTTCAGTTCCCGCAATCGTGCTCCGTGTGGTGTTCGTTTTCCCGATTGTTTCAATGTTAAATAATTATTAAAAACCTTTAATTATACGTTTTAAAATACAATTAATTTCTCGATATTTTTATCGGATAATCTTATAAAATACTAATTATTGAAGTTATAAGATGTAACTTAACGTGTTTCGTTTCGTTTGTGCGTTTAATGCTTCAATCACGTAAGTTGTTATTTGTACGGTAGGAGTTTTAAATTGAAATATTATAAAAATAATGTTTTGGGATATAATAGTGTTATTAAATAATATTATATTATTTAGTTAGATTGTTCACCAACGTTCGTATTTAATTGAACCGAATTACATTCGATTTGAATCGAGTACGATTTAATCAAATCGCATAATTGTATATATTCAACAATATATATTGATACCCAAATTAGCCTAACACATAACTAATTACATGCATTACAAAATGATTAGGACCTAATGATTATCCCTAATTTGGCGGGTGTTACATTCTCCCCTTGTTAGGAGAATTTCGTCCTGAAATTTTAAGTCTGAGTAGTCATGTGAGTGGAGTCGGAGAAAAGTTGTGGATATTTGAGTCGCATCTGATCCTCTCATTCCGAGGTGAATTCCGGACCACGCCGCGAATTCCACCGGACTTTGACGATAGGAAGACGGCTTTGTTTAAGCTGTTTGATTTCGCGATCCATGATCTCCACCGGTGTTTCAACGAAATGAAGTTTATCATCGATTTGGATTTCCGCGAAAGGAATGATGAGTGTTTCGTCGGATAGGCATTTCTTTAAGTTGGAAATGTGGAAGGTAGGGTGGACACTACTAAGTTCAGCTGGTAGTTGTAATCGATACGCCACCAGACCAACCCTTTCGAGGATTTCAAAAGGTCCAATGTATCTGGGGTTCAGTTTCCCACGCTTACCGAAACGGATGACGCCTTTCCAAGGTGATACTTTGAGTAGTACTCGGTCTCCAACCTGGAACTTGAGTTGTTTGCGTCTCACGTCAGCATAACTCTTCTGACGATCAGGTGCGGCTTTCAGCCGTTGTTGGATACCAACGATTTTCTCGGTGGTTTCATGAATGATTTCTGGACCGGTGAGTTGGCTGTCTCCCACTTCGGTCCAACAGATGGGTGACCGGCACTTACGACCGTAAAGTGCCTCGAATGGTGCAGCTCCAATACTGGCGTGGTAGTTGTTGTTGTATGAGAATTCACACAAGGGCAAATGGTGTTCCCAATTTGCACCGAAGTCAACTACGCATGCTCATAGCATGTCTTCTAGTGTTTGGATGGTTCGTTCACTTTGGCCGTCGGTTTGTGGATGATACGCGGTACTCATATCGAGGCGAGTACCTAAAGATTTCTGTAATGATTGCCAAAAGTGCGAGGTGAAATGACTATCCCTGTCGGAGATAATCGAGATAGGAACGCCATGTCGGGATATAATTTTTTTCAATTAGATTCGAGTGAGGCATTCCATTTTATCAGTTTCCTTGATGGCGAGAAAATGGGCGGATTTGGTGAGACGATCAACGATTACCCAAATGGTGTCGCAACCGCTTGACGTCTTTGGTAGCTTGGTGATGAAGTCCATGGTAATTTGTTCCCATTTCCATTGGGGTATATCCGGTTGTTGAAGTAATCCGGAAGGTTTCTGGTGTTCGATTTTGACTTTTGAGCACGTGAGACACTTACTGACGTAGGTGGTGATTTCAACTTTCATGTTTGGCCACCAGTATAATTCCTTGATGCCATGATACATCTTGTCGGATCCAGGATGTATGGAGTATTTGGATTTGTGGGCTTCGTCCATTACTAAGTCTCGGAGATTCCCGAAACACGGTAACCAGATTCGGTTTGCGAAATATTTAACCCCGATGGGTTTGGTTTCGAATTGTTTCTCCGTGTTTCGCAAAGCTTCGAGTTGAGCGGTGAGGATTTGGGTGATAAGATCGTTGTAGATTGTAATGCTGAGGGCTCGGACTCGAAGTGGTTTCGGTCAATCCTTTCAGCTGAGGGCATCGGCAACAAAATTTGCCTTGCCAGGGTGATATTTGATCTCACAATCGTAATCGGTAAGCAACTCGACCCAGCGACGTTGCCTCATGTTGACATCTTTCTGATGGAGAATGTGTTGGAGACTTTTGTGGCCGGTAAAGATCGTGCACTTAGTGCCATAGAGATAGTGTCTCCAAATTTTGAGTGCAAATACTACGGCTCCTAGTTCAAGGTCATGAGTGGTGTAATTCTTTTCATGGATTTTGAGTTGTCAGGAGGCGTAGGCGATGACTTTGTCTCGTTGCATAAGCACGCAACCGAGACCTTGATGTGAAGCATCACAATATACCACGAAGTCATCGGTGCCTTCGGGTAGAGATAGAATAGGTGCGCTGCATAACTTTTGTTTCAAGAGTTGGAAAGCTGACTCTTGTCTGTCAGTCCAATCGAATTTCTTTTCTTTTTGAGTGAGGATCGTGAGAGGCTGGGCTATTTTTGAAAAGTTTTCGATGAAACGTCGATAATAACCAGCGAGACCCAAGAATTGGCGTACTTCGGTCGGCGTTGTCGGCGCTTGCCAACATTTGATAGCCTCGATCTTTGACGGATCAACATGAATTCTTTGACTATCTACAACATGTCCAAGGAATTGAACGGTTCGTATCCAGAATTCACACTTAGAGAATTTGGCGTATAACTCTTCGTGTTTGAGAAGTTCTAGAATGATCTTAAGATGTTGTGCGTGTTCTTCTTCGTTGCGCGAATAGATTAGAATGTCATCAATGAATACTATGACAAACTTGTCGAGATATGGCTTACACACTGGGTTCATGAGGTCCATGAATACAACCAGTGCGTTCTTCAAACCGAAAGGCATGACTTGAAACTCATAGTGCCCGTAACGAGTTCGGAAGGCAGTTTTTGGGATGTCAATATCGCAAACTCGTAACTGGTGGTAGCCGGATCGTAAATCAATTTTGGAATAAAAACTTGACCCTTGAAGTTGGTCGAATAGATCATCGATGCGTTGTAGTGGATAACGGTTCTTGATGGTTAACTTGTTCAATTCCCTGTAGTCGATGCACATGCGGAAAGAACCGTCTTTCTTTTTGACAAACAAGATCGGAGCTCCCCAAGGTGAAGATCTTGGTCGGATGAATCCTTTGTCCAGGAGTTCTTGTAACTGAGAGGATAACTCTTGAAGTTCGGATGGAGCTAAACGATACGGTGCTCGTGTCACGGGTGCTGCTCTGGGCACAAGATCGATGGAGAACTCTACCTGCCTAAACGGTGGAAGGCCAGGTAATTCCTCAGGAAAGACTTCTGGGAAGTCCCAAACGATTGGCACATCCTCAATTCTCTTCTCCTTCGACTTTTTCTCCATAATGTGAGCGAGGATTGCCAGATAACCCTTTCTCAGATATTTGCGGGTTTTCATACATGAAATGTCAATTAGTGACTAGTTTACAAGCCCAGGTTAATGTCTTTGCTGAATCACATAAGGCTTTAACATCTGAACTAGAACTGGCCAAAATTGATGTACGTAGGTTAAGTGAGGACAAGCTAGACCTTAAGAAACAGATTAAGTCCTACACATCTGATAAAACTGTACTTAGGAATACAATAAATGAACAATCTGTGACAATAGATGGTCTTTATTTAAACCTAAAGGACTTAAATCAAGGAATAGCTGACAAGGACAAAGAATTAGCTGAATCTAAGGTCAAGTTAGTTGAGCTTAATCGTAAGTTTGAGAGTTATAGAACTTCTTCTTTAACTATGGACAATATAATTGATGTTCAACGTAGTGTAAAGGACAAGACTGGCTTAGGCTATAGTGATGTACTTTCGCTTTTTAATGCTAATTACACTACTACTAATGTTGACCTAGAGATGATCGATGCAACTGCTAATTCTAATGTTAATGTACCCGTAGAATCTGTAGTCTCTAAGATACAGGAGGATGTTCCTAAAGAACAATCATCTAAAATTGGTAAGATAGCAGGTTTCACCAATGTACAATTTGTATCAGGTGGAATGCTGAATGATGCCAAAGTAGATGATAAGGTTATTAAAGAACAAAATGATTCACCTTTAGTATCTAAGACTCAGATTGAAACTAAGGCAAAAGATGTTAAGTCACGGAGGCAGATGTCTTGCTTCAAATGCCATCAAAAGGGGCATGTGGCTTCTTGTTGTCCCAATAAGAAGTTGGAAGCAATTCATAAGCCTGTGAATAACGAGAAACCAAGACATGTAGATAGGTCTAGTGCTAAACCCGGTTTGGGAAGCAAACCTGTGAACATGTTGAAGAGAGACAACACTAGTAGTGTCTCTCCACCTAAACCTAAGAGACCTAATTCTCAAAGTAACAATTTTGTTAATAAATCTAGAGATAAGATACCCTCAAGGTTTAGAACACCAAGTAGAAACCATAGTCAATATGAGAATGGTTCTACCTCTCGTGTACAACAACATAGTCAAATGCCTAGGAGGTTTTCCACTCACTCTTCTCATAGGCATAAGACTATAAATCATCAACAATCTCAACCTCCAGTAAATGTCACCAAGACTCCTGATGGGAATAGTTATGGTTACTTTAAGGAAGTTCAGATTGTAGATGATAAGGGACAACCCAAGACTGTAATGGCTTGCGTCCCTCTTGAAAACTAACTGTGTGCAACGTGTCATGTGCATGAGCAAACTGTGAACAAAGACAGCTGGTGGTATGTAAACAGTGGATGTTCAAGACACATAACAGGAGAAAGAAGTCTACTGAAAGACTTCAAAGGTGGTTTGAAACAGCGAGTGAATTTCGCTAGTGATAAAGGAGGAGTGACTACAGGAAAAGGAAAAGTTTCAAATGGAACTTTGACTCTTGAAGATGTGAATTATGTTGAAGAACTAACTCACAAGTTGGTGAGTGTTTCCCAGGTCTGCGATAAAGGTCATCTAGTTCATTTTAATGAAAAGGAAGCCTTAGTCCTGAAGCCGGAATTTGATTTTCCCGAAGAATGGATACTAATGAGGGCTCCAAGGAAGAAGGACATCTATGCTATTAACATGGGTGTTCCAAATACTTTAATGGAGTCTACATGTCTATTATCCAAGGCTTCAGAGGCAGATTCTATTCTATGGCATAGGAGAATGGCACATTTGAACTTTCGTAAAATGAATTACATAACCAAAAATGGTTTAGTTCTGGGTGTGCCACAGAAACATTTTGAGTTTGAAGACAGGTGTATTTCTTGTTTGAAAGGAAAACAACATAAGAAACCATCCAGGGGGAACTCAGTTCGCAGGGGGAACTCGGTTCGCAGAATCGGCTGAAAAACCCTAAAATGAAAATTTTAGTTTTCTAATCGATTAAACCCTAAGATTTCGGTCGATTACGAAACTAATTACTTCCAGAGACTGATTCTGGTCATTTTTACGAAGATTAAACGTAACAACAACCCTAAATCTATCGTTATTATCCAAATAACCTCGAACTAACTAAGTATTTAGCCCGAAAGCTCTGATACCAATTGTAAGTCCCTAGTACGTGGATCGATAACGAGGTTATCTTAGGTATTAAGGTGCGGAATTCCTCAATACTTGGTTCACAGTATGTGAACGGTTTGTTTCGCAAGATAATAGCGAATTGATTAATCAACAAGGTTTTGTATCGATTAATTAATGTTAATCGATCAATACCTATTCTTGTGAATGCTTAAAATCGTTTTAGTTCTCTAGAAAAATGAATTGCCAAAAGTTTTTTTTTTTCGATTTAACCTATTATTGTATATATAGGTATCCATCTGATCCCACCTCGCAGGTCTATGGACTCTACGAGTCGAGTAATCTCGCAGCCCAGTCAAAGCCCAGAAACTGAACTCGTTTCGCTGCTCTGCGACCCCAGATCTCATCTCGCAAGACTAAGTTCTGCGACTTGAGATCTCATCTCGCAGACTTTAGTTTGTAACTTCGTATTCGATATTCTTCTAACACTTTAACATACTAATATATTTAACGAATATTAATACCAAACTAATATCATTTACAAATCCAAATCAATTATATAAACTTGATTACTATAATCACTAGTACTATTACAAGCTAGATCTGTTGTCACACATACATGTCCCAACACTAAGTTTACTACGGCTGTATAGCAGCAGTATGACCTAGGTTCGTTCTTCAAGCTAATCGTATTGTGAAACGGAAATGTCAAGACAAATTGTTCAATTTAGTGATGGGTTTTTTTTAACAGGTTTTGAGTGGGGTTTTTGTTACTTAGGTCCGTAAAGCAATTAAATAAAAAGTAAATAAACAAAAAATAGGGATGTGATCAGTACGGAGGAGATGTGTTTGTTATGACTTTGTTAGCTTATGCGGGGGTGATGCTAGGGTTTTGATAAGAAAACATCTTTTAAAGGTTTGTGTCTTATTTGAGCTTCATTGTTCATAGTGCTAACACTAGTACCCTAATGTTTGGGGAGACCAATCAGTATGTCACTAAGTACTAGGCCAAATTGAGTCTGATGGAGGAGGATGCGCAACTCTTCAATGTTTATCCAATGACGGAGTAACGAACCTTCTTGAAATGTTAGTTCCTGGGCGCATGAGATAGAGTAGCATACCCACTAGGGTTCCGACCTTTCTTAACACTACGGGGATAATTAAGTCAGACAAGGCATTTAAGATTAAGACTTGGTTTGGTGACTGTTAACTTTACATTAATGGTTATATTTTAGTCTAGAGCTTTCATCATGGTGTACAGGGCGATTATGCATTTCCAATTTTTTCCAAACTTGAGAGGTACAAACGGTGTACAGTGCATTTAAGCATTTCTACAGTTTTCCAGCTCTTAGTGTCGGTCAGATGGTTCTCGTGTGCCGATGTGTCATTGTTAGCGTAATCATGTTCAGAGAGACTTCCTCGCAGGAATATTTAACGTAGGCAGAGATATTCCTCTAGACGCGTTGTGATGATAGTTATCGTGTAGTGAGTTAGGCATATGCAAATGAATGTATGCATGAGTGTCCTAGCCAAGGCTATAGTCTAGGTCTCTAAGACTTCCTAAGTCACTAAAGACTCTTAGTTCGTTATAACCAATGGCTCTGATACCAATCTGTCGCACCCCCAAATTCGTTAATTACAGTTTATCAGATGATTGCGGAAGCATTAGATCGAGCGGGGGTGCCGATGTCAACATTGGACATTCATGCATCAGAGCATATGATTATTGTTGAACAGTACATAGTTAAGATGTCATCCTATTTCGTCATGGGTCTCCTAGTTCCATACGCATATAAGACTGCATGCATATGGAACTAGGAGACGCATGATGAAATAGGATGATATCTTAACTATGTACTGTTCAGCAATAATCATACGCTCAGATGCATGAATGTCTAATGTTGACGTCGGCGCCCCCGCTCGATCTAATGCTTCCGCAATCATCTAATAAACTGTAATTAACGAATTTGGGGGTGTGACAATAAAGATAATGCCTCCAGATTTTCAGGGCAAAGACAACCGGTTCCTGTTCTAAGTCATGAGTTGGATACCCTTTTTCATGCTCCTTTAGCAGTCTGGAAGCATATGCAATCACTTTGACTCGTTGCATTAAAACACGGCCTAGTCCATTGTGTGAAGCATCACAATAAACCATCATATCTTCAGTACCACCATCTGGAAGTACTAAGATAGGTGCTTGGATAAGTTTCAGCTTAAGAGTTTGGAAAGCTTGTTCGGCTTGATCATTTCATTCGAATTTGATATTCTTTCGGGTAAGTTTTGTGAGAGGTGTAGCAATTTTAGAAAAATCATGAATAAACCGTCTATAATAACCGGCTAAACGCAGGAAGCTCCTAACCTTTGTCGGATTTGTTGGAGGTTCCCTGTTGCACTACACACCGGTCATTGGAATATATAATGGAGATGCAGCACAGCAGTAGGTTTTTAATTTGTAAGGCTGGGGCCTAGGGTTACTACTATTGCCAATCTAAGGGCTAGCAAAGGATAAGTAGGACCTAGAGTCGTTCTTCAAAGCGTGACGAATTAAAACTAGGAGGGTTTAGGAACTTTTATGAACTTAGCTGAGGCTCAGAAAGATGGTTTTGGTTTTGGGTTTTTCTAAATTTAAATTAAATTTAAGATAAACTAAAAGGTGGAGGTTACTTCGGGCGTTCAGCAATTTAAAGCGATTGTCTACTATGAAGTGGTTTAGGTGAAGTTAAATAAGAGGAGTTCCAACGAGGATAAATTTGTAGGTTAATGTGAGCTATTCTACAGTCTTTCTATCGGGCTAACGCGGAGGTGTCCACAATCAGGCAATTAGAATGTCACATGGGTTGCAGAATATATTAAAACATGCACCGAAGTTTCTCTCAAATGCATGTCCACATTATCCAACAGTTAACCTCAATTCCTATTCCCCAATCTCGGTCATCAGAGACGTCCGAATCATGGCACAATTTGTTGAATAAACAATCTTGTAAACGGGTTTTACCCTCGCCGAAACAGGTTGGAATAACCGGTCTAGACGGTTGGATCGCATGTCATCACTTATTCATACAAATTATAAACATTACTCAAGTATGCAAGAAAATAGGGATGATTTATACTAAGAATAGAAACCTAATTAACACGTTTGTTAATCGATTCATAACATGACTACCTTCGGTCATTCTCGACTTCCATACATTTGTACTCAGCCATAAGCGTTTCCAGTACTATATCGAAGAACAGTCGAATAGGGGCCATCACATTATTTCACAACGATTAAGGCTAAATATGTTTTATTATCATGACAATCCTAAGGCAACAATCAAACAAGAACATGCAATAAGACAATCAAGGTAATGGTTCAATTTGAGCATACAAAGGTGTTATCTAAGTCGAGGATATTACGAAAGTTGTCTCAAAAATATCGTCTGTTTGAATTAAATCTTAATCTACCTCTATTCCCATGTTCCATGTCTCTTAGATCCTAGTGTGGTCCAGAGAACATCGGCCATGCCGAGCTCAATGATTCAATCTAACATAGTCTAACTAAGTGACCTATACCCTATGAGTTAGTTACGTTCATTTTTGGATAAGGTTTTAGTCATAACATGAGTTGGGCAGATAAACGATAAAGATTCAATTCCTACATCTATTTATAATATAAAGCATCCGCAATCTCATGACATACAATACAATCACATATTTAAACTTTTCCTAAACGACTATCATAGAAGACAATTGAGTTATTTAGTTGATCATGGCAATTCTAGCATGCATATTTAAATTTATTAAAGAAAGAACAAACATATTAAAAATATGGAAGATAGATTAACACCTAGAAAGAAGTACAATAACTCGTAGCTAAAATATGCATCCCGGAGCACCTCCGTACAAATCTTCCTTGATTAGTTAATTAGCTAGCCTAATTAACTAGGAAGAATTAAAATTACAAACAAAGAAAGGTATTTAAGTAAAGGTACAGATGCTAAAAGATGATATTCAAGAGGTCTCTAAATGAGGTCTAAGGGATGCTATTTATAGGTGAAAAATGGCTCACGTTAGCATCCCTAGGCTCACATTAGAAAAAGTGTGAAAGGTGGTGCATCGGGTACGAAAAAGTAGCGAAAGGTGGTGCACCGGGTACGAAAAAGTAGCAAAAGGTGGTGCACCGGGTACACGCAAGGATGGAAAAGCGGAAAAGAGACGGGGGAGGGAGGCCGGAGCCGCCCACCACCTGGCCAGCGGCGGTTGGCGGCTGGCCGGCGGCAGCTGGCTGCCACCCGTCTCGGTCCGTCGTCTTTCGCTGGGTTGCTTAATTCGTGCGTATCTTCTTCGTTATGCGTCCGTCTGCGTTGATTCTTTTTGCGTTAGATTTTTAATTCAAAAATGAAGACTTTGACGTAAAGATATCCAAAAAATATGTCTCCTATCTCCAGATAATGCGTACGAATCATTTGGATCTTCCGGCGGGCGTAGAATCTTCATTCTTTATCCGTTTTTGTTGATTCTTCATCTGTTGGATTCGTAATTTGAAAATGAACATCTTGGATGAGATGGATGTTTATGATGGGCACTTTTGTCTTGAAATCTCTTTTTGATGCCTTGAATCTTCAAACGTGTGTAGAATCGTTGTTTTTCATCCGTTTTGCTTGATTTTTATCGTGCGACCTTGTTTTGACCATCTTGGCATGATATCATTGATTTGTATTTTTTTTGAGGTTAAAATACCAATAATTTTTCTAGAATGAGAGAGATATCGGTAGTAAAAACATGACTTTTTACTCGATATCAAGTATCCCACACTTAGAACTTGCATGTCCTCAAGCAAATCTTCAGTAAAACTGTTTTTAAAAGTATAGAAAGGGGGCTTTGCATCCTGGAGATCCTTGATTCCTACAGGCTAGGTAAAGAAAAGATTTAAGGCGGGGTTTTAACCTTCTGATGTTTTTCCAACCTGGTTCTAGCACGCTTTCTTTTCAATCTTCGTAATGTAAGATGTACATGACTGGGATCCTCACAGGTGGTCACTCAATTCACTCAAGTATATCGGGTTTCCTAATTTCTAATTCACTCAGGGGCTAGTCATGCAGCTCTTCCGTCGTCATAGGCTTGGTCGAGGATCAGATCTACAGTACTTAAATGAGGAAGGTGCAAATTATCCCTAGACATTTATAAGAGGGTGAAAGTAGTATATATGGACGAAGGTTTTTGTAGGTGGTTTATTTGGGGGTTTTAATATAGCCTAAGAGTTGTCTGTGATGACTTATCTTTGGTTCTTAGTAGCGCTTCTTCTTGGATTTTTCTCTCTTTGAGCCTTCTTTTTCAGCTTTTTCTTTCAAGTTTTCTTTTGATAAACCTTTCCCTTGGCTTTAAATGATCCTTGGGCTTTTTGGTTTCTTCTGACAACTTTGCTTTTGCTGAATTTCTTTTTCCTGGAGCTCCTTTTACGGATGATGCTCATCCTTTGGGGAACGCTCCGTACTTCTTATAATAATTCTTCTGACAGAACAAAAACATAGGCTATGGCCAAAAGATGAAAGAAGGGATTGGTTTTTGAAGTGAGTTTTTGAATTGAAAAGGCTAAGACTCAACATGTTTTCTACTGATCTTCAATGCTGAAGGTGAGCATTGGTTAGGTTAGGTTTAAAAGCAAGGGTTTTATGAGAGGGTTTTTATCCTAGGGAATGTCAAGGTCTTCTAATTGCACCTTCGTCACGTATGACGCCCATTTTTGTAATCTCGAAATGTATTGCTTGAACAAGTTCTGATTCTAGAGAGCATACACTGACACACTCACAATCGAAAAGTGAAGCAATAAAGATGAATGCTTTTGTATAGCTCACGAATCCTCACTTAGTTTGGTGGTTTAGTGCCTAGTCATGCGATTTCTTGCCTCAAAACAGAGCTTGAAAATCCTCAAAGGGTTTTGCCCGACATTATCTAATTTCAAAGCCTTTTGAATTTCTGTTGACCGAAAATACCCCTTTTTGATTTTTGAAAATTTTGAAATTTTTGTAATTTTGCTGAAAACATGACTTTTACTATCATCCCACAATTAAAAGAACATTGTCCCTAATGTTCTATTTCTAAGTTGGGTTAATCCCACACTTAGGTTTTTGAACGTTGGTCAATCTTTCAAAGCTATATTCTCTCTTGTGAGACATAATCCCACACTTAGAGTTTTACTTAGAATTTTAGTGTGTTTTCATCAAGCAAAGTAAGGTTAGAAGAGATACTCCCTTGTGCTGCGTGTGTATATGGATTTGCTGGAGACGGACCAGGCTCATTAAAATGAACTCCTTCCATAATTCCTACATAATTCCTTCAATACACGTTAATATTAAACACCAACAATCCTTGTTAATACTAAACACAAATAACTACTAGAAACTAATCCATGTCACCAGAGAGCGTCTCCCAATCGGTGAAGTCATCATCCACGAAGATCGTGTTCTCAATGACCGATGTGGGTGATGATGACTCCTCGCAAGTGTAGACTGGAGATGCAGTACCATCCTTTGGATCCTGAATCCAAGCATCTAGTGCAACAGCCTCCTCTAGTGGGTCTATAAAAGTGGGGTGGTCCTGCGCAGTCATGCTCCAAGGTGGAAATAAGTCCCACGGTGGAATAAGCAGAGCGGGATCAGGTCCCATCTGAAAGGGGCACACAAGTGTAGAGGGGAAGCCCGGAGCAGTGTGGATCTCAGCGATGGCACGATGCTGGACCTCAAGGGCCCTCAGTATAGACCATGTGACAGCAGGGTCTGCAGTAGTAACCTGATGTGCTACCCAATGGTCGTATGAAGACGACGTATGGATCGCAATTGGTTTGTTTTAAATTTATATTTGCTGGGGTCTAAGTATGACTTACTAATACTGAACCAAAGGCTAATAGATGGTAAGTATGACCTAGAGTCGTTCTTAAAGAGAAACTGAATTGAAACGGAGGTGATCCAATCAATCTTTCTTTTCTAGTAATGGTTTTAAAAGAGTGCATTGGGGGTTTTGGTTCAATTTACTAAGAAAACTAAATAAAGCGAATAAAAGTGTAATAATAAATCAGATAATAAAAGTAGTATTTGTTGTGAGTTCGTTAGCTAATAATGTGGGATGATGACTCTTATGGGAAAACGATTATCTAAATTGGGAATGTTTAGTGGATTCAACACCCAGTGGTATAACCAATAAGTTCCCTATTAGTCGGTTATCAACTAATATGTCACGAGGAACTAAGGTATCATGATTCTGATCAGACAGACGATGCTCAACTCTCCACACTCTCCTGTGAGGGAGTCAGTGACCCGTATTATCGAACGTATTCACTCATGGGTAAAGGAATAGAGTAGCAGGTCATTACAAATCTGACCGTTCTTAATACCATAAATATTTCAAATCCATTAAACAATTAACTTAGAATTTATGTCCGGACTTATTAAACAATTCCTATTAATGAAACTTAAGGATGATAAACAAGGGAAAATGTTCAAGGTTCTTGCGTACCTTACTTTTGGTTTCATATTTTAAGGAAAGGATATCAGTGTAACTTAGATTCCAAACTTGCCTTTCTCATTACAATTAACAAATCCCTAGGTTTTCGTAAATGGTTATTTAGCCTGTAGCCTACCTACTCTAATCTAATCTAAATTAACTAGTCTAATTAAAATGTTGACGGCTTTTTGCATAAAGTTAAACCCAGACCATGTCGAAAAAAGCTATGGTGATTCACAGTGTATTTAATCGTTTACCGATGTTTCCATTGTGAATTTAATTGCTTCACCATGTATACATGATAAGTACATTGTGATCGAAAGTGTACAATACTCATGGCAAGTCCACGTAATCACATTGCATTTTATGATGCTTGCATGACGTTACAGTTAAAAACATAGTTTTTACATAGATAACTATTGACCAAGTATCAAGGTTCGCGACTCCTCTTTACAGGGTTACAATCACGTTTGTTAATCGAAAGGCGAATATAAGTTTTAGGTTTAGAATCATAGGATAAGTCCGTTCATAAAGTTTCCGTTTTATAATGTCGATCCATAATACAACTACCTTCGGTCGTTACCGGCTTCCATACGTACGTACTTTGCTTAAAAGCATTTTCAGCACTATACCGAGTAAACAGTCGAATAGGGGCCGTCATATTATTTCACGACATATTTAAAGTCATCCCACAATTATATATGCTAACTACATCACAACAAATACAATAGTAATCTACTCGCTAATCATGGCGCAAACTAATTCTAGCATAATTAAAGCATACATATTTAATTAAGATAGAATAGGATAGAAAGAACCCGGATTAAAATACGAGAAGGAATAGACTTGAATTAATAAGCGTAACTCCAAGCATACACCAAAGATTACAAAATGTTCCCTAGCTTTCTTTCTACTTTAAACAAGCTCCTTAACTAGCCTAACACTAATTTTGAAGTAAGAAAATAGAATGAGAAAGTAAAGAGAGAAGTATGCCTAATGCATATGGGACATCTTCAAATGGAGGCCTAGGGGCTGTATTTATAGGGACAATATGGCTCACATTAGCATCCCTAGGCTCATATTAGAAAAAGTAGCGAAAGGTGGTGCACCGGGTACGAAAAAGTAGCGAAAGGTGGTACACCGGGTACAGAAAAGTAGCAAAAGGTGGTGCACCGGGTACAAGCATGGACGAAAAAGTGCAAAAGAGACGGGGGGTGGAGGCCGACGCCGCCCACCAGCAGGCCTGCGGCGGCTGGCTGCTGGCCGGCGGCGGCTGGCTACCACCCGCCCCGGTCCGTCGTCTTACGCTGCGTTGCTTAATTCTCACGTATTTCTTCGCTATGCGTCCGTTTGCATTGATTCTTTTTGCGTTGGATTCGTAATTCAAAAACGAAGACTTTAATGTAAAGATAACCCAAAAATATGTTTCCTATCTCCAGATATTGCGTATGAATCATTTAGATCTTCTGGCGGGCGTAGAATCTTCATCTTTATCCGTTTTTGTTGATTCTTCTTCTGTTGGATTCGTAATTTGAGAACGAACATCTTGGGTGAGATGGATGTTGATGATGGACACTTTTGTCTTGAAATCTCTTTTTGATGCCTTGAATCTTCAAACGTGTGTGGAATCTTCGTTTTTTATCCGTTTTGCTTGATTTTTATCGTGCAACCTTGTTTTGACCATCTTGGCATAATATCATTGATTTGTATTGGTTTTGAGTTTAAAATGCGAAGAATCATTCTAGAATGAGAGAGATATCGGTAGTAAAAATATGACTTTTTACAACTTTGCTTGTCCTCAAGCAAACTCGAATTTCAAGCATGGTTAAAAAAAGCAGATAATGAAATATTTTAGGGTGGAACTTTTTACTAAGGGGGGTTTTGAAAAATAAAATATTCGTTATTTGAAAAAGCAGGGTTGTAATCTTTGGGAGCATGCTTTTGATCTTTGATCTTGGATACATGACTAGGCGATCCTCTCTTGGTGGTCACTCAAATCACTCAAAGTGTTTAGGGTTTCCTATTCTAATATTATCAATCACTCAGAACACCAGTCATGTATCGTTTATCGTCATAGACTTGATCGAGAATCAAATTGTTACCTTTTTGGTGAGTGCGAAGTCGATCTAGCCACAATCATTCTAGGGGAAGTGATGTAGGGTTTTTAGAAGTGGGGTGTTTGTGGAGTGAGAGGGGGTTTTGTTGGGCTTTTGATGGGTTTCTTTTTGTTGAAGTTGGAATTTTTGGGGGATTGACGTCTTTGTGTTCACGGAAGGAGTCTTTTTCTCCTGTTGATTTCCTTTTCTTCGGATTTTTCTTTCTTGAATTTTCTTTTCTCTTTTTTTTCGACGTCGTCCCCTTGCGATTTCTCTTCGTTCATCTTTGGAATTTTTTTTCAAAGTTTGAGGACGCTTTTGAGAAAGTAGGGGTAACGTATCTATTTTTTCTTGGGAGTATGGGTGTACGGATGGGTTTAAGAATGATGTGATTCAATCTCCTTTTCGCTAACCAATCTGGATTCGAAATGCATAACAGGAGAAAGTTCTGATTCTAAACGCATACACCGGCACACTCAAGAATCGAAGAAGTGAAGCATTAAAAGTGAATGTTTTTTATATGGCTCAAGATACCTCACGAAATGAAAGTTGGGTTGTTGTATGCCTAGTCATGCGATGCTCTTTATGGGATTACTAAACTAATTTTCCAAAGGAATTTGTATTTTATTTATCCTTCTTTCTTAAGGTAAATCATTCTTTGTCTAAAAATTTTCATTTTCAACATATTTTTAACTTAATTTTGGAAATTTTTGTTTACTTATTAGAGAAGGATGGTCTAAAGAGCAACGAATTAGAATTAAGCATATACCATTATCCATTTTAAAGTAGTGTAACTACTGCTATCCCACACTTAAAGGAACATCATCCTCGATGTTTATAATCTAAGCTCTAATTGGGGTGAAAATCCCACACTTAGGAATTTAAACATCTAAGACGTATTCTTTTAGTAATGTGTTTTGGGTTTGAATCCCACACTTAGTGATAAACATATTAGGTATGGTATATTTAAACAAAAGAAAGAGACGGTATAGAGGTACTCCCCGGTGGTTGCAGTGTTCCTTGGGTTGCATGTGCCGGATTCCATATTCCTGATGACACGCAAAAAGTCATGTTTTTGTGTACCATTATCTCACCATTTTGGCCCAATTATTAATGAAAACACTTAAAATATGAACTTAAACATCACATTTCATCATAAGGGCTAAAATATAGACGATGTTTCAAGAATCAGCAAAAACAACCAAAAATGAGTAAAATAGAGCACAAACGATCATTGAATCTTCTGTTCACGTATTTTGGTACAATTTGAGCTATACATGGAATGTTGACCTCTAACTTATGTCATTTTCTTTGTTAGGAAAATACAAACGTGTGGACATAAAGATCGCTCAAAACGGATAAACGACGAAGAAGTTACGCCCAACCGAAGAAACGAAGAACCAGCATACGGCTGAACCAAGCCGTATATGGCTGGTCCAGACCGTATACGGCTGGGAATGGACCGTATACGGCCTGTGTCCAGCCGTATATGGCCTGGTTCAGCCGTATTCACCCTGTGCTCATCCGTATACGGTCCAGTTCAGCGGTATACGGTCCACCTCAGCCGTATTGTGCATGTGGGTGATAAAAATCTGATTTTTATTCGCCTTTGCGATACGGTTTTGCGTTTGAAGGTTTGGATACGGTCTACGGATACGACTGTGCGATCTCTATAAATACAAGCCTCATTTCATCATCCAACAAAAAAACTACACTACACACACACTTTCTCTCACTACTCTCTCTCTAGATTATGTTATAATTAGTAGTAGATCAGCGGCTAGTTAGTAGAGGGGCAATCTTGTAATATCGCTTGGCGCATACTAGGACTTCTGCTCGTGTAACGTTCAAGTTGTATTCAGCTACGCTCTTATTACGGTTATATCTATCCTTTATCTATTTCATTATGATGATTGTTATTACTGTTGTCATGCTAGATTTAGGATTGATTGCCATGATTAGCGAGTAGTGATATTGCGTGTTTGCTATGATGTAGTTAGTCATAAATTGGTTGAAATGATGTTATAATGCTTTGATTTACTTTCTATCTATGATTTTAAACCTATTAAACTAATCGCCTTTCAACCAGTAAACGTGATTACGGCCTTAATGATGGGACGTCGCGAACTCCATCAAAGGTACTTAGTTATCTGTGTCAAACATGAACATGGTCTGATTTGTTAATCGTGTACACATCGCTTTCTAAATGAACGCTAAGTACATCGTCATCGAGGAAATATTGTTTTCTAATTCGAACGCAAAGTACACTGTGGCTATGGAAATATGGTTTTCAAACTGAACACTAAGTACACTGGAGCCGTGGAAATACTGCTTTCTACTTTGAACGCAAAGTACACTGTGCCCGTGGAAATATGGTTTTCTAACTGAACGTGAATGTTACACTGTTGACAAATTAGGGATTTATTGGGACTTAAAAGTAAGGGCTGGTTTATATCATAGATGGATAATATTATGCTTAAATACAAACTTAGTTAAGTAGTATGGGTTAGCTTTTATGAAGCAATGTAAGGTACCGTAAGTAGGCTGATTACTCGGTATAGTGTCGACAACACCTCCGGTGTAGTTAACACGTGGAAGCCGAGGAAAAGCCGCAGTTACTAAGCCTTGTGGAATAACGGCAACTCTGTGATCATCAGAGCTTGTACCGACTAGGTCCTTTTCAGCAATGGAAACACCTCTGTTGGAGTACAGTGCAGTAATCACGGAAAGAGTCATTGTTATCGGTCTATGTGAATCACGAGTCATGACTCAACACCCAGACTCACAAAACCATCGATAGAAAGCAATCAAGGTCGGACATCGAGTTGGTTTGTCACCTTATTCATGCACCCAGGGTTTCATCCCAGATAAGGGTCACTATACCTTCATCGGTTAGTGTTGTGGGCTGGATAAACTACTCCGATCAGAATAAGGATAGCCTAGTCGCCCAGTGACATACTGATCGAGAACTCTATCAGTAGGGGGCTAGTGCTTACTCCACAGATACCTGAAATAAATAAAATACAAACCTTTAGAACACATTTTCATTCCAATCAATAAGGCTAACGAAATCATAGCAAACACCCTCTCTTGATTATCTGCTATTTACATTTATTTTATTCTGCTTTAGTTTAAATTTTCTGCCTAAGTATATATAAAAAAAACAAAACCCCAATCAAATCTTTAAAAAAAAAACCCACTAGATTGATAAGTACGCCTGTTTCGTCCACGATCCATAATACATAGACTCAGAGAACGATCCTAGGTCATCCTTATTGATATACACCAATAGTAACTAGGTATACTTAGGCCCCGCAAATATAAATTTTAAAACCACACTGATCCAGCCAAGCGGGAGGCTCGCAACGACAGGAAGCGATTCCTAAAGACAGACCGTTCCGCTGGCATCAAGTTTTTGGTGCTGCTGCCGGGGAGTCAGCCGTAAGATCTGAAGACTTTCCAGACGAATTTTTCTTTCTAGTATCCCGTAGTTTAGTTTAGGTTTTTCCTTTTTCCTTGTTCCATTCAAAAATTCCTTCCCACAACACACAACGATATTTGACCCGATCATCCGGATTCGAATCTCTCACTTTCGTACCCGATCCTGAGACGATCATCCGAACTATCTGCAAGGAGAAACGCATCCACAACCGACAACCGATGGCTGCACGTGTCACGCTTGCCGACAGCACCAAACCATCAATTGAAGGTCGAGGTGGACCCATCAGCTATCCGGTCATCGACGACGCGTCCTTCGAGCTTAAACATCATATCGTTCAGCTTATCAAGGAATTCTGCCAATTCCATGGTTTACCCCATGACGATCCTAACGCCCACATCAACCGATTCATTCAAACTACCAACTCGTACAAGCAGAAAGGGGTTGATCAGGATATAGTCCGTCTATACCTATTCCCCTATTCGCTTACTCACCATGCTTTGACTTGGTTTGAGGGATTAGAGACCGGCTCTATCACCTCCTGGACAGATATGGCTACAAAATTCCTTACTAAGTACTTTCCTCCAGCTAAGCAAACCAAGTACAAGAATGACATAATGAACTTCCACCAAGCTCATGACGAATCTATCTACACAGCATGGGAGAGATACAAGAGTCTGTTGAACAAATGCCCTAACCACCTTATAGAGAAAACCAGCCAGCTGTGCACGTTTTACAACAGTCTCGCTCCGAACCATCACACTACCCTTGACGCCGCTGCTCAGGGCAATTTCATGCAACTCACCGATGAGGAAGCTTGGAACTTGATCGAGAATATGACGATGCACCATCACGACTGGAACTCTGGTGAGCATTCCTCATCATCAGCACCGATTGTTGCACCCAATCCATTCCAGACCGAAGCTATCAAGTCTCTGACAGAGAAGATCGAGCACCTGACGAAGCCGATCGGCGAAATGAAGAAACCATCCCAGCACGCCCATCAAATTCATGCATGCCAGAACTGTGCCAACCTCCCAACAGAAAGTTATCGGGTTGAGTACGAGGATCCTACTGACGGAACGGTTTACTATGCTCAATTTCCAACTCGCCAACAAAATCCACATGGCTTCGCTCGAACCTCTCCGCCTAGGACTAGAGGCACCCAATACCCACCTAGGAACCAACTGCTATAATTGACTGCACCCGACGCAGATCAATCGACCGAACCCTCTAAAACCATAGTGCCCATTACTAGTACGGATGATACCCTCACTAAGTTCATCCAAGGCCAGCACGAAATTAACCAAAAGATTAGCGCTAGGCAGGACCAAACCGACCTATTCATTAGGAACCAACTGGCCGTTCTCAAAAATCTTGAGACCCAGATAGGACAGTTAGCCCAACGTCTTGACTCTAGGCCCCAGGGTAATCTCCCTAGTAACACGGTACAGAATCCACACGTAGAAGAGGCCAAACAGATGAGTACTACAGACAAGAAGGTGGCACCGAGCCAACCTCCCACTCCTTCTCCGGTGAAGAAAGATACTCCTGTCCCGCCGACAGTTGAGTCCCCGTCTGTCCCTACACCACAAAGGGAAGTACGCATCCCGTTTCCCGACCGTCTTAAGAAAGCCTATAAGGTTAACGACTTCCGTCTCGATGGAAAGTTCTTGGACACCGTGTCCCGAACTCCTTCCAGTTCAAAATACATCCTAAAACTCTTTTCGACCAAGGATAAGGTACCCGAAGTACCCAATATCCCACTGAACGCGGAATGTTCGGCTCTTATAAAGAACTCTATCCCTGAGAAATTAGGAGATATTGGACGCTTTACCCTTCCCTGTTCGATCTGTCACTCGGGCATGATACACTCTCTAGCCGACCTAGGAGCCAGTATCAACCTGATGCCCTATTCGCTTTACACTAGATTGGAATTAGGACCCCTTAAACCGACCAAAATGAGTGTCCAACTAGCTGACCAATCCATTAGATACCCTAAGGGAATAGCAGAGAACATCATGGTTCAAGTTGATAAGCTCCTATTTCCCACAGACTTTGTAGTGATGGACATTCAGGAAGATGTCCATATCCCTATCATCTTAGATAGACCATTCTTGAACACCGCACGCACTATCATAGATGTTTACTCTCAGACTATCAGTCTTATATCTCATGGAGAGACTATCACCTTCATAATCGATCAAGTTGATCAGTCTGTCACAGAGCATGCGGAGATATGTGCGATTTCGACAGGAAGAGTTACCACAGATGATGACTCTGAACCAGACACCCCTATGTCTGACGAGCCCATCACGATTACTTCCGACACTGAGGAAGAAGAGATAGAAGAGGAAACTGAGGAAGAAGAGGAGGAGATAGAAGAAGAAGAAGAAGAGGAAGAGCCAGTGGAAGCTACACCGCCACACATTCCTAAGACACACCCTCCGACCGCAGAGATCATGCAGATAAACTATGCTTTGAACTTCATCCCTCTGTCGGAGAGCGACTCAGAGGAACCTTAGATTGACCACTCCCTGGATGATGAGTCTCTACTTAAGCCACATATACCTCCTCGAAGGATTCCACCCCTTGACTCATCCGAGCCTCGATCACATTTTGAGCTTGGAGGTACATCTAGATCAAGCGATGATTCTGATTCCCAGGATGAGATGGAAATCGAGATGGACTCTTCCCAGCCAGTATCACAGATCACCGACGAGTCTCAACCACTCACCGACGATATCGTTTTCTTTGATGTTCCGATCGATACCCGCTCCATTCACCATCACCTCACTCTAGTCATTCTCCCTCCAGTCATTATCCCTCCTCCTACTATAGGAAATACCGAAATCCCGATCGTGTCTGAACCAGAAGAAATGCTTAGTGCTATTGAAGAACACGGGGAGGATTTCCGAACTCTAATTGCGATTATACGAGATTCTACTATTGAATACACGTAACGTCAAAGGGATATTATTGAGGACATTGAGACTGAATATGAGGTTTATCAAGCCAACTCCTACCTGAGTCCGCAACATCTAGTTAGTCGCATCAACGCCTTCGCTAACGACCTCGCAGGAGAATCATTAGACAATGATGAGCCTTTCCCCGATGAAGAGGAATTCTATGAAACACAGAAGACCACGTATGGCCATGTGTATCAAGCATTTATCAGGTCCGCATTTCCTTATTCGCGCCAACAGATGGAGTTTCTCCAAAATTTCAGACACAACATGGATTATGCTACTAGGAACCTTGAAAACGAAGTAGATGTTCAGCTAATGGCGGATCTCAAGGAACTTCTAGATTCTTTGGCCGATAGTGATCACATTGACGAGTCCTCACCACATAGGTTTTTCATCAGCTGCACTATCGAGCATCACGCCCAGATAGTCGTCGAAAAGTTAGAACACTTCAGTTCAGACGAGAGAGCACGTGCCATCCCTTTTTCTGTTCCAGAAGGTTTGACGGTTAACGTTGCAGGTTTCGTCTCTGAACGATTTAAGGACATTTTTGGTTCTATCCTATGGGAGCAGCCCAGACAGCTATTCCACAATGGGTTATGTGAGGTTTACAACAGGATGATTAACATCTTCCTGAAACCAGAGCTCACGTATACCGACCATCAGAAATGGATGATCCAAGGCATATTCGGATCCATTAAAGAACTAGGGAAGGACATCAGCAATGCCACTCATGAGGACATCCACCTACGCTTCTTCGGATTTATGGACACCCTGCGGACAGATCGACCGGTGCGTGAGACGCTTGAGCACGATGGAGCCACCCTTGTGGACACTAATGGACCAATCTCCAAGGCAGTCCAAGATGCTATAATGGATCTATTATACTTGCAAAGGACTACTGAGGAGCATTTCCATACCTATCCTCTTCATGTGGCGAGAATCCCAAACATCACAGAAGTCGTCGCACGACATTTCATGAGATTCTACCCACCAAACCCCAGGACACTTACATTCCGGATCCCAAGTCCTGAGAATTCCTCTTCTGGCTGATCCAAGAGGAAAAGTCGAGCCCTCGACTCTAAATAGAAGCGCTTCTTGGGAGGCAACCCATGCAATAAGTATCCTTAGTATTAGTATTAATAATATTAGTTTTTAAATTCCAAGAAGTGATATATCTCTGACTATCTTTCACACTTGGGTATCAAAATGCTTTCAAAACACCACTTCAGCTTTTACCACCTAATCCAGGAAAATAGGAATTAAATTTTAACAAGACATGTGTTTTGAGCATTTGAGGTACTTGCGTGCTACATTCACGCATTATGCTCGAACTCGTTTAAAAACACATGACGTAAAACTCGTTTTGAATTAAAAAAAAAAACATCTTTTTGCATTCTGGATTTAGGCACTTTCGGTAAAAAACTATAATAAGAAGTCGGTAAAAATATACCCAACGTGTTCACACTTACGAGATATCTGCACAAGAGAGTGAAAGAAGTGTAAAGATGGAGGACAAAGTTGTTATTTGTAAGCTGCGCACGCTAATGCTGAAAGATCTTCATGGAGCCACCGCAAAAGAAGAATTCCTGTCAAGATCTCCCCTTCAGCGCATCTTCCAGAATTCCATCCTTCCACCTTCGCATCGATAGGGGAGTTCTCTCGTTCTCACTCTCGTTTTTGATATGATTGTTAGCTTTAAATTTTCATTAAAGCAATCTATGCCATATCCCAAGCTTGTCACTAAGTGTTGGATTCCAGCCCAAATGAAACACTTGAGTAACATTTTCCGATTTGTTCAAACTCTACGTGTGGGATTTTTCTCAAATCCCAACTCAAGAGAACATTAGGGACAATGTTCCTCTAAGTGTGGGATAGCGGTATAGAATACCTTAGGTTTGCTTGTTAGATTCTTATTTACAAAAGCAAACTCAGAAAATGTTTCTCAAAATCATAAGTTTAACTTCAACAGTAGAGATGTCACTCATTCAGTTGGCTTAATTTTCATAAAAACTCACTTTTGCTAAAAAAATTCAAAATTTTTTGAGTTAAAATGTCTTAAGAATGAGCATTTTCATATATGAGTAGGGTATTTTGGAAATTAAGAGTAAATAAGATAGGAATTTCTTAGGTCTAAAATGATAATCTAAGAGGGGCATCGCATGGCTAGGCACAAACAAACCCAAAAACTTGCAGTAAGGTATCTTGAGCCAATATAAGCATTCATCGTTAATGCTTCACTATTCGTTTGTTTGAGTGTGCCGATGCATGCATCCAGAATTAGAACTTGCTCCTGGTATGCACTTCGAGACCACATTGGTAGAGTACCGTACGCGGTATAGGTGCAGTTAAATGACCTTGACATTCCTTAGGATTTAACCCCCTTTTCATCATATCTCTTCAAGCCCAAAACCCTTCCAACACTCATCTTTAGTGTTGATGATCCGCTTAGATAACCCTGTTGAGCCTTAGCCTGTTCATTTCTTTCAAAACCCTTTAAATCTTAAACCATTTATTCCACACCAACCAAAACTTATCTTAGAAATTTTAAACTTGTGGAAAATGTCATTTAAATGTCCTTTCGGCTGTCACTCCAAATCACAAATACTGGTGTTTACTCAAAATCTCTCGCGTGCGTTCCCTTGATAAAAATCAAAAGTTGAGAGTTTACGGTGTGAAAAATTGACACCAAGTAAATGCAAAGTCATCAGAAGGATGAAAAAGATGAAAAGATGAAAGAAAGAAAAGGATTTAAAAAAGGACAAAAGAAAGAAACAAAATAAAAAATCACTAGAAAAGTCCAAAAATAGAAGCAAAAGAAAAAGAAAAGAAAATAGAATAAAGCTAAGTGTTTCGAATCTCTCAAAAAATTGCCGCTCTTATAAAAGACATAAATTCCCTCGTGTATTTTCAAAAGATAGAAGTCAAAATAGCTATCTTCTTCCCATACTGTTATCCGTTTCCGTTTTCATTAAAAAGGTTGTTTAAATAATGTTTTTCAAAAGTTTAGAAGTCCTAAGATAAGCAAGACCCTTTACAACAACTAAAAAAATAAATAAATAAAAATTCCCACTTATCCATACCCCGTAACCCTCACCTGCCGTTACAACCCACTCTGAATGTCCTGGGATAGCTAGCACCGTCCTCACCTAAGTGGTGGAGATATGATTCTCGAGCAAGCCTATGACGATGGATGTTGCATGACTGGCTTATGAGCGATTTCATTTGATTAGATTGATAGGTAACCCGAAACACTTTTGAGTGAATTGAGTGACCACCTTGTGAGATCGCCTAGTCATGTATATTCCAAGAACGCGAGAATTGAGAGCATGCCTAAGAGAATCATTTTATGCCTCTGAAAGGAATACCTTACTTTCTCTTATTTCCAGGATATGTTACTTGTATATGAAAATGGTTGTTTTTGATATATTTTGATTCACCCCAAAAATAAACTCGTGTTTTCAAAATATTTTTCCTAAAAGCAAGTGAGAATTTTGAGTTTTGCTTGAGGACAAACAAAGTCTAAGTGTGGGATATTTGATGACACGCAAAAAGTCATGTTTTTGTGTACCATTATCTCATCATTTTGTCCCAATTATTAATGAAAACACTTAAAATATGAACTTAAACATCACATTTCATCATAAGGGCTAAAATATAGACGATGTTACAAGAATCAGCAAAAACAACCTAAAAATGAGTAAAACAGAGCACAAACGATCATTGAATCTTCTGTTCACGTATTTTAACACAATTTGAGCTATACTTGGAATGTTGACCTCTAACTTATGTCATTTTCTTCGTTAGGAAAATACGAACGCGTGGACATAAAGATCGCTCAAAACGGATAAATGACGAAAGAAGTTACGCCAAAACGAAGAAACGAAGAACCGAAGAACCAGCATACGGCTGAACCAAGCCGTATACAGTTCAGCCGTATTCACCCTGTGCTCATCCGTATACGGTCCAGTTCATCCGTATACGGTCCAGCTCATCCGTATTGTGCGTTTGGGTGATAAATATCTGATTTTTATTCACCTTTGCGATACGGTTGTGCGTTTGAAGGTTTGGATACGGTCTACGGATACGGCTGTGCGATCTCTATGAATACAAGCCTCATTTCATCATCCAACAAAAAAACTACACTACACACACACTTTCTCTCACTACTCTCTCTAGATTATGTTATAATTAGTAGTAGATTAGCAGCTAGTTAGTAGAGGGGCAATCTTGTAATATCGCTTCACGCATACTAGGAGTTCTGCTTGTGTAACATTCAAGTTGTATTCAGCTACGCTCTTATTATGGTTATATCTATCCTTTATCTATTTCATTATGATGATTGTTATTACTGTTGTCATGCTAGATTTAGGATTGATTGCCATGATTAGCGAGTAGTGATATTGCGTGTTTGCTATAATGTAATTAGTCGTAAATTGGTTGGAATGATGTTATAATGCTTTGATTTACTTTCTATCTATGATTTTAAACCTATTAAACTAATCGCCTTTAAACCAGTAAACGTGATTACGGCCTTAATGTTGAGTCATATTAGTGTGTCTGTCAGTTGGTCTTGAGTCTGTAATAGCTTAGATTAGAAAATAGATAATTTTCTGTTTTGAGTGACACTTATCTAGTGTCGCATTCAGGCGACACTCAGTAAGTGTCGCACTAGGGTTATGATCTGCGACACTTAGCAAGTGTCGCAGAATCAATCTGTTTGTATATATAGAGCCATCACGGCTCATTGCAAAGGTTGGACAAAACCTTTGCACAACTTATCGACTAAAACCTCTGTAAACAAGCTAGTATTCGTTAGTTATTGAAATATAAAGCATTCTTATTCAATATCTCATTGTGTTGATTTATATTGCATGCTCGTTACTTCAATCGTGTGATTCCGCCACACAATTGATTCTAGTCATTCAATCTAGATCCTAGGTTAAGGGACAACAAAGTGGTATCAGAGCCGTTGGGCTGTTTGTGACAGTTTTGATCAAGTTTCGAGTTTGTTTCGGTTGAAATTGGGAAGAAACTAGCTTATTTTCATTGATTAGAGAGTTTTTGGTCTTCAAATTCTTGTTATTAACGTGTTTTTGCAGGTATTGTTCATCTGGGAAAGAGAATTTTTGTTAGGTTTTACGAAAATTTGGTTTTTAGGGTTTTTGGGTTGCTGCTGCGCGTTACTGCGACACTCGTTGTGACACTTCTAGCGACACTTACCTCAGTGTCGCCTCTAGGGTTTTGCAACATTATCTTGCGACACTTCAAACGACACTTACTTCAGTGTCGCCTTAAGGATTTAGTGACACTCACTGTGACAGTAATTCTTGTCTTGCTAGAGACACTTGCCAGCGACACTCCATTGCGACACTTACATCTAGTGTCGCCTGTGGTTTAATTTTACACTTTCTGCGACACTTGTCTCAGTGTTGCTTGTCAGTTTGTGACACTTCCTTAGTGTCGCTTAAGCATTTTAAAATCAGTTTTCTTTTCAGTTTAATTTACAATGTCGATGCAAGCTTTTGCCCAAATGCTTAAAACCAGTAATGAAGCTGGTAGTACAAATAAGGCTCCAATTTTTACAGCTAATACAAATTATGTTGAATGGAGACAAAAATTTGAAGCTTTTATTTCTTATAATGAACCGGATATGATGATTCCTTTGCTTGAAAGGTATGAGCATCCGAGGCAAGAGGGGGTATTTGAGGGAATCACACCTCCTAAGTCTATTTGTGCGTTGAATGCGGATGAAAAGAAATCTTGGGATATGGAAAGGAAAGTCCATTCAGTTCTTGTTATGAGCTTATCTTCTGATGTACTCAAAATGTTTAAACATCATGACATCGCATATGATATGTGGCAGGCCCTTGAAAGACGATGCGGGGGTAGTGATAAATATAAGAAGAGTAGGCTGGAGTTGATCAAACGACAATATGAGTTGTTTGATATGTTAGAAAATGAATCCTTAAACGGTTTGTTTATTCGTTATTCACATCTAGTGAGTGAGTTGTCTGACGGGGGAGTGAAAATGCAGGTAGAGGATATTAACAAGAAATTGTTAAGTGCGTTACCAAAGAAATGGAATCATCGTGTGATGATGATGGAGGAAGACGAAGGCGTGATGTCTATGTCTCTAGATGATTTCATTGGACGATTGCAAGCATATGCACTAGATATGCAAAGGAAAGAAACAAAATCTAGTGCTCATATTCAGGATCCAAGCATTTATGGGAGTAAATCTTCATCTTCAAGGATTGCTCTTTTGTCTGGAGGAGGTCTGTCATCCGCCACTAAAACTTCAACTGCAAGTGGTGGTGCCTCCAGTGGATCATATATTTTTTCAGGTGGATCACTTTCATCATCTGGTGGATCCAAGGCTAATCAAGCTTCTCAAGCAACTGAGGAGAATGCTGCTGTATTTCAAGCATTTTTGAGTGCTTATGACAGTTTTCTATCCCAGAAAACCAGCTCCATTGATTTAACTGATGAGGATTTTGATCAAATAAATCCTGATGATCTCGAGAGAATGGATATTAGATAGAATTTTGCTATGTTAACTAGGAGAAGAAAAAGATATTTGCGAAAAACTGGTAATAAGAACTTGGATGATGATAGTGATTCGGGTTTGGGTTTTGATAAGAGTAAGGTTAAATGCTACAAGTGTCACAATCTTGGACAGTTTGCTAGAGAATGTGAGAAATCTAAACAACCTCCTTCTGGTTTTTCAAAGCCATCTGCTTCAAAGAAGTCAACTGCTAAGGATGCTGATAAGCTTGAGGAATCTATCAGTGAAGCTCTTCTCCTTACTAATGATGAATATCATAACTGGAGTGATACAGAGGAGAACATTCATAACACAGCTCTTATGGCAGAGATTACAGATGAGGTACAAATTGATGAACCTCTTTCTTGTGTTAATTGTATCAAATTAACTGGTAAAATTAACAGATACTCTGAGGATAATGCTCGCCTGTATTCTGATTTAGATAAACTTAGACAGGCGAACCAATTGTTAAAAGAAAATGAAAAGATTTTTGACAAAAAGATTAATGCCACTATGACTGAAAGAAAAGATCTAAAGGCTAAGATTTATTGTCAACAAGATGCTATTGACAGTTATCTTAAGAAAATTGTCGATTTATAAAAAGCTCTTGATGAATCTAAAACTGAGATTATTGATCTTAATCGAAAACTTTCAAATTTCAGTACATCCTCCGTTGTTTTTGATGAGATCCTTCAAGTGCAAAGGATCAATACAAAAAGTAAGTCGGGGATAGGATACCAAGCGGTACCTCCCCCAGCTAACTATGAACCTATGCCATCGAAGGATGACATTAAAAACTTTGTGCCTTCAACTGTTAAAGAAGGCAAGTCATCTGTTAAAGAACCAGTTATTTTGGTTTCATCTGAGAAGGGAGATAAACCCATCTCCCAAAAGAAAGCAAAAGCATTACCTGTACTTCCTACTATTGAGGAGGAAGTAATTGAAATTGAGGATGTAACTGATGAGATTGATACAAAGGTTCTTAAATTGGATGTAAAGCCTGAAAATTTTATAATTATAAATGAACCGTGTAGTGAAATCCCTTCACTAAAGGTTAAATCTAAGGCTATTCCTAAGGTTAAGAAGGAACAAAATTTTGCTAATAACAAATCAATTTCTTCTAAACCAATCACAAATAATTCCAAAAGTAAATCAACATCTTTTTCACTTGCCAATTCACCTTGCACATTTCAATGTGCTTGTTCAGTAAATAGAAATATCAAATCCTCATCAGTTTTGCAACCTCAGTTTCAATCGGTTGTTGAGAGAAGATCCTGTTTCTACTGCAAAAAACAGGTCATTTGATAAGTGTTTGTCCGTTGCTTTCTAGACAACGGTTTGGAAAGACAGTGCCTAGATCTTCAGTTTACATAAATTTTTCAAAATCCTCTCCTAAGAACAGTTTCATGTCTCCCAAACCTGTCAAGAAAACTGACAAGATAATGTCAGTTACACCTAATCGGCAACCTCTTGTCAAAAAGCAACCATCTAAACCTCTACAGGTTTGGAAAATCAAAGAGTCCAAAGAAGACTCTTCATCCCATAATACCCCATCAGTTAAAGAGCCCAAAATTCTGAAAAATCATGTACTCACTGATGTGGTTATTATGGATGACTCTGGTAGACCCAAGTCCGTTAAGGCTTGGGTCTCACAATCAAACTAATTTCTCTATTTTTTGTGTGCCTACAACCATCAGAAGAAGTAATCAAGAGCAAATGGTATGTAGATAGTGGTTATTCTGGGCACATGACAGGCAACATATCTCTACTCTCCGATGTTCTACCTGTTAAAGGAGGATATGTTGCATTTGCGGGTGATAAGGGTGGAGAAATTACTGGTAGGGGAACTCTCACTAATGGATCAGTGAGTTTTGACAATGTGAACTATGTGGAACAATTGCATTATAATCTTCTTAGTGTATCACAAGTATGTGACAAAAAGTTCACAACAGTGTTTACGGATACGGAGTGCTTAATACTCAAACCAGGCTTTCAAATAGCTGAGGAATGGGTACTCATTCGAGCACCGAGGACAAAATACACGTATGTCCTTGACATGAGTACTGTGTCGACTTCAACATCTGAACATACATGTCTGTTGTCCAAAGCTACTCCAAAGGATTCCCTTTTATGGCACATGAGAATGGGACACATAAATTTTCGTAAGATGAACTATCTTGTAAAAAATGAGCTTGTTACTGGTGTGCCTAAACTCACATTCAGTTTGGATGATAACTGTGTTTCCTGTCTCAAAGGAAAACAACACAAGCAGTCCCATAAGTCGAAGAAGGTGAATTCCAATGCATCGCCCCTAGAACTATTGCACATGGATTTATTTGGGCCGGTTAATAAGAGGAGTATGGGAGGTAGTACTTATTGCTTAGTACTCACCGATGACTACTCTCGTTTTTCTTGGGTTTACTTCATTTCTACAAAGGATGAAGTCCCCGAGATTTTAATATATCTGTTTGACAAGTTAGAAAACTTGTGTGGAAAGAGAATCAAGAGGATTAGAAGTGATAATGGAACGGAATTCAAAAACAAAACAATTGATATGTACTGTTTAAGGAAGGGTATTCATCATCAGTTCAGCTCTTCTTATACACCTCAACAAAATGGTGTCGCTGAACGCAAGAACAGGACTCTTATTGAAGCTGCGTGTACTATGCTATCCGACTCTAAGCTTCCAATCACTTTTTGGGCAGAGGCGGTAAATACCGCATGTTTTATTTTAAATAGGGTTTTGACAGTTAAAAAGGAAAACAAAACATGCTATGAGCTGTTTAACAACCGTAAACCAAACTTACAATTTCTGGAGCCCTTTGGATGTCCTTGCACCATTATGTCACGTACTCAAAAGGACAAGTTTGGTGAAAAATCAATGGATGGAATATTCTTGGGATATTCTGTAAATTCTCCTAACAAGAGAGTTTACAATTTATCTACAAAGCGTATTGAGGAGCATTATGAAGTCAAGTGTTTACGCTATACGGCTCCTCCCGAAGGCAAAGGACCAGAAAATCTGTTTCAGTATGATAGTTTCTTTGACTCATTTAATATTCCGACCCCTGAGAATGTTGATGATGAAGAAACTATTGTCACTCTTCTACATGGTTTGGATATTAATGTAGATCACACTTCATCTGCACCACCTGTCCAACTTAATACATCTTCCACCTCAGCATCAACACCATCAGTTGATGCACCAATTCTAACAACAGATCCTCCATCACCTCAACCGTTAGATATGGCTAGTCCTTCAGAAGAAAATGTTGAAGCCAATGATCCTCCATCCGAGAACAATGCTACCGAAGGAGATCTTAATAATTTGGAATTACTTATTGTGCCTAACTCAATTCCACAGACTCGGATTCATAAGACTCACCCCACTGATTATATCATTGGTGAGTTAAGTAAAGGTGTTCATACTAGACATCAACTGGCTGTGACCGACACGTCTGCTTCAACTTCTGAAGCATCTCCTTCAGCCTCCTTGGAATGTCTTGTAACTGAAATGGAAGAATGTTTTCTATCTCAAGTTGAACCAAAGAAAACAGCTGATGCATTAAAGGATTCACATTAGGTCGAAGCAATGCAAGAAGAACTGCATCAATTTGAGAAGCTGAAAGTTTGGGAATTAGTTCCTCTACCCAAGGGTGTTCATGCAATTGGAACTCGTTGGGTATATCGTGTGAAGAAGGATGACCGCGGTGTAGTGGTTAGGAATAAGGCATGATTAGTAGTTCAAGGATTTACACAAATTGAAGGATTGGACTACGATGAAGTATTCGCCCCAGTAGCTAGATTGGAATCTATTCGCATTTTTTTGGCTTATGCTTCATTCAAAGGTATTCGGGTTTATCAACTAGACGTAAAGAGTGCTTTTCTTTATGGGAAAGTTGTGGAGGAAGTCTATGTCAGGCAACCTCCTGGATTTGAAGACTCAGTACATCCGGATTATGTCTGCAAGTTAGACAAGGCTCTGTATGTTCTTCATCAAGCACCACGAGCATGGTACTAGAGGCTGTCTACACATCTACTCAAGCATGGATTTTCAAGAGGACAGATTGACAACTCTCTTTTTACAAAAAGGTCCAAAAACGATTTGTTACTTGTGCAGGTATATGTGGATGACATCATCTTTGGCTCTACAAGTAATGCTCTCTGCAAGGAATTTGAGCAACTTATGAAGTCTGAGTTTGAGATGAGTGCAATGGGAGAACTCAAATTCTTTCTAGGTGTCCAAGTTGAACAATCTGACAAAGGCATTTATATCCATCAGTCAAAATATGTCTTTGACATGTTGACTAGGTATAATTTGCATGATTGTAAGACTTATGGCACCCCCATTGAGGTATCTCACAAACTTGGACCAGCTGAGGAAGATGATGAGTGTAACGAGAAGGACTATCGTTCAATGATAGGTTCTCTCATGTACCTTACTGCTTCACGACCAGATATTGTCTTTGCTGTTTCTTTGTGTTCCAGGTACCAAGCTCATCCGAAGGTTTCTCATATGAAGGCAGTTTAGCGGATTTTTGAGTATCTCAAATATAGACCCACTCTTGGTCTATGGTACTCAAATGAAGAAGACTTCACTTTGACTGCGTATTCAGATTCAGATTATGGCGGATGCAACAAGGATAAGAAGTCCACATCTGGTGGATGTCAGTTTCTTGGACCGCGCTTAGTGTCATGGCAGTGTAAAAAGCAGACAACCGTTTCAACCTCCACAGCCGAGGCTGAATATATTGCTGCTGCCAGCTGTTGTTCACAGGTTCTGTGGATTCAACATCAACTTCGCGATTATGGTTTCATCTTAACTCTTACTCCTATACATATAGATAACACTGCAGCCATATCTATCACACGCAATCCCGTACAGTACTCTAAAACAAAACATATAGAGATACGATTTCACTTTATACGGGATTGCTATGAGAAACACCTTATTGACCTTATCCAAATAGAAACACTTAAGCAAAAGGCTGACTTGTTTACTAAGGCCTTTTCCCGTTCTCGTTTTGATGAATTAGTTTCTATGCTTGGCTTACGATTTTTTAAATCGTTACAGTGACGTTGATTTTTAAAATATATATATATATATATATATATATGTATATGTATATATATCGCGAGAGCCACACTTTATACTTCTTAGTATTAAAGTAATGCATTATTGCTACATCTATAAAAAGACGTTGGATTGTGTCTGTAAACAACTTGGGATATGATAGTACATTAATTATCATTCACGAAATGCAACTGTTCACTGTTATATCTGATGTATCAGTAGGTTTATTTAATGTATTTATCATAAATTTCTTAACATACAGCTTCATCATATGATATGTTCATAGGCAACTCTCTGTTTGTTCTCGGAGATATTAAACAGTAATTTCAACTACTTGTTAATTTTATGTAGTAAACATCATATGACGTATGGCGGTGTGTCTTAATTCCTATATTTAATATGGACAATTTTTATATTCTGAAATTTTATATCAACTTATTTGGGGGATATAGTATTGGTTTCCTTTGTTGTACGTCGGTACAGACCTGGTCTCTGGTACTATATCTTAAAAAATTAAACAACTGCGAGTTAATCAGACTTGCAAAATCTTAGAGCTTTAAATACAAATACATACTCAAGTCAAGTTAAGTCGCTTTGTTGTACGGAAGTACAGACCTGTCACCAATGACTTGACGAAAATTGATTTTGTTTAAACCTGGATCAAGATAAGTCGCTCTGTTGTACGTAAGTACAGACCTGTCACCAATGCCTTGATTCTTAAAAATAAGTTTCATATAATTTTTCTTAATATAAAGATTAACCATATGTAGATGTTAGGGGTATGTCATATGTGTGAACTGCAAAAGATTGAACATATTAACAATAAAAGGTTATCTCTGATGAATGAAGGTTAGTTGTTTAACCAGATAATGATATGAACAATTGTCTTGAACTGTGTGTCATTAAATTTATTTTAAATATCTTATGTAAATTTAAAGAGGACAAGTATACTGATAATTGGAATAACAGCAAACATATGTAAAGTAATGTATGATGACTTAATATGATCCCTAACCAGACCCAAAACAATCCCGTCACCAAAATAGTGTTTTTGTTTTGAATTCTTAGTTAAGTTATAATTATTTTAATATTTTTTGTCTTACTTAAAGTCAAATGTCACTGAATAGCCAAAAACTGAATCGCGAAAGAATTTGAAAGTGTTAGAAATTGTCAAAATTTTAAGTCTGTGACACTCACTGAGTGTCGCATCGACTGTCGCTTCGAGTGTCGCCTATAGTATGGAGTATATAAATGCCACCGTGCGGCATTTATTATCACATTTACCTGCGGCACTCACATATCTTTCTGCGACACTCGCTCTCGTTTAAGTGACACTTCATCTGTTTCGTTTTTGCTGTGGATTACTGCTCGTTGTTGGAATTCTTTGTTCGATTTCTGTTCTTCTAGTGTATACGCACCTAGAGGTACAAATCTTTCTTAATATCATGATACATTTAGATCTAATTTTACTAGGGTTCATACGGTTTCGTTTTTTCTTTTACGGATTACAAATCGTTATTAATCTAGACTAGTTAGATGTTTGTTAGGTGTTACTTTCATGTGCCTGATACTCAATATACATGTATCTATCAAGTTTGTAACCTAACTCGACCTAATTTTTAAGTTTTGTAAAAATTTGAATTCCGGGTTTATGGTTTCTGGGTTTGTGTTCATCTTTGCGGCACTCGAAGCGACACTCGCCTTAAGTGTCGCATCATGGTAATTCGAACACTAACTGTGGCACTCAACTTGAGTGTCGCCTTTTTGCTATGCGTCACTTGATTAAGTGCCGCCTTGTCTCTTGCGACACTTACCTTAAGTGCCGCCTTTAAAGGAACATCAATTAGTTGCGTCACTTAATTAAGTGCCGCCTTGTCTTTTGCGACACTTACCTTAAGTGTCGCCTACAGTTGTCCTTAAGTGTCGTCTTATATATTGTATGCACTTATGCGACACTCAACTGAGTGTCGCCTCTTGATTTGCAATGCTGCGACACTTACCTTAAGTGTCTCATGGTGAATTTTTAGGCTTCTGAGCGACACTCACCCTAGTGTCGCTACTTCAATTAGCGACACTACTGAAGTGTCGCTTAAAGGTAATTTTGAAAGATCAGTTTATACTCTATTTGTTCTAACGGTATAACTTTTCTTTGTGTATTATCTATGTCTTATTTTTGTGCAGATGGCAAACTTAGCTATTTATGCTCGCCGCACGCAGCCACGACATAATGTGCTGGCTTTTCTCGATGATACGCACGCCAACTCGATTCCATTTCATCCGATGATTCAGTTTTTGCGTCGCTCGAGGATTCACCATGCTATCACTGCTTCATGTCCAATCTACCTGAATCAAATCGAGGAATTTTATGCAAATGCTGTGATTAACACAGAAGGCGACTATCGAAGGATTTTATCAACTGTTTTTGGTCATCGTATTGAAATTACGGAGGATACGATACGAGAAGTGTTGGGATTTGATGACAATTCTGAGTTTCCAACTCAGTTTGAGAACAGTTTTATCGTTGGTGGTCTTCAGCGTATGGGTTATCCGACTATTCCTCCAGATCAATACAGGAAACAACATTTGAGCAGAGTCTGGAGGTACTTAGCACACATTATCATTGTGTGCCTCTCGCCAAGGAAGGCGGGATTTGATGGGATGAGTTATGGAACGATCTCCCTGATGCTGGGTTTGGTTTACAACAAACCTTTCAACTACTCTGGATACATCTTTGGGCATCTAGTGGACAATCTACGAGCTGGAGATCACATGTGGTTTATGTATCCACGTTTTTTGCAGCTGATCCTGAATTCCCTGAATCTAGGGATTCAGCCTGACCCAAGGTCGATTCTGACCTTGACTCCGATGCTGGTCAGGGTATTTGGGGATTGTGCAACACCCCCAAAGGGTCAGGCAGTTCTGCCTGATGTTCCGTTATTCGGCCACGTGATTGATGAAGAATATGTGGCTCCGTCGGATAATGGGTTTCTTGATGTTGCAGCTCCACCACCGCAAGTTGATGAAGCGGTTTTGGAAGAAGTTATGGTTGACATTGAGAATTTTCCAACTTCTACACCTGCTGCTGTTGCTACAACCTCCGCTGCTGATAAGGGCAAGCGGGTTCGGGATTCTTCGGACACAGAATCCGATGACGTTCCTCAACAACGTCGTCAACGAACCTCGACTGCTGCTTCTGATGATATTCAGCCACAACCGGAATTTTTGAAGAAATTGATGGATGATATGGCGCAAATGAACCAGATGCTTCAAGATCAACAGGCTCTCATTCAGGTTCAAGCGTCAAGAATTTTGGAGTTAGAGTCCACGGCTGCTCGTGTACCAGATCTTGAGCGTCGTGTGTTAGATTTGGAATCTCTGGCTGTGGTTCCGGGGGAGTTAGATCCTGAAACCACAGGCCATGATAATGTAAATGTAATCAATGATTCTGAGATTAATGAAAATATTAATTTGGATTACTTTGCATCGTCAGCTCACGTACCTGGTCAACCAGTACCATTAAATGTAGATTACTCGCATGCTAATCTTGAATATCTACAAAGTCTTGTATTTGGAACAACTACAAATGTTGAGAATGAGGGTCCAAACATGTTTGCCGATGATGTTCAATTTGAACCTGATGAGGTTTCTGATGAAGATGAGTTCGAGGATAATCCATATGAGGAGGTAGAATCAGATGATGATACCGTTCCTGCTGCTACTTCTGCAGAACCATCTTCCCATTCTGCTGGTACTTCAACATCCACTGCTCAACCTAGAAAGTATCCAGAATGGATTTTGCCTCCAACGCCCGAGTTGAAAAGATGCCGAGCATATTCTGTTCGTGGAGACTTATCTGGGCTTATAAAAAGCTGGAAATTCGATGCTGATTTTTGATTGTTTGTCATCAAAAGGCAAGATGACATTCAATATTTTAAGGCAAGGCTAGATCATTTGACTACATTACCGAAGGTTGATCTAAATCGACTAGCTCAATTGAATATGATAAATCCCACTGATAATCGAGAAGCTGAGTTCTTTCAGCAAATACTGCGTCGAGAAATAAATACGAAGAAATTTAAATGGATTCGACCAGTAATGGGAATTAGATTTTCAAATAAGAAGAAGTTGGACCCGAGGACGCGCCAACCCATATACGGTTATCATTATCCTCCAACCAAGAATCTTACCCAAGTGCCTTTTGAAAAGTTACCATTTGATGTGCTGGGAAATTTTAGATTCTGGTGGTATGACACAGTTACTGGAGAGGCGGTTATTGAATACTTTTCTCAAAAGGGACCGGGACGTGGTGCTAAAGAATGGAAACATGTTACTGGCTACACTCTTAGAGTTTTTGATCCTCTTAGCCTGATTAACATGTCAAAGAATGATCTTCAAGCTCTTCACAGTAACAGATTGCAATTTGATATGATTGATCAAGAAGATGCTGTGAGGTTTCAGAGAGTTGTGGATCTCTGTATTGCTAAGGGAATTCATGCTGGTGGGAATCTCCCGACAGACTGGATCTGATATTGAAGATACTTTTAAAGACCAAGCTGAAGACACGGGGGAGTTTGTTAAGTCATATTAGTGCGTCTGTCAGTTGGTCTTGAGTCTGTAATAGCTTATATTAGAAAATAGATAATTTTCTGTTTTGAGTGACACTTATCTAGTGTCGCATTCAGGCGACACTCAGTAAGTGTCGCACTAGGGTTATGATCTGCGACACTTAGCAAGTGTCGCAGAATCAATCTGTTTGTATATATAGAGCCATCACGGCTCATTGCAAAGGTTGGACAAAACCTTTGCACAACTTGTCGACTAAAACCTCTGTAAACAAGCTAGTATTCGTTAGTTATTGAAATATAAAGCATTCTTATTCAATATCTCATTGTGTTGATTTATATTTCATGCTCGTTACTTCAATCGTGTGATTCCGCCACACAATTGATTCTAGTCATTCAATCTAGATCCTAGGTTAAGGGACAATACTTAATGATGGGACGTCGCGAACCCCATCAAAGGTACTTAGTTATCTGTGTCAAACATGAACATGTTCTGATTTGTTAATCGTGTACACATCGCTTTCTAAATGAACGCTAAGTACATCGTCTTCTAAATGAACGCTAAGTACATCGTCATTGAGGAAATACTATTTTCTAATTCGAACGTAAAGTACGCTATGGCTATGGAAATATGGTTTTCAAACTGAACACTATGTACACTGGAGCCGTGGAAATACTGCTTTCTACTTTAAACGCAAAGTACACTGTGCCCGTGGAAATATGGTTTTCTAACTGAATGTGAATGTTACACTGTTGCCAAATTAGGGATTTATTGGGACTTAAAAGTAAGGGCTGGTTTATATCATAGATGGATAATATTATGCTTAAATACAAACTTAGTTAAGTAGTCTGGGTTAGCTTTTATGAAGCAACGTAAGGTACCGTAAGTCAGCTGATTACTCGGTATAGCGTCGACAACACCTCCGGTGTAGTTAACACGTGGAAGCCGAGGAAAAGCCGTAGTTACTAAGCCTTGTGGAATAACGGCAACTCTGTGATCAGCAGAGTTTGTACCGACTAGGTCCTTTTCAGCAATGGAAACACCTCCGGTGGAGTACAGTGCAGTAATCACGGAAAGAGTCATTGTTATCGGTCTATGTGAATCACGAGTCATGACTCAAAACCCAGACTCACAAAACCATCGATTGAAAGCAATCAAGCACACTCTATAAACTTGGTCTTAAATGTTTTATTTAGATTAGATATTATTGTGGGGTTAAGAAAGGTCAGACATCGAGTTGGTTTGTCGCCTTATTCATGCACCCAGGGTTTCATCCCAGATAAGGGTCACTATACCTTCACCGGTTAGTGTTGTGGGCTGGATAAACTACTCCGATCAGAATAAGGATAGCCTAGTCGCCCAGTGACAAGCTGATCGAGAACTCTATCAGTAGGGGGCTAGTTCTTACTCCACAAATACCTGAAATAAATAAAATACAAACCTTTAGAAAACGTTTTCATTCCAATCAATAAGGCTAACGAAATCATAGCAAACACCCTCTCTTGATTATCTGCTATTTACATTAATTTTATTCCGCTTTAGTTTAAATTTTCTGCCTAAGTATATAAAAAAAAAACAAAAAAAAACAAAACCCCAATCAAAACTTTAAAAAAAACCCCGCTAGATTGATAAGTACGCCTGTTTCGTCCACGATCCACAATACACTGACTCAAAGAACAACCCTACCTTATTGCTATACACCAATAGTAACTAGGTATACTTAGGCCCCACAAATATAAATTTTAAAACCCCACTGATGCAGCCAAGCGGGAGGCTCGCAACGACATGAAGCGATTCCTAAAGACCGACCGTTTGGCTGGCATCACTTCCTTGGTGCATTCTTGATCAAGTCTTCTTGTGATTGGTCTCGTAGGTGTGAACACCTCGGATATACTATTCTTCTAGTGTTGATATTTTCTTGCAGGCTGGAGCATGCTTTGTATGATTCGAGTGTGAAAGATAGTCGAATATTTCATCACTTCTAGGAAAGTAAATTGCAGAAATGTAAAAACACGGGTTGCCTCCCGAGAAGCGCTCTTTTAAAGTCGAGAGCTCGACTTAGTCCTTTCTTCTTCAGATGATGCTGGATGTGTCTGTGGTGCTAGAGTGGTCACTGTGGTTCCTAGGTAGGGCGTATTGTGGAGGAAAGTATCGCAGAAACTGTTCTATCATGTCAGTAATGAGAGTTGGTGGAGTGGTGGGTTAAATTCTGAAGCTTTTGAAGTGATCAGTGGCTAATCTGTCGAGGATTGCCATCCCATAGCTAATGTATCGAACTGCCTTGTGACTGGTCCGTTGGGGTCGATTCGAGAGCAAGTGTGAGTTTGAACAATTTCACGCTGTGGGTGGTTTCTGCCTATTGAGGTTATTAAAGCCATGAATTCAGTTTTTACTTCTTCAAAATCACTGGCCAAGGGGTCTCCTTCGAAGGATCTAGTGGCTTGGCATATTTGTCTGATGAGTTGATGTTGTTCGCGGTTGAAGGGAAAATCCGAGTCAGTGAAGATGTAGGTTAGCTTGTTGAATATTTCGCGGTGTCCGTTGTGGTAAGCGTCAATTTCTACGTCTTCTTCCTCATACATTCCACGCAGTCGAGTCGTAACATAAGTTGCTAAGTTGATTTGCGACAGGTGCGGAATGAATCTAGGTACTTCGCGAATTTCTTCATCATATGCTGCTTGATTTAGTTCATCAATTATTAGTTCCACGTGATGACCAATAGTGGAGTGAATGACGATCCTGAAGTTTTCTGAAGTTTTGAGATGTTCTCCAGGTTCAATGAGATCTAGAAGGGTTCTAAGATCTCCCACCATTCTTATGTCAGCATAATTCTGCGGATTTCCAGTAGCTCTTTCAAGATGGGTTCTCATTGATGCAAGTATAGCCTTCTGACTTGATGAGTAGGGAAAGGCTGATCCGGCTAAGACACAATATCCTTTTTGGTATATTTGCCTTTGGTTGCTGTAGAACTCGACTTCTCCCATTGGGTAGTCTGGCCTTTCTGGCTGTTGAGCTTCTCTGGTGACTTGTTCTTGAAAGGAATCGGAGAACTCTTGGATATGTCTGAGCAAAGTTTGGGGCACTGGTTCTTCATAATTTGCGAGATATGAATCGTATTCTCATTCAATCTGCCTTATCAGGTGTCTCTGAGCGGTGTTGCAGTCATTGGTTGACTCTTTGATAGCCTCTACAATGATGCGCACATTGGTGTATTCATCAATTAGTTCAATCATGTCTTGATGAGTATCTATGAGCGGAATCTCTAATCTCTCAGTTGTGATGATGGGGGAATTTGGTGGAGCAAGAGGGGTTTTTGGAATAGAGCGTTCATCGATAGTGATGTCAATAAAATCACCGTCAAATTCGACACTCTTGTAGTCGGAATCTTCATCTCGTGAATCTGGGAATTGGTGGAATTCTTTATCTGAGGGTGCATTGTTGAAAGGTTGAGTACTGTCGACTTCGATGGTTCTGACTTTCGTGATGGTGTTTTGAAGGTTTTCTCCAATAAAGCTTTCTGGTTGTCGTGACTTATATGCAAAAATTCTTTGTAAGAGTTTAGCATACAGGTCTGGGTGATGTGATGTTCGGAGTTCTTCTTCAAAAGTATCTATATCTCGGAGTCAGGTTCTGGTAAAGGGTTTTGTTGGATCGAGATAAGAGTCGAGAATGTTTCCCATTCTTTTGAGATGAGTGGATCTGAGCTCTTAGTGGATGGCTCCATAATCAGAGGATTCTTCTGATGAAGTGTAGTCTTTGCAGTCTTGTAATTTTTTGACTTCAGCCATCTGTGGAGAATCAGTTTGATCTTCATCTTCCTCCATTTCTTCCTCTTCTTCTTCTTCGATTTCTTCCTCCTCCTCAGTTTCTTTTTCCTCTTCTTTAGGTTCTTCGTCTTCAGATTCAATTTCTTCCTCTGCTTCTTCATATTCTTCCTCTGCTTCTGGGTCATACTCGGAATCAGAGAGGAGAACTGATGATTGAGTGAAATGTTGTTCTTCCTCTGGTTCTGATTCGTCATTGGAATAAATTATGCCTGTTGATATAGAATAACATTCTTCTTCTTCTGGAGTGCATTCCGGTTGGTCGATCTTGTAACTAATGCTTTCACCATGTGATTGTAATATAATCGTGTGGTTATACACATCAATTACTGCTCTAGCTGTGTTCATGAATGGTCTTCCAAGGATAATCAGGGTGTTTATGTCCTCGTGGATATCCATTACCACGAAATCCGTTGGAAAGAAGAATTTGTTAACTTGAACTAGAACGTTCTCAGCTATTGCTTTTGGGTATCAAACAGATTGATCAGCTAGCTGGACGGTCATCTTAGTGGGTTTCAAATTTTCAAGTTCCAGCCTCTTAAACAGGGAGTAGGGCATAAGGTTAATGCTGGCTCCTAAGTTGGCTAAGGCGCTTATTTCTCCGGATTGGTAAATAGAACAAGGGAGTGTAAATCTACCGGTGTCTCCTAGTTTGTCAGGAAGGCTATTCTTAAGTTGGGCTGAGGTTTCAGAACTAAGGGGAATATTATTTACTTTGGGCAGTTTATCCTTAGTGGATAACAATTTCCCAATGTACTTATTTCGACCGGGAACTCTAGACATGGTATCAAGGAATTTTCCATCTAGCTTAAAGGATGATAATTTCTTGGGTTAAGCTTTAAGTCTAGCGGGGTAAGGGATCCTAACCTCTTTGTTTATGGTCGGAGTGGTTTCCACAGCTGGTATCTTGATCTTTGGTTCTTCCTCTTTTACTGGAACAGTAGCTGGTGGTGTAGTCGATGCTTCCTCGGTAGTAGTAAGTTGCTTTGCTTTCTCAACATGTGGGTTGTGAACCGTGTTGCTAGGCAAGCTTCCTCTGGGTCTGTTATCAAGACGTTATACCAATTGTCCAATCTGAGCTTCCAAATTCCTTAGCACAGCCAATTGATTCCTCGTAAAGAGGTCGGCTTGATCTTGTCTAGCGGATATCTTTTGGTTGAGCAGGTGTTGACCTTGCATGAATTGGGTGAAGGAGTCATCTGAACTTGAAGCTGGGGCATTTGTCTTTGCAGGTTGTTCAGAGGTTTGGTTTGTGTCAGAAGTTGGTGCAGGAAGTGCGAGGGGTTGGTTATAAGGAGCTTGTGATTGTTGTGGGTAAGGTGGGTATCTAGGTGGGTATCGGGGTTGGTATGGTGGTTGGTTGTTTCTTGGTTAGAATGGAGTTCCTCTAGGTTGGTTGTTGTTTTGATTGAAACCGGGTGGAAAATTTTGTTGTCGAGCAGGAAACTAAGCATAGTAGACGGTGCCATCTGCTTCTTAGTATTCAACTTGGTATTCACCAGGTGGTTGCGGGTTAGTGCAGTGTTGACAGACTTGCACTTGGTGTACTTGGTGATGTTGTTTCTTAAGTTCTCCAAACTGTTTGACAAGTGAGTCCATTTTCTCCGTTAATACCTTAATTGCTTCGACTGGAATTGGATTTGATGCGGCGAGAGGTGCTGAAGATGTTGAGTGATCTCCAGAGTTCCAATCGTGGTGATGCATAGTCATGTTCTCTATAAGGTTCCATCCTTCTTCGTCGGTCTTTGCCATGAAGCTTCCTTGTGCGGCAGCGTCGAGGGTGGTTCGGTGGTTAGGGTTTAAACCATTATAGAAGGTACACAATTGTGCGGATTTGTCGAGTCGGTGATTAGGGCATTTCTTCAAGGCTCCTTTGAATCGTTCCCATGCGGTTTATAATGACTCATCAAAAGCTTGGTGGAAATTCATGATGTCATTTCAAAGTTTGGTTTGTTTAGAAGGCGGAAAGTACTTGGTTAGAAACTTTGTCGCCATCACAGTCCATGAAAGGATAGAGCCGGTCTCTAAACCTTCAAACCATGTTTGCGCATGATGTGTGAGCGAATAAGGGAAAAGATACAAACGGATTGTGTCTTGACTAATTCCGTTTTATTTGTAGGAGTTTGAAAGAGATATGAACTTGTCGAGATGAGATTTTGGATCATCATTGGGTAATCCATGGAATTGACAGTGGTTTTGGATTAGTTGGATGATGTGGTGCTTAAGCTCGAAAGATTGACCAGAGGTTTCAGGGTAGAGAATTGGTCCTCCTCTTCCTTCGATAGAGGGTTTACTGTTGTCAGCGAGAGTGATGCTTTCAGCCATTGCTTGTTTTAGTGCGGATTGCTTCTTCTCTCGTCGAATGGTACGTATTATAAGTTCTGGATCAGGGAAATTAAACAGTGGTGCAGATCTAGGGGAATAGGTCATACACTAAAAAGGAAAGACAAGAAAGTAAATACTTGTTTTTGTGTTTTTTTAGAAGGTTTTATCCTAAGGGTTTACTAGAATTGGGATTGGTTAGGCCTCTGTATCGGAAAGTTAGTCTCCCCGGCAGCGGCGCCAAAAACTTGATGTGCTGCCCAACGGTCATATGAAGATGACGTATGGATCGCAATCAGTTTGTTTTAAATTTATATTTGCTGGAGTCTAAGTATGACTTACTAATACTGAATCAAAGGCTAGTAGATGGTAAGTATGACCTAGAGTCGTTCTTAAAGAGAAACTAAATTGAAAGGAGGTGATCCAGTCGATCTTTCTTTTCTAGTAAAGGTTTTAAAAGAGTGTGTTGGGGGTTTTGGTTCAGTTAACTAAGTAACTAAATAAAGCAAATAAAAGTGTAATAATAAATCAGATAATAAAAGTAGTATTTGTTGTGAGTTCGTTAGCTAATAATGTGGGATGATGACTCTTATGGGAAAACGATTATCTAAATTGGGAATGTTTAGTGGATTCAACACCCAGTGGTATAACCAATAAGTTCCCTATTAGTCGGTTATCAACTAATATGTCACGAGGAACTAAGGTATCATGATTCTGATCAGACAGACGATGCTCAACTCTCCACACTCTCCTGTGAGGGAGTCAGTGACCCGTATTATTGAACGTATTCGCTCATGGGTGAAGGAATAGAGTAGCAGGTCATTACAAATCTGACCGTTCTTAATACCATAAATATTTCAAATCCATTAAACAATTAACTTAGAATTTATGTCCGGACTTATTAAACAATTCCTATTAATGAAACTTAAGGATGATAAACAAGGGAAAATGTTCAAGGTTCTTGCGTACCTTACTTTTGGTTTCATATTTTAAGGAAAGGATATCAGTGTAACTTAGATTCCAAACTTGCCTTTCTCATTACAATTAACAAATCCCTAGGTTTTCGTAAATGGTTATTTAGCCTGTAGCCTACCTACTCTAATCTAATCTAAATTAACTAGTCTAATTAAAATATTGACGGCTTTTTGCATAAAGTTAAACCCAGACCATGTCGAAAAAAGCTATGGTGATTCACAGTGTATTTAATTGTTTACTGATGTTTCCATTGTGAATTTAATTGCTTCACCATGTATACATGATAAGTACATTGTGATCGAAAGTGTACAATACTCATGGCAAGTCCACGTAATCACATTGCATTTTATGATGCTTGCATGACGTTACAGTTAAAAACATAGTTTTTACATAGATAACTATTGACCAAGTATCAAGGTTCGTGACTCCTCTTTACAGGGTTACAATCACGTTTGTTAATCGAAAGGCGAATATAAGTTTTAGGTTTAGAATCATAGGATAAGTCCGTTCATAAAGTTTCCATTTTATAATGTCGATCCATAATACAACTACCTTCGGTCGTTACCGGCTTCCATACGTATGTACTTTGCTTAAAAGCATTTCCAGCACTATACCGAGTAAACAGTCGAATAGGGGCCGTCATATTATTTTACGACATATTTAAAGTCATTCCACAATTATATATGCTAACTACATCACAACAAATACAATAGTAATCTACTCGCTAATCATGGTGCAAACTAATTCTAGCATAATTAAAGCATACATATTTAATTAAGATAGAATAGGATAGAAAGAACCCGGATTAAAATGCGAGAAGGAATAGAGTTGAATTAATAAGCGTAACTCCAAGCGTACACCAAAGATTACAAAATGTTCCCTAGCTTTCGTTCTACTTTAAACAAGCTCCTTAACTAGCCTAACACTAATTTTGAAGTAAGAAAATAGAATGAGAAAGTAAAGAGAGAATTATGCCAAATGCATATCGGACATCTTCAAATGGAGGCCTAGGGGATGTATTTATAAGGAAAATATGGCACACATTAGCATCCCTAGGCTCACATTAGAAAAAGTAGCAAAAGGTGGTGCACCGGGTACGAAAAAGTAGCGAAAGGTGGTTCACCGGGTACGGAAAAATAGCGAAAGGTGGTGCACCGGGTACAAGCAAGGACGAAAAAGTGAAAAAGAGATGGTGGGGGTGGAGGCTGGCGCCACCCACCAGCAGGCCGGCGGCGGCTGGCTGCTGGCCGGTGGCGGCTGGCTGCCACCCGCCCCAGTCCGTCGTCTTTCGCTGCGTTGCTTAATTCGCACGTATCTTCTTCGTTATGCGTCCATTTGCGTTGATTCTTTTTGCGTTGGATTCGTAATTCAAAAATGAAGACTTTAATATAAAGATATCCAAAAAATATGTTTCCTATCTCCAGATATTGCGAACGAATTATTTGGATCTTCCGGTGGGCGTGAGAGCTAGCAAAGCGTAAGTCCAGGTAAGGTCTCTAACGTCCTAAACGTATGGGATTACAAGTATAAGTAAGTGGATATCTCTATAGACTATCCATGCTAGTGTTCACTCAACTAGTATGTCCAATTGTGTTTTGTTTTTGAAAAAAAATATGTACGACCCGTTGGTGAAAGTTTGCAATAATATATCTTAAGGGCATTTTATTAAATTTGTTTTGTTGTACCCCTTTACAATAGTAAATGTCACGTGTTATCGAATTGCTTTAGTATGTGGTTATCGGTTGTCACGCGAATTTAATATTTAGTGTCAACGTCTTGCGATTTACGTCTCGGTTCAAATATAAGTGTCGTTTTTCATTCGGGTTAAGTTTGCAAGTCTCATTTTTAGTCCTTAATAACTCACCCAAACCTACTTTGTTTACAAGTTGCCAAAAATAGTAAGTTTGACGTTTTCGAAACCGAGGCCCGTTTTTGTTGACTAGGTCAAACCTTCTCGGTCTGACCTGAGACTTTTACCCAAACCATAAACATGTTCATAAGTCATAAAAAGTTGGTCTTTCCCTAAATAGCAAGTCCGCAAGTGTTGGTTTTCATAAGTTACCTAAAATCAGTCCACTTTTACATTTTTCCAGAAAATACATCCACTTGTCTAATTTTTCTAAAACTCTACAATCCTAAATAAACACCAATTAAAATACCTGTTATTTCCCCATATGTTAACTACTTCCAATAATATTTCCATGAATTTTAGAGTAGTATAAGTATTTTTAAAAATTACATGTGTCCTCTGAGGTCCAACAGTTGACCAATCTAGACACATGCATGAAGATTGAGATTTTGGACAAAATCTATAAGTTTTTAGGAAAATGTCATCAATACAACAATTGTAGACAACAAAATTTGTGAGTTTTTGGCGGTGGTTTCAAGTTATTTGGAGTTGTATAGCTTAAGATATGGTCAAAACCATATGGTTAAAGTTTCTGGATTTCTGAAACAGATTATCTATGCGTTTTAACAAAAAAAATTAAAAATGCTAAACGAACTCAGAAAAATATGAGTTTACGGGGTTGGAAAGCTTACTTTCTGAAATTGATTTTAGACTATAAAAACGTCCAATTGCATTTAGAAATAAGTGAGTTATGGTGTTGTATATTTCGTGTAAGATTTTGTACAGAATGTAAATTAGACTTTTTCATGAACTTTGAGTAAAGAAAAATGAATTTTAAACATGGTTTGGTTAATATACTTGTTGAGTGAACTTAATATCATGTTGTTTATGTAATAAAGATGAAGAAATGTTTTCCTTACAAACTATTAGATAAAAAGGAAGATGATATGATGATGCTTGAAGTCTTGAGCTAATTTTCCTTGAAAAATGATGACTTTTGAGGTGGTGGTTGTATTGTGATCAAAGGTGGTGATATGGTGCTCAATGGTGGTTGAAGGTGGTAAGAGGGTTGTTATTCTCCAGATTTCTAGAGAGAGGATGGATGGTTAGAGAGAGGTTGGAGAGAGTGAGGTGAAAGAGTGATGGAGAAATGAGGTTTGCATGTTCTTGGTTGATGTTGTAAGAAGAAAATGATGAATAGATTTTGCATGAGATTTTATTGGACCAAAAGGTGGTGGCTGACCTCATGGGGCCCATATGGTGGGTCTTGTGTTTTAATTTCAGTCTCAGACTGTGTTTACGTATTTTGGTCGGTTGCTCGTTGTTTCCATTATTCGGTTAAATCGTGTAGCGTTTTCTTGTGTTGTTTTAATTCGTAATATATTTGGGGTTATTTTTCATTGAAGTTTTGTTAAAATACTTTATTTTAGTTGTCAAAATATTTGCTGACATTCGTTTGATTGCCGAATTCAATTCGCGCATTTTCGTTGCGTTTAAGGCGTTTTAAGCAAAACGTCTATGTTTTTCGTGTATTATTTAAACAAAATAATAATATATGATAAATAACTTCTAAAAGTATATTTAAGTTATTTATAGAACTGTTTTCACCAATGTCGTATACTGTGTCGAACTTTGTCCGATATTTCGTGTGTAACTACAAATAATTACAAACTAAGTAATACCTCACGTATTAATTTGTTGGGCTTTGCTAGACATATTTCATGAAAATAGTGTGAATTCATATTAGTAGGGAATTAGCCTAAAACGTGCACTTGATTAATATACGTAATTACACTGAAATTTGAGGAGTGTCACATTCTCCCCCTGTTAGAGAAATCTCATCCCGAGATTTTAATTCATGTCGGAGCGTCAGACGCACGTGTTTCCGAAAAGACGTGTTGTTATCATTGTGGCGTTTTATGTTGTCACAAAATTCGTAACGACTTTTGGTATACGTATCATTTAGTTTAGTGGATTCTATATCCGAAGGCGGTCCTAGTTTACTAGGCATGAAACTCTAGTCGACGTTCGAATTATATAATTATTAAGGTGTAGTGATTGTTTACTAGAGACGTACCAATGGTGTTAGGGTTTAATCAGTTTGTAAACTGTTGATCAAAGATGACCATGTAGACGTTGTCCAATAATGAATGTAGTTGTTAGAACATGCAGTTCTAATATTTTGTGACAATAAGTCGTATAAGATGATTTAGCTTAGATTGAAGGTGCGATAATGATTTTATGCGACAATACCTATTGTCGTATTCATTGGTCATGCGACAATAGAGTATTATCGCATTGACTAGGTTTGACTTTATTAAGTCATTGTTGCAAGGCTTATTTACTAGGACTATAAATAGGACTAGTGTGTTCATTTAAAATGAAGCCTTTTAACTTTTTGAACTCTTTCATTTTGTAACACTTTCACTTTCATATCTAGAAAGAGTTTGAGAGAGAGCTTAGAGAGATAATCAAGCTGATTTTGTATACTTTGTGACATGAAAGAAAAGTTCTCAACTTTTATTTACATCTTTACATTCCAAATACGATTTATACTTCGATTCACGTTTTACACTTGTGATTGATTTCCGCTCAATTACAAGAATTCGATCAGCTGTAGATCCTATGGCATTTCAATTGGTATCAGAGAGGGAACAACTCTTCAAATAGGTGAAAAACGTGTTCGTATTGGTTTTAGCTTCGGATTTTGTGTTCACAAGTTACGGATTTCATTTTACTTTGAATTAGCTTGTGATTTTGATTCGGATTGTTCAGAAAACATCACTCGATCATCACGCAACATTTAATTATGTGTTATCACAAATTAATTTGAAGATTTATTGAGTTTTTCGATTGGTTTTTGTACGAAGTGTACGGATTTTGTACGGACAGGTCAATTTGACTTGTTTTGGTCAAATTGATAGCATATGAAGGTCGGAATTTCATTTTCGAGTTGATTAACATCAAAATCAGCCGTTTTGAGTTAGTTTTGAATGATTTTTGGGACTTTTTTCGTAATCTAGATGCTCCTTCCATGAATAGAAATCTGACAATAGCATTCCGACAATAGCAGGAATACGTTTGAGCAGGAATAGAAATCCGACAATAGCATTCTGACACTGTTCATTGTCGCATGAACATTAGTCATTGTCGCATGAACAGTGCCTTGCTATTCACGGATATTGACTTTCGCATAAATAGTATTGCGAGAGTAGTGATTATTCTCGGATAAACAGTGATTCTTGGATTTGAATTGTCGAATAAGAGCATTGTCGCAAGTAAAAAGAAAAAAAAAAAAAATCAGCTTGATTATCTCTCTAAGCTCTCTCTCAAACTCTTTCTATATATGGAAGTGAAAGTGTTACAAAATGAAAGAGTTCAAAAAGTTAAAAGGCTTCATTTTAAATGAACACACTAGTCCTATTTATAGTCCTAGTAAATAATCCTTGCAACAATGACTTAATAAAGTCAAACCTGGTCAATGCGACAATACTCTATTGTCGCATGACCAATGAATATGACAATAGGTATTGTCGCATAAAATCATTGTCGCACCTTCAATCTAAGCTAAATCATCTTATACAACTTATTGTCACAAAATATTAGAACTGCATATTCTAACAAACTCCCCCTTGACAATAGATTGTATATTCAAACTATTATCACAAAATGTTAGAACTTTAGGTTCTAACAGTAGTTGTTGTTCAAATAGTAGTCAAATCATGATAGAGTAGTTATTTAAAATAGTTGATAAATTTGATTGTAAATTAGTTGTTGTTTAAATATAAACATGTTATGTATAAGTCGTTGACATTCAGTCAAAATAGCGATCAATTCATGATCAAGTAATAGTTTTCATAATTCGTTGGAGAAATATCCATAGGTTTCATTGTTTAAATAGTAGTTGTTTAAAATAATAGTCAACTCATGACTAAGTAGCTGTTAAAATAGTTGGTAAACTCGCTTATAAATTGCTTGTTCAAATCGTTATACCTCGTCCATTATAAATCATTTGGAAAACTTCCCAATAAGTAGTTTGCTAGGAAAATTTTGTCAGAAACATATAATATCTTTTTTAGATGACCCGCACACGATCTAACATAATCGTTCATTATAATACATCAATTCATGTTTAGAAAAATATTCCAGTATATAAAGAGTAGTATTCGTTTAGAAATCAATCTGGTGAATAAATAGTAGGAAAACATTCTAGTATAGTTGTTTGCTGTAAAAACATTTCAATATATAATTCGTAGAAAAACAGTCCTATAAAGTTAGTTATTCGTGGGAGGATTTATTTCGCAAGATTGGGTCTGATTACTCCAGTGGTTGTTTGAGACTCTGTCTCAATTATTGTATAATGACACTTTACTATGTTTCGTTTGTGTAGTGCTTAAAAGGCTCGTTACTCCGATACGTATCGCGATCATCGTTTGTTCCATCCGCCATTCGATTGATGAGTTGTCGGTACTAATCGTTAAATGTTTGGTAAGACTTTGTCCGGTCCGTTAGAAAGTGAGAGATCGTTTGCATATTAGTCAATGCAAAGTAAGGAATGTGAAGAAAGATGTTTCACATTGTTTAGTTATCAAGCAATAAGAAGAATTAATGATATCCCCAATACGTATCTTACGACTTTCAAACGCTCATATGTACTTAGTATAATATAATCACGTTGGCCAGGCGTCATTATATGATGATAACTACATACTTCTTTTCATCACCGTTAAACACGATCAGGTTCACATGAAATCAAAGCAATGATGAATGAATGAGATGTAGTATGGTCCAAAGAATACAAGGTAAAATCGACAATACATTATATTATATAATAAGCAAAAACGTTCGTAATGAATAGATAGATTAAGTGTGCGATAGTGTCGGTCGGCTGGTTCTTGTGTGCCGATGTGTCATTGTTAGCGTAATCATAATCAAAGAGAGTTCCTCGCAGGAATAGTTAACGTAGGCAGAGATATTCCTCTAGATGCGTTGTGATGATAGTTATCGTGTAGTGAGTTAGGCATATGCAAATGAATGTATGCATGAGTGTCCTAGCCAAGGCTATAGTCTAGGTCTCTAAGACTTCCTAAGTCACTAAAGACTCTTAGTTCGTTATAACCAATGGCTCTGATACCAATCTGTCGCACCCCCAAATTCGTTAATTACAGTTTATCAGATGATTGCAGAAGCATTAGATCGAGCGGGGGTGTCGACATCAACATTGGACATTCATGCATCAGAGCATATGATTATTGCTGAACAGTACATAGTTAAGATGTCATCCTATTTCGTCATGGGTCTCCTAGTTCCATACGCATATAAGACTGCATGCATATGGAACTAGGAGACCCACGACGAAATAGGATGATATCTTAACTATGTACTATTCAGCAATAATCATATGCTCTGATGCATGAATGTCTAATGTTGACGTCGGCGCCCCGGCTCGATCTAATGCTTCCGCAATCATTTAATAAACAGTAATTAACGAATTTGGGGGTGCGACAATAAAGATAATGCCTCCAGATTTTCAGGGCCAAAATAACCGGTTCCTGTTTTAAGTCATGAGTTGGATACCCTTTTTCATGCTCCTTTAGCAGTCTGGAAGCATATGCAATCACTTTGCCTCGTTGCATTAAAACACGGCCTAGTCCATTGTGTGAAGCATCACAATAAACCATCATATCTTCAGTACCATCTGGAAGTACTAAGATAGGTGCTTGGATAAGTTTCGGCTTAAGAGTTTGGAAAGCTTGTTCAGCTTGATCATTTCATTCGAATTTGATATTCTTTCGGGTAAGTTTTGTGAGAGGTGTAGCAATTTTAGAAAAATCATGAATAAACCGTCTATAATAACCGGCTAAACGCAGGAAGCTCCTAACCTTTGTCGAATTTGTTGGAGGTTCCCTGTTGCACTACACATCGGTCGTTGGAATTTCTAATGGAGATGCAGCACAGCAGTAGGTTTTTAATTTGTAAGGCTGGGGCCTAGGGTTACTACTATTGCCAATCTAAGGGCTAGCAAAGGATAAGTAGGACCTAGAGTCGTTCTTCAAAGCGCGACGAATTAAAACTAGGAGGGTTTAGGAACTTTTATGAACTTAGCTGAGGCTGAGAAAGATGGTTTTGGTTTTGGGTTTTTCTAAATTTAAATTAAATTTAAGATAAACTAAAAGGTGGAGGTTACTTCGGGCGTTCAGCAATTTAAAGCGATTGTCTACTATGAAGTGGTTTAGGTGAAGTTAAATAAGAGGAGTTCCAACGAGGATAAATTTGTAGGTTAATGTGAGCTATTCTACAGTCTTTCTATCGGGCTAACGCGGAGGTGTACACAATCAGGCAATTAGAATGTCACATGGGTTGCAGAATCTATTAAAACATGCACCGAAAGTTCTCTCAAATGCATGTCCACATTATCCAACAGTTAACCTCAATTCCTATTCCCCAATCTCGGTCATCAGAGACGTCCGAATCATGGCACAGTTTGTTGAATAAACAATCTTGTAAACGGGTTTTACCCTCGCCGGAACAGGTTGGAATAACCGGTCTAGACGGTTGGATCGCATGTCATCACTTATTCATACAAATTATGAACATTACTCAAGTATGCAAGAAAATAGGGATGATTTATACTAAGAATAGAAACCTAATTAACACGTTTGTTAATCGATTCATAACATGACTACCTTCGGTCATTCTCGACTTCCATACATTTGTACTCAACCATAAGCGTTTCCAGTACTATATGGAAGAACAGTCGAATAGGGGCCATCACATTATTTCACGATGATTAAGGCTACATATGTTTTATTATCATGACAATCCTAAGGCAACGATCAAACAAGAACATGCAATAAGACAATCAAGGTAATGGTTCAATTTGAGCATACAAAGGTGTTATCTAAGTCGAGGATATTATGAAAGTTGTCTCAAAAATATCGTCTGTTTGAATTAAATCTTAATCTACCTCTATTCCCATGTTCCATGTCTCTTAGATCCTAGTGTGGTCTAGAGAACACCGGCCATGCCGAGCTTAATGATTCAATCTAACATAGTCTAACTAAGTGACCTATACCCTATGAGTTAGTTACGTTCATTTTTGGATAAGGTTTTAGTCATAACATGAGTTGGGCAGATAAACGATAAAGATTCAATTCCTACATCTATTTATAATATAAAGCATCCGCAATCTCATGACATACAATACAATCACATATTTAAACTTTTCCTAAACAACTATCATAGCAGACAATTGAGTTATTTAGTTGATCATGGCAATTCTAGCATGCATATTTAAATTTATTAAAGAAAGAACAAACATATTAAATATGGAAGATAGATTAACAACTGGAAAGAAGTACAATAACTCGTAGCTAAAATATGCATCCCGGAGCACCTCCGTACAAATCTTCCTTGATTAGTTAATTAGCTAGCCTAATTAACTAGGAAGAATTAAAATTACAAAGAAAGAAAGGTATTTAAGTAAAGGTGTGTAGATGTTAAAAGATGAAATTCAAGATGTCTCTAAATGAGGTCTAAGGGCTGCTATATATAGGTGAAAAGTGGCTCATGTTAGCATCTCTAGGCTCACATTAGAAAAAGAGTGAAATGTGGTGCACCGGGTACGAAAAAGTAGCGAAAGGTGGTGCACCGGGTACGAAAAAGAAGCGAAAGTTGGTGCACCGGGTACACGCAAGGACGGAAAAGCAGAAAAGAGATGGGGGGAGGGAGGCCGGTGCCGCCCATCACCTGGAAGGCGGCAGTTGGCGGCTAGCTGCCATCTGTCTCGGTCCGACGTCTTTCGCTGTGTTGCTTAATTCGTGCTTATCTTCTTCGTTATGCGTCCGTTTGCATTGATTCTTTTTGCGTTAGATTTTTAATTCAAAAACGAAGACTTTGATATCCAAAAAATATGTCTCCTATCTCTAGATACTATTTACGAATCATTTGGATCTTCCGACGGGCGTAGAATCTTCATGCTTTATCCGTTTTTGTTGATTCTTCTTCTGTTGGATTCGTAATTTGAAAATGAACATCTTGGATGAGATGGATGTTGATGATGGGCAATTTTGTCATGAAATATCGTTTTGATACCTTGAATCTTCAAACGTGTGTGGAATCGTTGTTTTTCATCCGTTTTGCTTGATTTTTATCGTGCGACCTTGTTTTGACCATCTTGGCATGATATCATTGATTTGTATTGTTTTTGAGCTTAAAATGTCAAGAATTGTTCTGGAATGAGAGAGATATCGGTAGTAAAAACATGACTTTTTACTCGATATCATTCCCATTTCATCACTGCCTCAACTTTAGCTGGTTCAACCTTAATACCTGATGCCAGCCGAACGGTCAGTCTTTTAGGAATTGCTTCCTGTCGTTGCGGACCTCCCGCTTGGATGGATCAATGGATTTTAAAATTTGTTTTTTTTTGCTGGGCCTAAGTATACTAAAGCTATGGGTGAGTACAGCGATAGGTATGACCTAGGGTCGTTCTTCAAACTACAACGGGCATGGGATCTAGGACTTTAGTTATCTATGGGGATTTATCTAGGGTTTAAAAGAGGTTTTGGTTTGTTTTGGTTTTAACTAACTACTAATTATCCAAAATTAAATTAAAATAAAGTAAAGTGGAGGTGAGGTGAGGTGAGGTGGCAACGAGAACTTATAGGTGAAACGAGTATTTACTATGATAATTACTCATGCTATTTAGGGGTAGTTAATGGGATAAAGCCTTATTTAAGATGACAACAATATTTCCTAATGAGCCATAACTCCTAGCCTATTATCTATCTAACGTAGAGTTGTCCGCAATCAGATAAATAACATGTCACGTGGATAACAGTTATGGAATGTAAACTACACCGGAAGTTGTCCCAAATGTAGCAACCAATTTAACCAACAACCATCCTCGAGTCTTGCTCCCCAATCTCGGATATTTGAGATATCCGAATCAAGGCATGAATTGTTGAATAAACAAAAACATGAACAGGGGTTTCCTACCGGGAGAAGTTGGGATGGTCTGGTCTAACGGCTGATTAAATTGTTCATCATTATTTCATATAAATCATTTTAACTATTCTATGCATGTTAAACTGGTGTATGCAATTGATAAATATTCGAAAACCTAATCATGTAACTAATCAGCATAACATATACTAGCATGCAAACCCTAAGCAACAATCAAACAAGAACATGCAGAAAGGCAACATAGCAGGGATCAATAATGCAGAGTGATGGGGTACATGGCTAAGTCACAAGTGTCCCGAAAGTTCTCTCTAATACACTTGTTAAATGACCTGAATCTAATCTATCTCTAATCCTACGCTCCGTGTCTCCCTCTGGTAATATTTCAACCAGGAGAACACCGGCCATGTCGAGTTCAATGATCATCAGACACAGAATAATTGGTGACATACAACTAGCAATTGGCCAAGCCTAGAAGGATGTTACTAACCACAGCATAAGTTGGATAGATAAACATTTGAGATTCAATTCATAGATTCAAATATAATCCAACAGCATATAGACAGAGTAACAGCATGATTTAAGTATAACTACCCTAGCATGGCAACTATCATAGCAAACACGGATTTGTCTAGCTAAGCATGGTGCTGATCCCAGTTAGGATCTTAATATGTATTACTTTGATTGATTATTAATAAGCTTGCGGAATAGTTTATTAATAACTTGAAGAACAAACTTGTAACACAGAATATTAATCAAAAGCTTCAATATTATTATCAACAATACGAACACACAATTGTGTTAGGGTTTACAATCTTGAAGCTAATAACTAGAATTCGTCCCCATTCTAGGGTTTCATAGGATCTCTATTTATAACACATAGAGTCCTTTACAGAATCAAACTATTATGGAAATTCTATCTATTCCATAATTCTCTCTAACCGACTACTAACAGTGGTTGAGCTATTCACTAACAGGGGTAGTACTCATATATTACTAACAGTGGTTGAGTACTTAATACAAAATACAAACTTATGTCAACAGTGGCACTGTCAATACAAAACTAAACTAACAGTGGTAGACTACTTCTAGCAGTGGCACAAGACTTGTGTTCTGAGCAAATCTGGCAGTGGCTCAGGACTCAACAATCTCCCCCTAAACTTGATCATTCTTAGCAATGAATCAAGTTTCTTCATCTTTCTTTTCATCTTTAGGAGCTTGATTCTGTTTTCTCTTTTTCTCCTCCTCTCTTACTCTTTCCAACTCCATTCTTTTATGAAACTGATTGAACACCATATATAAAGCATTTTCCAATTCATCAACTTTCAACTTTATTGACTCTTTATCAGAAATTGCCTCAGCCAACTTGGCACTTAGCATATCAACTTTTGTTTGTAAAGCTTTCTTTTCCCAATTCAGATATTTAATATCTAAGTGAAACTGTGATTCATTCTTTTCAAAAGCTTTAATTTGTTTTTCAAGATTTTCAATAGCTAAGGTTGCATGTTGACTTTTGACCTCAAAAGCTTTCAACTCATTGCACACAACAACATTATGATCCCTGTAAAATTTAACCATTTTCTTACATTCAGGAGAACATAATTTAACTTGTACCTCATGTGGAATGTCTGAAGGTTCTGGTTCTTCTGTGACAGCCATCAAAGCTTGATTCTTTACCACAAGCTCTTCTTGATCACTCCAGTCAAAGCCTCCCATTCCATCTTGTGCTACTAGTGAGTCTGAAGTGATGTTCTGTACGGGTACCAATCTTCTTTGAGGACCAGAACTATTTCTCATAATGCCATTAGCAGTATTCTGAGATCCTTCAGCCTGTGTGTTCCTGCATTCTCTAGCAAAGTGACCCATCTTGTGGCAGTTGAAACACTCCACCTTGCTCTTGTCAAAACCAGCTACACCATCTCTCTTGAATGTAAAGTTTCTGTTACCAGATCTCTGCATAAACCTTTTTGCCCTTATGGTGATCATAGCCATTTGCCATCTCAAATCCATCTCCTCAAGGTCCTCTTCACTGACCTGCTCCAAATCTTCTGTAGTTAATGATGAATTCACATGACTAGCAAAGAATGCTTCTAGCACATTATCATTAGCACCAGATGTGCTACTACTTCCAGCTTCACCAACAGACACAAAAGCAGTATTATTAGAGCTACCAGTGGACTGTTTTATAGCCAAAACCTCAGGCTCAAAGTTTCTCAGATCATTGTACAGATCCTCAATTTCCTTCTGATCAAGGTCTGCACTTTGTCTAAGTCCCACAGTGTACATGTTCCATTCTGTACCAAGTGATCTTAAAAATTTTCTATTAAGATCATCCTTGTCTATCTTAACATTGTTATTTTCAAGATCTCCCACCAGTTTCTGGAACCTATCAAAAGTTTGAGTTAAAGTTTCTGACTTTACCCCAGCAAAGTTCTCAAACTGTTGTTTGAGAAGAGACATCTTGTTCTTCTTTGTATTATCATTACCTCCAAACCTTGTGACTATAGCTTCCATGAGTACCTTAGCATCTACACATTTATCAAATTTCCTTTGATACTCATTGGGAATTGACAAGAGTAATGTACTCAATGCCTTCCACTTAGTGGCTCTCTCTTTTCTCTCAGCATCTGTCTTGGGTGGTGGTCTCTCCAATTTTTCACCATCTGGACCCTTTGGATAATTAGGTCCATTGATAACCACCTCCCACATCATATAATCTGTGAGAAGCATGTACTGCCTGATTCTTGTCTGCCATAACTCAAACTCATCAGGTTTGAGCATAGGAATCTTTGTGGCCTGTATTCCTTCTATCGTTTCAGTAGACATCTTGGTATTTGAAGAGAAAGCTGCAAACTTTAATAGAATTTTTCAAGATCAAAGCAATATCTAGCTCTGATACCACTTGCTGATCCCAGTTAGGATCTTAATATGTATTACTTTGATTGATTATTAATAAGCTTGCAGAATAGTTTATTAATAACTTGAAGAACAAACTTGTAACACAGAATATTAATCAAAAGCTTCAATATTATTATCAACAATACGAACACACAATTGTGTTAGGGTTTACAACCTTGAAGCTAATAACTAGAATTCGTCCCCATTCTAGGGTTTCATAGGATCTCTATTTATAACACATAGAGTCCTTTACAGAATTAAACTATTATGGAAATTCTATCTATTCCATAATTCTCTCTAACCGACTACTAACAGTGGTTGAGCTATTCACTAACAGGGGTATTACTCATATATTACTAACAGTGGTTGAATACTTAATACAAAATACAAACTTATGTCAACAGTGGCACTGTTAGACTAATTCTAACTGACAGTGGCACTGTCAATACAAAACTAAACTAACAGTGGTAGACTACTTCTAGCAGTGGCACAAGACTTGTGTTCTGAGCAAATCTGGCAGTGGCTCAGGACTCAACACATGGCAATAATCCTAGCAAGTAATTCTAAACAAGTATAGCAACATCACAACATTATTTAAAATAACAAGATAGAGATTATAATAGAACATGACAAAGCGTTATTACATATCGTGCGACACCGCAGTCTCGGAGCACCTCCGTTACAAGTAAGCTACTAATCTACTAGCTTAACAAACCTAATTAACTAACTAACTAAATTTTAGAGAGAGAGTAGTGAGAGAAAGAGAGAAATTCTAAGAAAACATGTTTTAAAATGGTGAGGAGGTGATTGTATTTATAGGCATTGCACAGCCGTATCCGTAGACCGTATCTAAACCTTCAAACGCACAACCATATCTCAAAGGCGAATAAAAATCAGATTCTTATCACCCAAACGCACGATACGGGTGAGCTGGACTGTATACGGCTAAACTGGACCGTATACGGCTGAGCACAAGGTGAATACGACTGAACCAGGCCGTATACGGCTGGACACAGGCCGTATACGGTTTGTGCAGGCCGTATACAGTCCAGGCCCAGCCGCATATGGTCTGGACCAGCCGTATATGGCTTGGTTCAGCCGTATGCTGGTTCTTCAATTTTTCGTTTCTTTGTTCGGGCGTAACTTCTTTGTCGTTTATCCGTTTTGAGCATTCTTTATATCCACGCGTTCGTATCTTCCTAACGAAGAAAATGACATAAGTTAGAGGTCATAATTCTTTGTGTGGCTCAAAAAGTGCTAGAACAAGTGAACGAGAATGCTTATGATCGTATTCGTTAGATTTATCGTGTTTTTCGACCATTTTAGTTGACTTTTGAAACATTGTCTATATTTTGGCCCATGTGACGAGTTTTAATGATGAAGTATCTATTTTGATTAGTTTCGTCACATATTGGGCTAAAAAGGTGAGATTAATGCACGTAAAAACATAACTTTTTGCGTGTTATCAAATATCCCACACTTAGACATTTGCTTGTCCTCAAGCAAACTTACCATCTTAGAATTCACCATAAAAAAAGTTTTTGATTTCGACCCACAACGAAGAATTCACACAGATTGGAAACAAGTATTTGCCTGTTAGATAAATAAGAGGTGTTCAGATGAAGTATCTAAAGGTTTTCAAGATGATTCACTTAGGCAAACTTTCAATTCTCAAATTTGTGGAATATACACGACTGGGCGATCTCACTGGTGGTCACTCAATTCACTCAAAGTGTATCGGGGTTCCTATTATCCTAAGCCAAATGAAAAATCGCTCAAATACCAGTCGTGCAGCACTCGTCGTCATAGGCTTGTCCGAGGATCAAATCTTCATCACTTAGACAGGAACGGTACTGATTATCCTAGGATATTCAAATGGGTTGTAGTGTTTGGTGTGGGTTTAAAAGGGTATGGATAGATTGGGGGTATCTAGGTTTTTAAGGGTGTTTGCTTATCTTGGGACTTCTAAAAAAAACTCTATCAAGATATCCTTTTTAATGAAAACGGAAACGGATAACACTTTTAGGGGATAAGATAGCTATTTTGACTTCTATCTTTTGAAAACACACGGAATGATATTTCTTTTGAAGAGTCGAGTTTTCGAGAGAGTTGAAGCATGATATCGAGTAAAAAGTCATGTTTTTACTACCGATATCTCTCTCATTCCGGAACAATTCTTGGCATTTTAAACTCAAAAACAATACAAATCAATGATATTATGCCAAGATGGTCAAAACAAGGTTGCACGACAAAAATCAAGCGAAACGGATGAAAAAACGAAGATTCTACGCACGTTTGAAGATTCAAGGCATCAAAACAAGGTTTCAAGACAAAAGAGCCCATCATCAACATCTATCTGACCCAAGATGTTCGTTTTCAAATTACGAATCCAACAGAAGAAGAATCAACAAAAACGGACGAAGAATGAAGATTCTACGTACGCCGGAAAATCCAAACGATTCGTACGACACATCTAAAGTTCAGAGACATATTTTTGGGATTTCTTTTCATCAAAAGCTTCGTTTTTGAATTACGAATCCAACGCAAAAAGAATCAACGCAAACGGACGCGTAACGAAAACACGCACAAATCGAGAAATGAAGTAACCGGCAGCAGACTGGTGCAGCTGGCAGCCAGCCGCCGCCGGCAGCCACCCAGCCGCCGCCGGCTGGCAGCCAGCCACCGGCTGCTGCCCGCCACCCACACGGATTGCACTTTTTGTCCTTTTTCGTACCCGGTGCTAGACCTTTTCCTACTTTTCGTACTTGGTGCCACTACCTTTTTCGCCTTTTGTACCTGGTGCCACTACCTTTTTCACCTTTTGCTAATGTGTGCTTCCATTTGCTAAAATGCACCAAAACTCCTCTATAAATAGGAGGCATGAGGCTCATTTGAAACATACACAAACACACCTTCCTAGCTTATCTTTCTCAATCTAGAAATAAGCTCCCACTTTCTCACTCTATATTTCTTTCTTTAGATTAGTTTTAACTAGTATGTAAACTAGTTTATGAGTTTTATTAGAAGTAGAAGGAATGTGCGGAACGCATTGTAATCTTCGGTGTATGCTCGGAATTGTGTCAATTAATTCAAGTCTATTCTCTCTCGCATTTAATCCTGGTTCTTTCTATCCTTATCTATCTTAATTAGTTACGTTTTTATTGATTATGTTAGATTTAGTTATTGCCATGATTAGAGAGTAGTATACTTGTTGTGTTTGTTAGCGATGTAGTTAATTAATTATGGGATGATTTATAATTAAATATTAAAGATCGGTAGTATCGCTTTGATCGTCTTATTGCATGTTCTTGTTTGATTGTTGCCTTAAGATTATCATAGTGGTAAAATATAAACGGTCTTAATTATCGTAAAGTAATATGATGGCCCCTATTCGACTGTTACTCGATATAGTACTGGAAACACTTCAAGGTGGAGTACAAATGCATCGAAGTCGAGGAATGACCGAAGGTAGTCATATTACGAAACGGTACAATATTACGAAGTAATATGATGACCCCTATTCGACTGTTATTCGATATAGTACTGGAAACACTTCAAGGTGGAGTACAAATGTATGGAAGTCGAGTAACGACCGAAGGTAGTTATATTACGGACTAACATATAAAATGAGAAACGTAGTTTAATTAACCTTTCTAAATAGACTTTTAAACTTCAATTTAATCTACCGCCTTTCCACCAATAAACGTGATTACAACGCCTTTTTAACGACGTCCAATTAAAAGGTAGTCAGTCATCTGTGTCAATATAATTTGTCAAAGGTATGAAACTATGGAACCGCAAGGCTACATGGGGGATTATCATAGGACAAGACATGGCCAAGGTTTGAAGCGGCGGAACCACTTTAAGTGAGGAACGTTGTGGATAATTAGGGGATTTATTGGGTAGTCTTAAGCAAGGGCTGGTTTAAAGTTATTAATGAACTTTTTAAATACATGAATCTGTTAGGATGACAAGGAATCGTTATATGATTCAGTTATGTCTAGTACCTTAGGATTTTGCCCCCGTTCATATGAAAGTATTATTAAACCATAATCAAGATTTTGCATATTATTCTAAATACTTCGTGAAGTTACCATAACCTAGCTCCCGATGTGACATGCTAATGGGATTTTAATTAGTAGGGAATCTAGTGTTTACATCACGATTATTCAAGATTAATAATGTACAAATATCTTTCAACACAGTTTCTCCAAACATCATCCGATAACTTAATTAATGAAATCTCAGCAAACACTATCTTTATTTTATCTGCTTTATCTTTTATATTTATTTTGCTCTTATTAATTTACTTGCCTAAGTTAGTTAATATAAAAACCAAAATTCCCTCACTATTTTATAAAACCTTCACTAGTTTGAAAGCCCTCATCTGCCACGCCTTAGTTTCAATTCAGTCGGTTTGAAGAACGACTCTAGGTCATACCTACCACTTGCTCACCCTTAGGATTAGCATTGTTAGGGAAAACTTAGGCCCCGCAATTACAAATTTAAAACACTCCACTGATGCCCGCCGTCGGTAGCCGGTGCAACGACAAGGGTTGAAATCCTTACCGACCGCTGGTGGCGCATCAAAGCACTTAGCTTTATTTCAGCTATTTTCTTTTCTTTTTCTTTGCTTTTCTATTTCTATTTCTATTTTTGGGCTTAGATTTTTCTTGCCAAGAAATTTCTAAGGGATTTTCTTTTATTTCCGTTCTTGAGATCCCTTCTTATTTTCATTTTTCAATCCTTTGATGATTTTTTTTTTAGTTTACTTTGGTGCCAATTTTTCGCACCACATGACTCTCGATTTTTTTCTGTATAGATCAATAAAACGCACACGAGAAGTTTTAGTAAACATTATTTGTGATTTTTGGAGTGAAAGCAAAAAAGAATACCTAAATATCTCTTTTTTAAAAAAAATACTAAGATAAGTTTCTGGTGGGTAGGGGAATAAGGGGTTAAAAATTTGGGTGAATAAAAGAAAAATAGGCTAAGGCTCAACAGGGTTTTCTAAGCGGATCATCAACACTAAAATTGAGTGTTGGAAGGGTTTTTGGCTTGAAAAAGATATGTGAAAAGGGGTTTAAATTCTAAGGAATGTCAAGGTCCTCTAATCGTACCTATGTCACGTATGACACCTGTCAATGTGATCTCGAAATGTATACCTGGGGTAAGTTCTAATTCAGAAATGTGTGAACCGGTCACACACAACAAACGAACAGTGAAGCATTTAAAATGAATGCTTATAAGGCTCAAATTCCTCACCACAAAAATGGGTTATATGTGTCCAGTCGTGTGATGCCCCTCTTAGATCCTTATCTCAAATTGTTTAGAATCCGAAATGATTTCGACTTTATATTTACCAACTTTTGACATACTTGTAAAAAAAATCAGTACTCATTCTTGAAAAACTTATTGGCCAACTGAATGAGTGACAATTTCACTGTCAATGTAAAACTGTTTAGGTTTTACTGAACGAGTGACAATTTCACTGTCAATGTAAAACTGTTTAGACATAAACATTGTCCTCAATGTTTCTACACTAAGTAGGGAGAAAATCCCACACTTTGGGTTTTGGTTTAGGAAAAATGTGAATTTAAAAGTTATAAGCGAGGGGGATCCCACACTTAGAGATTTAAGTGGTCAATAGGCATATCGAAGTTATATTAAAGTAGGAAGAACGGTTTTAGGATAGATACTTCCCTACGGACAGTGGGCACTGGATATAGGACCATATTCGTGTAGGGTTGGTGTAAAATAATTTGCTGGATTGTGAGGACCAGACTCTTTTCAAAGCTCATCCAATTCCTACGAATATAAGGTCTGCAATGTCATAAAATACCATCATAATCATCAGTTCAACAACATAACAGGTCTAATGATAACTAAAGATAAAATAAGCTATATATTGTTTAGTAAATAATCCATGTCTGGATCAAATGCTGCAAGTGCGTCAGGATCTGGATCTGAAGTGAGTGATAAGGCAGCAGTGCGATCAGACACCATGGATGCATCAGCGGGATTCTGAGGTGGCCTAGAAGAAGCAACAGCAGTGGGAGGAACAGTCTGTGGTGGGGCAGCTGGGATGAAGGACCAAGTGGGAGAGCTGGCCTGGGACCCTGACCAACCTGATACGGCTGGTCGGCGAGTTTCGGCAGTCCCATCGCTTCTCTGATTTCCGACTGAGAGCCACACTGAATCGAAAGCTCACTAAGCATCGCCCAAGTCACCATCGGATCTGAAGTGGTAACTCCAAAGTCAAAAAGTGGGGCAGATACAGGAGCGGTCTGAGCATGCTCATCAGTAGTGGTGGTCGTCTTCTTTCTTTTTCCTCTGCGGGTCCTCTTCCTCTGTTGTTTCTGAGTAGCTTGTCCTGAAGTCTCAGCTGAAGCGTCCATCCTGAAACATAAAGATAAACAGGTAATGCTATAGTTTTAAAATGGGTATACAAATGCAAAATAATCAGATGACTTCAAGAAATGTTTATTTAAATGTTAAAGCTTTGCGAGGTCACTTGTTCATTCACATTTGTATACTATGAATAAAACTTATCTGATGTATATGTAGGAGTGTGGCATTTTCAGATATTTGGGTTATCCTGCATCGTTAGTTTAGGGATGATAATACTAAAGCAAAAATAACTAAGAAATAAATAAAATAAGATAAGCAATGGGGTGCCTCCCAAGAGCGCTTGTTTAGAGAGTCTCTAGCTTGACTCCTTGTACCTACTAGTCGGCTCAAGGTGGTTTAAAGATATAGACTTCCTCACCAGAGGGGAAATCTTCGATGTAGTGCTTTAAGCGATGGCCATTGACTTTAAAATTACCGTCCGGAGCTTCTAGTTCGACTGCTCCGAAGGTAAAGACTTTTGATACAACAAATGGTCCGCTCCACCTTGATCTGAATTTTTCGGAGAATTTTTTGAAGCGCGAATTGAAGAGAAGAACTTTGTCTCCGGGCTTCAACTTAGAATATTTGAGTTTGGCATCATGAGTATTCTTTGTTCATTCTTTGAAGTGCAGAGAGCTATCATATGCTTGGTCTCTTAATTCGGCTAGTTCATTCAGTTGCATTTTCCGATGTGATCCAATTGCAGAAGGGTCTAAATTACAATCTCTTAGCGCCCAGTGAGCTTTATACTCCAACTCTATCGGCAGATGACACGATTTTCCGTAGACTAGTCTGTAGGGCGTGGTTCCTAGTGGTGATTTATATGCGGTTCTGAACGCCCACAGAGCATCATCTAATTTTTCAGCCCATCTTTCCCTATGATTAACCACGGTTCGTTCTAAAATTCTCTTGAGCGCTCGATTCGTCACTTCGGCTTGCCCATTCGTCTGCGGGTGGTAAGCCGTAGAGGTCTTATGGGTGACACCATAATATTGTAATGTCCTCATAAACTGAGCATTACAGAAGTGCGTGCCTCGATCACTAATGATCGCCTTTGGAGTACCGAAATGTGAGAAGAGCTGCTTTAAGAATTTCACCACTACTCGGGAATCATTTGTAGGAAATGCTTGAGCTTCGGTCCATCTGGAGACGTAGTCGACAACAACCAGAATATACTCTTTCCCATATGATTTTGGGAATGGTCCTATAAAATCCAACCCCCATATATTGAAGATCTCGCAAGCTTGGATGTTAGTAAGTGGCATTTCACTTCTCGATGAAATACTTCCAAACCTTTGGCAAGCATCACAGCGTTTCACCAAGTCTTGAGCATCTGTGAATATAGTAGGCGAGTAGAAGCCAGAGTCATATACCTTTCTTGCAGTCATATTTGCTCCATGATGTCCTCCAGTTGGTCCGTGATGACTTTGGTGAAGAATGTTCCTTGCCTCCCTCTCGTCTGCGCATCTTCTAATGATTTGGTTCGGGCATACTTTGAATAAGTATGGATCTTCCCAATAGTAGTTCCTTACATCTCTAAAGAATTTGCGCCTTCTAGAGGTGGGCATTCCTTTTGGCACAATTCCTCCAACAAGATAATTTGCGTAGTCTGCATACCAAGGGTTGTAAGTGAATTGAGATCCCTTTTGGTATCCTCCGATATTCATGAGTTGTTCTTCAGGAAACTGGTCTTGAATCTCTCTCTCATTAAGCTTCCCCATCGACGGATTTTCCAATCGACTAAGATGATCTGCTGCGACATTCTCGGCTCCCTTTTTACCCGTGATTTCTATGTCAAATTCTTGGAGGAGGAGAATCCATCTAAGCAGTCTTGGCTTAGCGTCTTGCTTTTTGAAGAGATACTTCAAGGCTGAGTGATCTGTATAGACAATAGTTTTGGAGAATATTAAATAGGAACAAAATTTATCAAAAGCGAATACTACCGCAAGAAGCTCTTTCTCTGTTGTGGTGTAATTCTCTTATGCATCAGTGAGTGTCTTGCTGGCGTAGTAGATTGGATGAAACTGCTTCTCCTTCCTTTGCCCTAAGACAGCTCCAACAGCGAAGTCACTAGCATCGCACATGATTTCGAACGGAAGACTCCAATCGGGGGCGACCATGATCGGTGCATGTGTGAGCTGATCCTTTAAAATGTTGAAAGCTTTAAGACAGTCATCTGAAAAAACAAACGGAGTATCCTTCTCGAGAAGTTGCATCATAGGTCGAGAGATCTTAGAGAAATCCTTGATAAAGAGACGGTAGAATCCGGCGTGACCTAGAAAACTGCGAATGGATTTAACAGAAGTAGGTGGCGGAAGTTTGGCAATAGTCTCAACTTTGGCTTTGTCAACTTCGATTCCAGATTTTGATATTCGATGTCCTAAAACTATTCCTTCTTTCACCATAAAGTGGCACTTTTCCCAGTTTAAGACAAGATTTGATTCTTCGCATCGGGGTAGCATCCTTTTAAGGTTGGAAAGACAAGATGTGAAGGAATCACTGAAAACTGAGAAGTCGTCCATGAATACCTCCATACACTGTTCAATCATGTCATGGAATATTGCCACCATACACCTTTGAAATGTTTCAGGCGCATTGCATAAACCGAATGGCATGCGGCGGTAGGCAAATGTACCATATGGACATGTGAATGTCGTCTTTTCCTGGTCCTTTGAATCGAGAGGAATTTGAAAATAGCCGGAGAAACCATCGAGGAAGCAGTAATATTCATTCCCTGATAATCTTTCCAACATCTGATCGATGAACGGCAGAGGGAAGTGATCTTTCCGGGTGGCTTCATTTAATTTCCGGTAGTCGATACACACCCTCCAGCCGGTGATGGTTCGTGTAGGAATTAATTCATTATCTTCATTAGCGATAACCGTCATTCCTCCTTTCTTTGGGCAACCTGAACTGGGCTGACCCATGGGGAATCTGAGATAGGATAGATCAAACCAGCATCCAAGAGTTTGATAACCTCTTTCTTGACCACGTCTTGAATCTTCGGGTTTACTCTCCTCTGTCTCTGTATGGAAGGTTTGAAGTCGTTTTCCATGAGTATCTTGTGCATGCAGTAATTTGGACTGATCCCTTGTATATGAGAAATTTTCCATGCAATCGCCTTCTTGTGTGACTTCAAGACCTGGATAAGTCTTGCTTTCTCTTTAGGTGAAAGACCTTTGGCAATTATGACGGGTAGATGTGAGGTTCCTTCGAGAAAAGCATATTCCAAGTTAGGGGGTAATTCCTTCAGCTCCAATTCTGGCGGTTCTTCGATAGAGGGTTTCATTCGAGCGATCTCGTCTCTTTGTAACTCGTCATACTCCTTTTGGAACTATGATTCTTCTGGAGACGAGTCAGCTGTAGTGGATGATGCTATTTCTACTAGTTCTGTCTCATTGGAAAGCGAGTTCTTCTTTAACTCGTATTTGCAGGTAGATGATGAAGAGGTTGCATTATCCTTGATGACATCATTGTTGTCGGTGAGTGCGAACTTTTGAAATTGAGCTTTAGAAGAAGTACTTATGGTGATTTTTGGATTTGATTTCTCACAACCTTCAGATAAGTGTGGAAAAGTACTGGAATCCATCTCCTCGAAAGATTTGAGAATCTCAGCTACAGACGGAGACGATTCGGGTATCGGAAAAAACTGATTTCTTCTTAAAAGTGTGATAGGGATGCCTTCGCCTAAAGGAACAGCAACAACAGAGTTGTTCGTGGGAGAGTAGTTAGGCGGTGCTAAAGGATTCTTCATTTCAGGTAAGGGAAATAACAGCTCTCCGGAAGGTGCTGATTAGTCGGAGATAGCCGAGCAGAGTCCGATGTCGTTCGGGCAAAGTCTTCTTTTGGTGATGACAGTGCTGGAGAAAGGTTCATTACTGTTGACTACTAAAATCTCCTCCAAATGCTCGTCATATATTTCCTGCATGGCATCCACAAGACCAAGATCTTCTCCCATAGGGTGCTTCATTAACTTATCGACATTAAAGGTGACTTCATGTGCTCCGACCCTCAGTTTTAAAGATTTTTTGTTTACATCTATCACAGTCTTGGCAGTGTTTAGGAAAGGTCTACCAAGGATGAGGGGAACGTGGGCATCTTCCTCAATATCCATAATGACAAAGTCAACCGGGAAGATAAATTTACCGACTCGGACCATTATATCTTCAGCAATTCCTTGGGGGAGTTTATCTGATCTGTCAGCTAATTGGATGGTCATTTGAGTGGGTAGCAGGTCACCTAATCCTAGTTTCTTAAAGAGAGAGTAAGGCATAAGATTGACACTAGCTCCTAGGTCATCTAAGGCGTTACTAACTTGGATGTTTTGAAGAAAACAGGGAATAGTGAAATGGCCAGTATCTCCTAGTTTGGGTGGAAGGCCATGTAACATGATTGCTGAGATTTCAGCATCTAAGGGTAAACTAACTATTTTTCTTAATTTTTCCTTATTTGAAATGAGTTCTTTGAAAAACTTAGCACAGCTAGGCATCTCTACTAAAGCGTCTAATAGTCTAACGTTTAAGTGCAGGCTTTTAAACATGTCTAGATATTTCCTAAATTGTGCTTCCTGTTTCTCTTTCTTAAGCCTACCAGGGAAGGGTATCCTAGTTCGTGGAATGATTTCTGGGGCTTTAGGTGATACTGGATCTGGTGCAGTGACAGGGGTGTCACTAGGCACTGTATCAGTGGTCGATTCAGAGATAGGAAGTTGATTTGAAGAATTATCTGAGGACTTCTCATTTCTGGTTTCTTTACCTCCTCTAGTGATGACCATTCCTCCTTGGTTCTCAACTTTTAAAAACAGTTGTTTAAGACTAACTTCCAGGTTTTTGATCAAATCTTCTGATATTTTAAGTAAAGCATCAATTTTATCTTGAAAATCTATTACTTATTTGTTTATGTTCATTTGATCAACTATGAAATTAGTCAAAGTTTCATTATAGTGTTGTTGAGAATTTACGGGGGAATCTAACATATTTGAGGATAAAGGTTGCAGAAACTGAGTAGGTGGGTTATTGGTTAGCCGCTGAATGAAAGGTTTAGAATGAAAGTTCGATTGAGGGTTTTTAATAGTAGTGACAAGAATTTCTTCCGTATCTTTACGAGGCTGAGGTGTAGAAGATTGAAGATCCTTAAAGACTCTGGAGAGATTGTCCACTTGAGCTTGCAGAGCTTCAAAGGATAGGCTTGAAGTACTAGTTACTTCCTTAGCCGGTTCGCCAAACTCCCAGTCATGTTGATGCATTACTATCGTCTCAACTAGCCCCCAGGCTTCTTCAGAAGTGTGTGACATGAAATTTCCTTGAGAAGGAGCATCGAGGGTTGACTTGTGCTGAGGAGTCAGACCATTGTAGAATATGCAGATTAGGTTCGTCTTACCCATTTGATGATTCGGACATCTGTTAAGCATCTTCTTAAATCGTTCCCATGCTAGATATAATGATTCATTGGTTTCTTGTCGGAAACTGACGATGTCATCCTTGAGCTTGGTTTGCTTGGAAGGAGGGAAAAACTTAGCCATAAACTTAGTAGCCAACTCTTCCCAAGTATGAATCGAATTGGGTTCGAGTTCATCAAAAGGTTCGAGCACGCGAAGATAAAGAATAGGGAAAAAGATATAGTCGGGAGACTTCTCTTGAAATCCCTGATTGCTCACAGGAATAAGAAAGATTGATGAATCTATCCAAATGTGAATTTGGATAATCGAGCAGAAAACCGTGAAATTGGCAGAAGGTTTTGAGTAACTTGAAAATACTAGGCTTAATTTCAAAGTTTTCATCGGGCAGCATGATAGGTCCTCCTCTTCCTTCCAGTAGTGGTGCATAGGTTGAGGCGAGAGTAATACGATTCGTCATAGCTGATGATGTTAAGGTTTGGTAGAAAAGAGAGTTTTGGAAAAGAAAGAACAGAAAAGGAACTTCCAGATGATATTGATTTTCCGAAAGGATCGCTAAATAACTAAGACAACTAAATTCCTAAATCGGTCGTTGTAGTCCCGGCAGCGGCGCCAAAAGCTTGATGCCAGCCGAACGGTCAGTCTTTTAGGAATTACTTCCTGTCGTTGCGAACCTCCCGCTTGGCTGGATCAATGGGTTTTAAAATTTGTTTTTTTTTTTGCTGGGCCTAAGTATACTAAAGCTATGGGTGAGTACAGCGATAGGTATGACCTAGGGTCGTTCTTCAAACTACAACGGGCATGGGATCTAGGACTTTTGTTATCTATGGGGATTTAGCTAGGGTTTAAAAGAGGTTTTGGTTTGTTTTGGTTTTAATTAACTACTAATTATCTAAAATTAAATTAAAATAAAGTAAAGTGGAGGTGAGGTGGCAACGAGAACTTATAGGTGAAGCGAGTGTTTACTATGATAATTACTCCTAGCCTATTATCTATCTAACGTAGAGTTGTCCGCAATCAGATAAATAACTTGTCACGTGGATAACAGTTATGGAATGTAAACTACACCAAAAGTTGTCCCAAATGTAGCAACCAATTTAACCAACAACCATCCTCGAGTCTTGCTTCCCAATCTCGGACATTTGAGATATCCGAATCATGGCATGAATTGTTGAATAAACAAAAACATGAACAGGGGTTTCCTACCGAGACAAGTTTGGGATGGTCTGGTCTAACAGCTGATTAAATTGTTCATCATTATTTCATATAAATCATTTTAACTATTCTATGCATGTTAAACTGGTGTATGCAATTGATAAATATTCGAAAACCTAATCATTTAACTAATCAGCATAACAGATACTAGCATGCAAACCCTAAGCAACAATCAAACAAGAACATGCAGAAAGGCAGCATAGCAGGGATCAGTTTATGCAGAGTGACAGGGTACATGGTCAAGTCACAAGTGCCCCGAAAGTTCTCTCTAAGACACTTGTTAAATGGCCTGAATCTAATCTATCTCTAATCCTACGCTCCGTGTCTCCCTCCGGTAATATTTCAACCAGGAGAACACCGGCCATGTCGAGTTCAACGATCATCAGACACAGAATAATTAGCGGCATACAACTAGCAATTGGCCAAGCCTAGAAGGATGTTACTAACCACAACATAAGTTGGATAGATAAACATTTGAGATTCAATTCATAGATTCAAATATAATCCAACAGCATATAGGCAGAGTAACAGCATGATTTAAGTATAACTACCCTAGCATGGCAACTATCATAGCAAACACAAATTTGTCTAGCTAAGCATGGCAATAATCCTAGCAAGTAATTCTAAACAAGTATAGCAACATCACAACATTATTTAAAATAACAAGATAGAGATTATAATAGAACCTGACAAAGTGTTATTACAAATCGTGCGACACCGCAGTCTCGGAGCACCTACGTTACAAGTAAGCTACTAATCTACTAGCTTAACTAACCTAATTAACTAACTAAATAATTTTTAGAGAGAGAGTAGTGAGAGAAAGAGAGAAATTCTAAGAAAACATGCTTTAAAATGGTGAGGAGGTGATTGTATTTATAGGCATTGCACAGCTGTATCCGTAGACCGTATCCAAACCTTCAAACGCACAACCGTATCGCAAAGGCGAATAAAAATCAGATTTTTATCACCCAAACGCACGATACGGCTGAGCTGGACCGTATACGGATGAACTGGACCGTATACGGCTGAGCACAGGGTGAATACGGCTGAACCAGGCCGTATACGGCTATACACAGGCCGTATACGGTCTGTGCAGGCCGTATACGGTCCAGGCCCAGCCGTATACATTCTGGACCAGCCGTATACGGCTTGGTTCAGCCGTATGCTGGTTCTTCGGTTCTTCATTTCTTCGTTCGGGCGTAACTTCTTCGTCGTTTATCCGTTTTGAGCATTCCTTATATCCACGCGTTCGTATTTTCCTAACGAAGAAAATGACATAAGTTAGAGGTCATACTTCTTTCTGTGGCTCCAAAAGTGCTAGAACGAGTGAACGAGAATGCTTATGATCGTATTCGTTAGATTTATCGTGTTTTTCGACCATTTTAGTTGACTTTTGAAACATTGTCTATATTTTGGCCCATGTGATGAGTTTTAATGATAAAGTATCTATTTTGATTAGTTTCGTCACATATTGGGCTAAAAAGGTGAGATTAATGCACGTAAAAACATGACTTTTTACGTGTTATCAATACCCTGATTATTTACCACGTGACCCAAAAATTGAATCTCACGAATCCAAAATTCACATTTGGAGAACTTGGCATAAAGCTTCTCATTTCTTAACGTTTGTAATACCTGACTTAAATGAAAATCGTGATCAACTTTGGAGAATATCGTCGATGAACACAATTACATACTTATCGAGCATAGGTCGGCATACTCGATTCATTAAATCTATAAAAGCTGCAGGTGCATTTGTCAAACCAAAAGGCATAACCACGAATTCATAATGTCCATACCTTGTTCTAAAAGCAGTTTTAGAAACATCTTCTTCTCGAACCTTCAGTTGGTGATAACCTCAACGTAAATCAATCTTCGAGAAGAAACTAGCTCCCTGAAGTTGATCAAACAAATCATCAATCATAGGTAAGGAGTACCTATTCTTAATAGTGACCTTATTCAACTCCATATAATCAATACACATTCTCATAGTACCATCTTTCTTCTTAACAAACAAAACCGCTGCTCCTCATGGTAAATTACTCAGACGGATAAAACTTTTGTCGAGTAATTCTTGCAATTTTTTCATCAACTATTGCATTTCAGATGGGGCTAGTCTATAAGGAGTTTTGGCAATAGGTGTAGCTCCCGGTACTAAATCAATACGGAATTCAACTTGCCTATCGGGCAGGATGCCCGGTAGCTCATCGGGAAAAACATCAGGGAACTCCTTAACAACTTGGATATCAATGATTTTGGGAGTTTGTTTTTGAACATCAATCACATGTGCTAAAAAGGCTTGGCACCCATGTGACAAGGGACGTTTTGCACGAGCAAATATGCAAATAGAAAGTGATGGTTTCCTCTTTTCCCCATAGATATCTATTACTCGCCCACTTGGCGAATTGACCCAAATTATCTTTTTCTCACATTGAATGATATTATGATAGCATTATGCTTGCCTAACCAATCCATACCCACAACAACATCAAATTCACCCATTTGCATTGGAATTAATTTATGATAAAGGTTTCGTTATTAATTACTAATTGACACCCACAATACACATTGGTAACATAAATAACCCTATCATCAGCAATTTCCACATCTAGTGGAGCATCAAATTCAGAAAGAGGAATCAAGAAATATAAACAAAACTTTTCAGATATAAATGATCTTGAGGCTCCCGAATCAAACAGTATGTATGCAGGTTTAAGATTAACAAAGAAGGTACCTGTCAACACATCGGGGGCTCTCTGTGCTTCTTCTGCAGTGATCTGAAAGGAATAGTGCCTAGGCTTTGGTGCTTCCACCGTCTTCCTCTCAGTATTTCTGCGAGGTGCAGAAGAAGTGGATTGGGGTTTTAAATCAGGACACTCAGATTGAATGTGCCCGGGTTTAAGACAATTATGGAAAACTCTGATTTGGTTAGGATAGTCTCTACTGAAATGAAATTCCCTCCCACATTTATAACATGCAGTCGACCCAAAACGACACTCTCCATGATGCTTTTTATGACATGTCTTGCATTCTGGAGGCTCGGGTATTTCATCTCTTCTTTCCTCTCTTCTAGAGCTTCCACCTGTACAAAATTTCTTTGAAGGAGTAGAAGTTGATTCAACCTTTCTTTTTGAAGAACCACGTTCTCCTCTCTTTAATTCTAGCTCCTAGAATCGAGCTTCATCTACCATTTGTGAGAAAGTATTACACCGCTTTAGATTAATATATTATCTAATCTCTCTCTTTAAAATGGAATGGAAATGATCCATAAGCATCTTCGGGTTCTCCATATATTCTGGGCAAAACTGAGCTAGATCAAGATAAACTCCCACAAGTTCGTTAATAAACTCTGTCATTTGTTCCATAGAAACATAGAAATGAACTCACGACTAATCCTTTTCAGATCAGCTTCCTGGGAATAAGTGTTTTCGAACATCTTCTTGAATTCATCCCAAGTCAATTGCTTGATTGCTTCTTCACCTTTAGTACGACGCTGAACTTTCCACCAACCTTTTGCATGAGATTTTAAGAGATTGGCTGCATACCTTACCTTTAATCTTTCTGGGCATTCTCTAGTGGCGAATGCCCCTTCAACTTCAGAAATCCATCGATAGCACTTGATGGGATCCATGTCCCCTTCATAATTAGGTGGATTACATGCAGAAAACACCTTGTAACTAAACTTTTCTTTCTTTTCTTCTCGAGGTTGCACAATCGGTTGATTAACTGGTGCCACTGGTTGTTCACCTCGTCCTTCACCACCACGGGGTGGTCTTTCGAGGTCAATTTCTTCTTCTTCCCGTCTCCAAAATTCATCAACAACTATCTCTCTAATAGTTTCAGAAATTCTGCCCAATAAAAGAGAAAGAGATGCCTTGGGCATGGGCTACTTCAGCTAAAATCAAAGATCTTAACTCTATCATAGAAAATCTAGCATCATCTGTCGGAGGCCTTGTTCTTTCTCCACTGCATCCAACTCCTATATTTTGGGCTTGATCTCTAGGATTCGGCCTAAGAATTAGCTCTATATCTCTTTCGGTCATCTTAATACTGAAAGTAGACACAATATATTTAGTAATAACATATTTACAATTATATGTCTACTTTATCTCTATTTCTACCACATTACAGTTAATGGCTACCAAAACTTCATTCTCTTAACACCTCGTGGCTTCCATGGCTCCGTATAATGTCATATGATAATTATTGTGTTGGCCAGGCACACTAATTATCGTATCACATTAATACGTTTCCAAAGTTTCCACGAGACATTTCAAGTTAGAAATCTTAACAATCTATTAACTGGATCATCTAATACACATAACAATTCTATATCATGCTCAATCATAAAATATAGTGGCTTAAGATCAAGTACCCAATAATGGTGGATACCCGAATCCCTTAAACCATAGCTCTGATACCAACTTGAAACACCCAGATTTATATATATATATATATATATATACTAGCCTTGTACCCGCGCATAGTCGCGGCGCCTAATAATTTTTTACCATGTTTTGATCTTTTTACATGGGTTTCGTATTATATTTTATCTTTAATGTATCTAGTCCTATAGATTCATGCTTTCAGATAATTCTTAAATGTTTCTTTATGTCCTATTTGATAGTTATATATTTTCTTTGTCCTATTGTAAGTAGTCATGTTTGAATATATAGTCTAAAAAACTATAGTCATTAAATTAGTCACCAATAAAATATTTTCTTTCCACTAACAAAGTTATTTGTTGGGTTGTGAAATAAAAGTACACATATTTTTGTAAATGTACCCTTTTTGTACGGACATCACCAATGAACTGGTTTTATTACAAAGGTCATCAACTTACTTGTCAATGTATGTATTGAGGTCACCAACATTCTTTTACATATGGTATGAGGCCGCCAACATACCTGTTGATTATGTTTCCAGATCGCCAACAAAATTTACAAACAATTTTTTTAAAAAAAGTATGTTGGTGACCTTAGTAATAATCCGGTTCGTTGGTAATCTCGAAACAATAACGATAGTACTTTGGTAATAGTAATGTGAACTTGTGAACAATTGTAATGAGATAAAGAGAATATAAAATAAAAAAATAGTATTAGTCAAAACCTTTTGTACTTAACACTAAAAAAGATACTCGTATTAATATCAAAAATACTACGTAATATTCTTGATACACACTCGAAGTATATTATCAGGCATACAAATTTACATCTAGGCATCATTATTCATTTTTGTATTGATGTTGAGGCATACGTTGTTGTCAACTTTTTGTTAAGTTGATTCATCTAACAACTTAACTTCTCTTGTCAAATAACTTTTTGAATCTAGAAAATCGATTTTCATCCTCAACCTTGCGATTAATATCAAAGTACATTTATTGACAAAATTTACATTACATCCCACCCGCATTAAAAATTGGATTCCTGATGATCATATATACCGTTGATTCATTACTATTACCATATATCCTTAAAAAAAAAAAAATTTGACAACTGAATACCATATATAAATTTTAATTTATAAAATGCAACTTGAGTCTTGAACCCAAACCCATGAGTGTTGATAAATAAAACACATATTTTGATAAATACAAAACACTTTTACAAAACTAATGCATACTGTATAACATGTTAATGCACAATTTTATTTTTTGAATCAAAATTCATTTTGTATATATCACCTCAAACCAATACACCATTTCAATTTTGAATTTCAAAATTTAAAGTATTTCTTACTGCCAATTTCCTGTCCAAAACGTACAATGACAGCTTTACATCTCTTTTTTACTCTTTCAACAATTTTGACCATACGAAAGATATCACTACATCCACATTAAATTAACATTATTTATATTTTATAAACATGACGAACAATAATATTCATTAATTACTCCGTATGAAATTGATTGGATGATAAGAAAATAACATGACTTTGTTCTATGTTACTAATAAACAAAAATAACTTAAACATGCATATTAAGAACATAATAGTTTTACACTAATTTAACCACAGTCGACTACAATTTTGATATAAAATAATTTTAACTAAAATCCATTGCAAGCTAACATGAATATTAAGTTACGGAAACAAGTAGTGCAAATGACTAAACACCCAAATTTATGCATATTGGACAAATTATAACAATACAAATATTATTACAAGTTTACAAACAAAAAAATTAATGAAATCAAAGAAACTACCACGGTTCCAACAACGATGGAGGTAGCAACTTCATATTTTGATTCCCTTTCTTCGGAAAAAGCTTGGCATAGAAAAATGAAAGCTTACAAGCCGCTAAAATTCATATAACAATTATGGTTTTCAGCTTCTCGTTCGCTACGTGTTGGTGCATTTTGAGTGTCAGTCAGTTGGTCAAACGTTTGTAATCGTTAAAGTCAATTAGTCTGCGTATGTATAGTGTTTAGTGTGTATATACAAGTTTGTAAATGAATAGTGAAATAGAATATATACACAAAATAAGTGTTTATGCGACACTAAGCAAGTGTCGCACATAGCGACACTTGGCTAGTGTCGCTATAGGGTTTGGACAGCCTATAAATAAGGAGTTATGTTTCAGTTTTAGGGTTGGTCATTAGAGAGAGAGTGTGAGGCGTTTTGTGTGTGAGAGAGAGAGGAGAAAAAGCTTGTAACATTTATACTCATTGTGAATACAAAGAAAACGTTATAGAAATTGTGTATTTGTTTATTCGTTCAATAATCGCTAACCAAACGGATTCCGCACATTTGGTTGATTAAACGATCCGTTAGATCAGAGATAAGGGCACCTACAAGTGGTATCAGAGCCGTGAATCAAGGATTCGACGGTTTCGGATCGTGTTTTGAATGTTTTCGGTTGATTCGCGAAGGTATTAATCGATTAAAATCAGTTTCTAAGTTATTTGTGTTGATTATATTGAGTTTTGGGTTGATTTTTGGTGCAAATTCATCCGCCGTTCGTCAATTTTCGTTAGGGTTTCGAAAATTTCGATTTTTAGGGTTTTTGGAGCTGACAGCCGCGTTTTTGCGTCACTCGTTGCGTCACTTGATAGCGTCACTTACCTTCAAGCGTCACTTCGAGCGTCACTCAAGTGCGTCACTTCGTAAGTTCCAACTAGGGTTTTGCCGACACTCAAGTGCGTCACTTAGTGCGTCACTTGCCGTCACTAAGAGCGTCACTTAGTGCGTCACTTACCTTCTAGCGTCACTTCAGTGCGTCACTTGTTGTGCGTCACTTCATACCGTCACTTGTGAGTTTTTTTTTTGGCGGGAAACTCCAGAAATTTTTTGCGTTTTTAAAATTTTTTCATAGGCTTAAAAGTGTTCAATTTTAGCTTGGAAAAAGTTTCATTTTACCCGGTCATTTTTTGGACGTTTTCGGTTGAATTTTTGGCGGGAAATTCGCAAAAAAATTTGTAGTACCAAATTTTGTTTTGAGCTTAAAAGTTCATAATTCTAGTTTGGGAAAAGTTTAGTTGTGCTCGCCCAATTTTCAATATTTTCAAATCAAATTTTGGTGGGAGAATCTGGTTGTCTGGGTTTTGCTAAAGTTCTTGTCTAAAAGATGTCACGCTTGCATAGTGTTGGCAACAACCTTCCGATGTTAACTCCAAACACATACTACTCAAGCTGGAGAAGAGCTTTTGAAGACTATATCTCTTTTAATGATCCAGACATGTGGATTACATTGACTGAGAGATATGAAATACCAGTCATGGAAGGAACAAAAATTGCAAAATCATATAGATCAATGACTCTCGAAGAACGCAAAGCATGGGATAATGAACAGAAGACTCTCAACGCAATTAAAGGATCTTTATCTACGGAGGTCTTAAAGTTGTTTAAGAATTACGAAAATGCGTATGATCTCTGGGCTGCCATTGAAAAGCGTTGTGGTGGCTATAAAAAGGAAGAACAACCTCAACATAGTGCAATGGTGGATTCTAATGCACCTGAGGTACAAAATGAACCAATTGGGCCTTTTAATTGTGCTACCTGTATTCAATTGACTGAATCTCTTGAGGTCTATCAAAAAGACAACTTAAACTTGCGGGAAAAGGTTATTAAACTTACAGAATCTAATAAGTTTTTGCTAGAAAATGAAAAACTTTATGAAAAACATATTGAGGCTCACAAGTTAGATACTCAAACTTTTAAAGCAAAGGTCTTTAGTCAGCAAGATGCAATTAAAAGTTATCTTACTGAAATAGAACTGTTAAGAAAGGAGCTTTCTGATTTAAAAAGTGAGTACGATAACCATAAAAGCAAAATTTTAGGTTCTTCATCTGCAACGTTTGTCTTTAATGAAATCGTTAACAAATAAGGGACAAGCGGTAAAAAGAAGGAAGGACTTGGTTATCACCAAGTTCCACCACCTTCTCATGCCGAATATTGTCCTGCGCCTGTTAAGGAAGGCCTTGAAGAAATTCCAGTTGATTATAGGAAGCTTTATGGTATTAAAGCCAAAGAAGCTAAGAAAAACAAACAGGCAAAGGAGAAAACGAAAAGGCCAGAGTATCCCTTGCCTAAGTTTGTTAAACCTGAAAGTCAATCTCAAGTTAGTGTTGAGGAGATTGTTGAGGTAGAAGATATACCAGAAGATTTTACCATTAAGGTTGAGAAAATAGCTGTCAAACCTGACTGTTTTAAATGCAAAGGAAAAGCTAAAGTTGATAATGAATCTTTCAAAGTTAAAAATGTTAAAAGGGATTCTAAATCTACTAACTCAACCTCAGGAACATCTACTTCAACATGTACACCTAAGAGTGCATGTTCAAGAAATGTTCCTGCTAATAGACCTTCTGTGTATTGTCCTCCACCGAAACGCTTTGAGGGAACTCATTGGAATACATCTTTTGTGGAGCGTCGTTCTTGTTATCGTTGTGGTCAACAGGGCCATCTTATTAGGGATTGTAGGTTATTATCCCTAGATAGGTTTGGTAGAGGGATGCCAAGAACTTCCTCTTTCAGGAATTCTTTTTCAAAACCTTTTTCAAGGCGTCGTTCGTATACGCCTGTATCTAGTTGTGCATCAAATTCTCCAAAACCTATGGCAAGAGTAAACAAAGTTGTGCCTAGTAGACCTCAAGTTCAACAGCACAACATTGTTGAAAATAAATCATCTGAACCTAAACAGGTTTGGAAACCCAAATCCACAAACAACACATCTTTGAAATCAACTGAGTTTTTAAAATATCATAAACTCATGGATGTGATGATTATGGATGATAATGGACAACCCAAGTTTATCAAGGCTTGGGTGTCCCATAAACTTTAATGTTTGATTGTTTGTGGTGATGCAGTCAGTTTCTTGTTAGCCAATATTTTTAGTGACTGCATGAATGATGACTGGATTGCTGAAATTTCTGAAGTTAAGGTGGTAAAAGTGCTAAAAGGCATTTGATTTGACTTGATATGTGATTTTGATATTTTTCTTTTAAATTTTATTATTAATTGCAATAGCCATTCTTTGTACTTTTTAGTATCAAAGAAATGCAATGTTGCGAAATATCTTAAATTTAAAAAAATTACAAAAATATGTTTAATGTTTAAGGGGAGTACCTTTGAATTGGATTTTTGAAAAGAATTTGTTGTTCAGGGGGAGTAATTAAAATTCTGATTAATTGGATCAGAAATGTGAACAACAAGATTCCTATTCCTCAAAAAGATATTGGATTGTGTCTGGAAACAACATGAGAAATGATTGTACATCAGATAACATGCACAAAATGAAAATTTTAAGGTTTATGTTTGATGTGTCAGTAGGTTTATCTGGCATGTTTAAAATAGCTTTTATAAACATTAGCTTCATCATATGATGTACTGGTAGACATGATACACACCGGTTTCTGGGTTCTTAAGAAGTAATTCTAATACGTGTCTATGATCTTGTGGTAAACACCGTATGATGTACGACTAAATGTCTTAATTCCTTAACATAGCATGACATATTTCTATACTTGAGGTTTATCTGAAATCATTTGGGGGTCTATACTGATTGTTTCCTCTGTTGTACGTAAGTACAGACCTGGTCTCAATTAGTATATGCTTAAAAGTTAAGCAAACGCAAGTCAATGAACTTGAAAAAGTCTTAAATCATAAGATACCTAACAAGGTCACCAAAATGGTTTGACCAAGTCTGGTTTTGCTTAAACCTGAATCAAGTTATGTCGCTCTGTTGTACGTAAGTACAGACCTGTCACCGCTGACTTGATTCTTAAAAAAGATATTCTTATACTCTCTCTGGATTAGGAAGCAATGCTCATGTCTGGGTTACAGGGGTATGTCATAGGTGGGGATCATGGATAGATATTCATACTAACAATAAAAGATTAACTCACAGACCCGGATGTAACATGTTTAAGTGGACAAACAATACCAGTAATCGTCTTGAAATAATATTTATAAAAGGTGCTTTAAATATGCTAAGTAAATTTAAAGAGGACAAATATACTGATGATCGAAATAACACTTACTATTTCCTAATAATTGTATGTTGGCCTGATATGATCTCTAAGCAGACGTAAAACAATCCTATCCCCAAATCTAATTTATTTTTATTCTTTCTTTGTTTTTCCTTTATAAAGAAAATACAAAAAGATTTTATTTCTATGTTATTTTCTTCAAATATTACATATCTTGTTAAAGTCAAATATTGAAGATGTAAAAGATGTCAGTTATTCTCCAAAGACTGTGAAGATAAGTTCTATTGGAGAAGTTGCTGATGATTGAGAGATGGTCATACATTTTGAAGATCTTATTGTATGATGAATTTGTGTGAGTCACATGAATTTGGACATCAAGATTTCTTTGAAGACCATTCTATCTCAATGGGGGAGATTCCGATTGTTGAAGACATGAAAGAGTTTGTTGATGAAGACTAATTGAAGACTTATTTGACCAAGCTGCTGACATGGGGGAGTTTGTTGGTGCATTTTGTGTGTCAGTCAGTTGGTCAAACGTTTGTAATCGTTAAAGTCAATTAGTCTGCGTATGTATAGTGTTTAGTGTGTATATGAAAGTTTGTAAATGAATAGTGAAATAGAATATATACACAAAATAAGTGTTTATGCGACACTAAGAAAGTGTCGCACATAGCGACACTTGGCTAGTGTCGCTATAGGGTTTGGACAGCCTATAAATAGAGAGTTATGTTTCAGTTTTAGGGTTGGTCATTAGAGAGAGAGTGTGAGGTGTTTTGTATGTGAGAGAGAGAGGAGAAAAAGCTTGTAACGTTTATACTCATTGTGAATACAAAGAAAACGTTATAGAAATTGTGAATACAAAATGGTTTAACCAAACGGATTCCGCACATTTGGTTGATTAAACGATCCGTTAGATCAGAGATAAGGGCACCTACACTACGGATTCTGGCTGTAAAAACGGCTTTGTCTTTAAGCATGTCTTCATCCAACATTTGCGTGGTTTAGATCTGAAGGAAAAAAGAACAAAAAAGCTTTAGATATGAAGAAAGAATATACTGTACAACTTATAGCTAGATCAAAAGAAAAACAGATTAAATCTTTTGATCTAACGAAAATCGAGATCTAAACCTGAATGTTAGAAATCTTTGCATACGGGAGTAAAACCTACACAAATAAACGAAAAATATAACCAAATTAATTTATACAATATATCGAAACAAAACTTAAGATTTGACAAAAGTATAGTTAAATCCAAGAGAAATGGACCTCAAAATAACGCCAGCAACAGTTTTGTGTTTAGATCTTATTCGGTAGTGGCTTCATATTGTGTATAACAAATTATGCTAGAAAATATAACATGTGTGGTTTTAGTGACAAGAAACATGATGGATACTGTGAGATCTTTTTTAGTTTAGATAATATGAAGAGAATGGAGAGATGAATGTTTTGTGTGTGTATTTTACGGTGATTTCAGTATGTGTTAGTAGTGTAGAGGTGTTTATATATTAGCAGAGATAAAGGAAGAGAGTGTAATCAATGGCTGAAAGTAACTCAGATTCAAATGGACGATCAAGATCCGAGATTGGCTTAAATTTAAGATATGGGCATATGCATTATATAATAGTAAAGATAATATCTCTTCTTCATTTTTCTATTATAGTACTTATAATAACATCTCTAAGAAAGAACTGGACTAAAAAGCCTTCTATTCAAATTCATCATGCATACGCGATCCTAGCACAAGAAGTGGGATCACATAATACACAAGAAACCCCTCTGTAACCAATTTATACTATGGTACGCGATCCTGGGAATAGTCTGGGATTGCGTACTTAAGAAGAAACTCGACTGAGATCAAAAACCACTGACATATGCGATCTAGGAAAGTTGATGGGATCGCGTACCAAAGAACAAAACATTCCGTGAACAATTTACACATACATACGCGATCCGAGAACACTTGCTTACGCGATCCTAGGAATTATCACTAGCTTACGTGATCCTAGGAATTATCCGGGATCGCGTAATGATGCCTAAATTCTGCAACTTGCAGATTTCTAACATTTTAACCAAAATTCAACAATGAGTTAACTTCTAAAAATTTGCAGACATATTCACAATGATCAAATGAAACTTTCTACTTTTACACTTTTTCCAAATTCACATTTTATCCAGATTTAGGCCGTTGACCAATTTATTGTCATTTTTGATGATTTTACTTGACACATCAAATCTCAAACAAATAACAATCAGACTTTGACCTTTTTACCACATTCTCAACACTACATATTGAGTCTAATACCAATACAATATTCGTTATACGTGGACTTTAACTAGATTTAGCATTTATACCATTAGGTGACCCGTTTGGACACCCTAACGACCAATTTGGGTCTTTGGCCACATTATCACTTCTCTATTACCATTTTCATATTATGTTGACTATACAAAGTCAAACTAACCCTTTTCCATCATAAACACTTCGACTCAACCTTTAAGCATCTATTAAACCATACTATCATTTCATTGATCATTAACCATTAAAATCACAACTTTCAAAACTGTCAACAAGCATATAGGGACCCATTGACTACTTTGACATTTCACTTACAACATTACATCATATTGACTTTAACCACTAGTTCCCATTTATAAACATCAAGTGTCAAAACATTGTTTCTTTAACCAAAAAGGGATGTATGCATATCAAGAGCATGATTCAAAAGATTAAGCTTGTTACCAAAGCCAAGCAACAAGCACCACCACTAGTTCCCCATGGGTCTCTTGCCCGGATCCCTTTCCATCTCCCTTGGCTCACCTAAAAACATTGAAACATAACATCGTAAGCTAATTGCTTAGTAAGTAATGGGCTATCAATATAATCATCACAACATATATTAAGGATCCTTAATACCATAAACATGCCAATTCCTTAGAATTAACATCATCAAGCTAATGGGGTAAGCATTACTTGGCTAGTCATCAAGCTAATGCTACCCATTACTCGGCTAAAATATAGACATCATCAAGCTAGTGACAAACTCATTACCCGGCTAGTCATCGAGCTAATGAGATAAGCACTACTTGGCTAAACATAGAATCATCCATTACTTACCTTGCGATAGCCCACTATATTGACCACTTGTAATTCCTTCACTTATTTTATCACCTAATTACATAATCACATAAACACATTACTTACACATTTAACATTTCATTCATATCACTTATGACCTTTTTATGGGTTTCATACACTTTAACCAATAATCACATATAAATGGATATTTAACATCATCTCTTACCAAAAATCACCACTTACACATCTATATATGATTATCATTCCTTAACACAATTTTTATGAATTGAACATGCTTTATCTCATATAACACAAGGTTATGGTTTCTTTAACAAAATTAACACTATTTAACATGCCACTTAGCTCAATCATGTATATGAAACCTTAATACCCACTTATCCATTGATTTCACTAACTTAGGGTTTATACAAATAAACCCTAACATCAAATTAAAACAACTAGAAAGGTTAGTGTTACCTTAACAAGAAGTAATTGAAGATTAGAAGCACTATCAATTAAAACCCTAGCCTTAATTTTGGTGAATCTTCTTCCTGAGTTCCTTCAAAATCGCCACACAACACACACATATACGCTCTTTCCATTTTCTGTGTTTGAATACTGTAGAAGTTATAGGAGGATATTTTAAATATAAACATTTTCATTTTCATTCCTCATCTATACGTACTTAACATAAATAGTCCTTCTAACTAATTTTTCTTTATACTACAAGTCCTACTAACTTATTAAACACATATTTCACATTTACACATTGTACACATTTAATATATTATTAACTTGTAACTTAAACGATTAAAAATCACATTTTTTATTGTTTTAGACTTACAGAATTAGGGGCGTTACATGTTAGTCGTTCACTGGTTTCGAAAGATCATTGTGTTTAAAATGCTTACGATCCATTGTTGATGTTTTCCTAATAATAATTCTAAATGATATTATTATTATGCTCGTATCGTTGTATACTTTGTAAAAGTATATGTTTAGTGTTTTCGAGTTGTGTTTACATATAGTATTTCGTTGTGGTGTCGAATCAAATACGTTGTGACGTTTCATGTGGACTGACTGTGACTTGCGACACAGAGTGCGACAGTCAGGATAATTGCGACACAAGGTTTCTATCGCCAGTTGCGAGATTTGGAAGAGGTTGCGACATAAGGATTTGTGTCGCAATTGTTGCGAGATTCGGGAGAGGTTGCGACATATGGATTTGTGTCGCATTTGTTGCGAAAGTCCAATAGGTTGCGACAAAGGCTGTGTGTCGCATATCTTTGTGAAGGTCAGTAATTGTTGCATCAAAGGGTTCATGTCGCAGTATTGCGAAAGTCAGAGGAGTTGCAACAGAGGTATTGTCGCAGATTGTTACGAAATTCGGATTCGCTACGACACAAGGATTTGTGTCGCAATAGTTTTGAAAAAGTTGGGCCCTTGCGACCCAAGGGACTGAACGTTTTTCGTTTTCGTTTCAAGTGCTTTTATATACATGAGTGTCGTTTTTCGTTCGTGTTTTGATAAGTAAATATTAAATACTCGTTTGGACCAAAACCTTATTCCTAAACACTTGGTCCAACATTTTATCCTCTCGCGTATCGTTTTAGTTGACTTAGTCAACATGTTCGTTTTGACCTGAAATTTTTACACAATAAATCTTAATGCTTTAGCTCTCGTAAAAAGTAAGTTTTTCAATTTTTGGTAAACTCGAAAGTGTTCGTTTTTAATCCCAGGAACCAAATCAGTCCCTGGACAGGATATTACCAAAATACCCTGTTTTGTGTCCTCGTTTTGAGTAGTCAAACGTCTGAGAAAGATTACCAAATTTTTACCAAATGTTCCCCCGTGTGTTAACTTTCCAAAAATGTAAATAACATAATTTTTGGTTGAGTTTAAGTGGTCGAAATAAAGCATATATCAATAGTGATCCAACAGCTCAAATTCATCTACAGGTTCAAAGATCAAATTATTGTACGAGTTATACATAACTTCAAAGATTATACAACTTTTGAAGCTAACTAAATTTAGGCCTAAAATCTATGTACGAAAAGTTATGGCCTTCCATAGTTAGGCCTAAAATCTGTCATCCGAGACATATCTGCTATATCAACTTCTAAAATAGTTTTAGCGTATCAAACGTTGTTCAAAAATTATGAAGCCAGTTGAAAATGAAAGATAACTTCTTGAACTTAATTTTTGACTTTTAATTCGACATTTTTGGTTTTGTTTTGAGTTCGTTTTCACGCGTTAAAGTTGGACAAGTTTCTAGTCAGAGAATTTTCTTGTACTTTTGGTTTATTTGGTTGTATAAACACGTTTTGAGTAAGTTTTTAGCAAGTTTTTAGCCAAGATCTTTTATGAGTGAACATGCTAACATGTTAGATCATGAGATACATGAAAGAAAAGCAAAGTGTAGAGTTCTTACAAAGTGGCTGGATGAAGAACTCAAGAAAAGAAGATGGTGATGATCTTGATGCTTGTTTTTCCTTGTTTGCTTCCCTTGAAATATGATGATATTTGGTGGTTGGTTGTGGTGATTTGGTGGTTGTTTTTGGCTGGGAAAACATCCAAGAGAGAGAGAGAGGAGGAGAGAAAAGGGAGAGAGTGAAAATTGAGTGTGTGATTTGTGTGAAGTGTGAAGTGTGTATGTGATCATCAAGAGGTATTGGAGAGGGGTGTTGGTTGGCAGATTCTTCAAAGTCTAATCACAAGATATTTTAACCATTAACCCGTTAATTACGTTTAATCGTTAAATGTTAGTTTGTTTCGTTTTAGTTAACAATGATTTTAAACGTTAACTTTTCTCGAAGTATTATTTCAATTACTTGGTTTCGTGTTTCTAACATATTTGTTACCTTTTGTTTTGTTGATAAGTTAAGTTCGTAAATGTAACACCCCCAAATTTACTGTTTAGCGGAAGCAAGCTTTGGGGTGCTACTAATCAATAATCAAAACACACAAGGCATATAATGAACTACTCTATATACGTCATTTTACAGATACATTGATAATATAAAGTTTTACAATGTATAAATGTTTAGAAAAGCCCAATAATTACAATGTTTAGAGATTAATCGGCATAACTTAGTTATAAAATGTAGTAATGCAAAATAATCTCCTGATATGTATGCTGACTCGAGCTATGGGCATCCTAAGTGAATAGGTCCTACTGTTGTTGGGTACCTGAGAACACATGCTAAAAAGGTCAGCTAACGCTGGTGAGCTCACAGGTTTGCATTATAAGTATGTCAGTGTGAACCACGAGATTTAATGATAACCGTTTGAAATGAATCAAATAATGTATATGTCAGCCATGAGGTCATAGTCTGTGCTTAATGTGGGTGTCAGGATCACAATAAAGTGCCTGATCGTGGGTGCCTGCGGGCGAGTGTCTAATCCACACTCGTATGAACAAAAGTTAATGCGTCCGTTTAACCAGTCAGTGCTTGCTGACCCGGACGAGGATGGTCAGTCATATGTGGTACCATACACTAACATTCGTGCTACATAAAGTATTACCAGAACTATGATCGTAGAGGACTTAAAAGTGATTAGAAAACAGCTCATGCAGAATATAGCGAGTTTTGTACTCGTGTTCACGTGTAAAACAGTTAGAGCATGTATTCCCACCCCGGGAGTAAAAACAGTAAAAAGTCGGGGCTATAAGACTCACCTGAGCCTGAAGAGTTGCAATGAAGCAAATGTGGTGAAGTAAAATGGGGTGTCCGAAGACTGTAACCTGTCGGGCGTTTATAACGCGCAAGGTTGAAAAAAATAAGTAGCTATCTTAAAAGATAACCTATGCTAATTGTTCATCCAACTAGTTTTCGACTCAAAAATCCGTCATCAGACTTAAGTGTCGCATAGGCCGAACCAGTATAGCGTCACTTCGTGCGTCACTTAAGTGTCGCATTAAGTGACGCATAAAACCCTAAATTTGCATCACTTGCCTAAGTGCCGCATAAAACCCCTTTTTCCCGACACTTACATCCGTCACTTGTCCAGTGACGCCTAACACTACTTACCGACACTTCTAGCATCACTTGCCTAAGTGACGCCTATAACTTAAATCTGATTTGTACCGTCACTTGCCTAGTGACGCTTAACACCTTTACCCGACACTCACACCCGACCCTTGCTTAAGTGTCGCATCTCATGCGTCACTTCCTCAAGTGACGCTAGTACCCCAGAATTTCTCATTTTATGTGACACTTCCTAAGTGTCGCATAGACCCTAAGTGTCGCATGAAACAGAACCAAGAAAACACATATTTTTACTAAGTGTCGAGACTTAAAATTTTACCACTTGATTTCACCCAAATTCAAGTTCAGATGCGTTTTTCACTATAACAATATGGTAGAAATAAAAATTTCGACCCCAGCCAAATTCAAGTTCAGATGCGTTCAGATGCATCTCGACCCCAGCCAGGTGCCAGCCCCTTGGACCCTGCCAGGGGTTGCCACCCCTGGGACCCCGCTAACCAGGGGCGCTGCCCCCGGACCCCCGTCACCTAAAGTTGGTAAATACTTTTTAAGTATAATGTAAGTCCGTATGTATTAGGATCGATAACGAGGTTATCTTTAGATATTAAGGTGCGGAATCCCTTAATACTATGTTTACGGATTGTAAACGGTTTGTTTCACAAGTATTAGTGAAATCAATAATCTAATATGTCTCGTATTGATTATAACAGTTGTTAATCGATCAATACCTGACCTTTAGATTATGTTGAAAGCTCTGGAAAGTTAAGTTCATTCGTAATTATCAATTGGCAAAAGTTAATTAGGTTTCAAACCTAATTTGTTAATAAACACGTCTCGGTTTGCAGTTTATGGGCTCTGCGAACCGACTCGGTTCGCAGCCCAACTTGGCCCAGCGAAACCAGTTGGTTTGCCTCGCAGTCCTGCCCTGCGAACCCAACTCAGTTCGCATCGCAGGTCCTTAGTCAAACTTTGGTCAACATTTTTCAGTATTTAATATTTAACTCAAAAATGTTTACCAACCAATATATTCATTACAATTCAAAACCAATTTACAAACTTGATTACAATAATCTCTAGTACTATTACAAGTTAGATCTGTTGTCACAATAACATGTCCCAACAGACTCCCCCTTGACAATAGCTCTAGCATCTATGTCTTCAAAATGTCTTTGATCTTCACTTGTAAATTTTACTTCCAGCATACATCTTCAGTTTAATGCAAGTTTTAACCATCAGCTGATAATCTCTTCCTAAATCTCCCCAACCTTCAATAGCAGTGATCATGTTCTTGTATAACATCAACAGATCATTCTTGGAAAGATTTACTAAGTGTCGATGATCATATATTCTCAAAAGTTCTTTTTCTCCATCTTCGACTTCATCATCAGCTTCAAAAACCACAGCTTCACCAGTTCCAGTTTCTACATGCCATCTCTTCATATTTCCCAGAATATCCTAAGGCATAAGCTTTAACGGTATCTGTTGTACACATTTAACTGCTAGATAAATCTTTTTATGCAGTCGTCTTCCTGTTCTTTGACTTCTTTCATTTAACTTGATAGTTTTTCCGACTCTTGGCTTAATTCTTTCAAACTTCATTGACCAACCCTCAGTCTTGATTACCCTTTCGACATATTGTCCATAAGGATCATTACTAGGGTTCTTCATTTCCATTCTAGCCAAGTCTCGTATTTCAAATCTCGGTAAAGAACTAAAGATTGCAAGCTTTCTTTCAAAGTATTGAACACCGTCATATCTTTTTATTGCAAAAAGCTTTAAATCTGCGTCATAATACCAACCGATTATACCTTTCTTAGGTACTCGCTTTCCAGTAATATTAATTTCTGATATCGCAGTCTTTGCCTTTTTCTTCTTCTCCAAGGGCTTAAACATCGGATTATTTTTATGACAATCCGGAAGATCTTCTTCAAAATCAGAATCAGTTGATTCAGATATTCATCCAAATCTATAACTCTTTCTCCTTCTTCATCCTGAATAATCACATTCGTCCTTGAAGGATTTATGATATGTTCATCTATATTAGCATCAAGATCAACACCTTCAACCAACCCAACATCGACAACAGAAGTCCAATCTTTAGGAGGTACAAACTCACCTTCCTTTTGATCATAATCAACTTCCGCTTCAACTTCATCGATAACCTCAATATCAGAATCACTTTCAACATTCTTTTCTATAATCATTTTAAATAACACGAATTAGATAATATAATATAAATTCTTTTATTGATTTCCCTAAATCAATCTAAGAATTTCCTTTATTTATCTCAATCGTACATTTAATCATTAATCTTATATAATTTTAATTTGTTATAAAAACATCTCAAATTCAAATCTTATATAATTAATCTTATATAATTTTCACTTGTTATTTATAAAATCACAAGTCTAAATCTTATAACATCATAACTTATATACTTACAAAACATTAATCTTTAAAAGATTATAAATAATATTACAATCAATCTAAGATTACAAAAGTATATCAGTTTCAAATACAAAATATAACTACTTCTCACCAGCTCCACTCCCACTAGCACCAACACCAGTACCAATATCAGCAGACTCAGACTCCCCCTGAAGTGTAGCTTGCTCACTAGTCTTTGAAGGACCAGTCGGCTCACTATCTTTAGATGCTCTGGGATCATCGTCTCTGTCATGTCTCCTCTTCAGCTTTAGCTCATCTTCTTTGCACGCTGCCTTATAAACCCTAATCTCCCCCTGAGCTAACTGTTCCTGATGTAAACTCAAAACAAGTTCTTCTAAGTTGTCAAGCTTCAGGCGTTGGGCAATGCAGTCATCAAGCAGTTTGTTATGAATCTTCATCAATGTTCGATAAGACTCACTATCAGTGACCAACTGCTGTGCTAAAGAGAGATTTTCTGCTAACAACCATGAAACTGATTCCGTCAATTTCTCTAACTCCTTTACCCTAGACTCTAAGGATGTAATCCTTTCAGCCTCAGTCATAGGAGTTACTGGAATCGTCGATGGTCCAGGCGGTGTCACCGAAGCAAGATAAGACTCACGAGTAAGCAATGGAATGGCCTGAGATAAGGCAGTCGTGAGAAGGCCAGCTGCAAAACGGCTTGCCTTGGTCGTAGGAAATTGTGCGGAATGCACCAATTCCACAACCCCTTGTTTGATAGTCTGAGAAACTGATTCAGGTGTTGGTAACTTTGTCCTTAGCTCAGCCTATTAAGATAGACACAATTACATAAAGAAAAATAATTGTTACAGATTATTCTGTCTCAATTTCTTAAGTAATTATATAACACTTGTAGTACTAAATGTTTATCTCATACCTTAGTCGGTACATATACAGGTTCAGAAACCACCAGTGTCATCAACTCCACCTGTGGTGTATCTTGAGAAACTGTTACAGAATGAACTGTCTCAGTTTAACTCCTGATAAACAACAAGTTAAAATTATCGAACTTTAAATTACAGATTAAAAATTTACCATCTCTAATGGTCAAAGTCCTCGAACGCTTCCTGCGTTGAGAAATAAGAGATATATCCTCTTCCTCAGGACCCTAATCAATAATACTAAAGTCAGGGTCGACTTCCTTAGCCTTCCTCTTCTCCTTCAGTGCTGGATCTGGAATCATCCTAGATCGATATCTAATATAACCAGCATCTAGAGGTGGAGAAGGAGTACTATCATCATCATCATCTGAAGCCGATTCACCATCACGACCTCCAGATGGACCAACATCAGAATCCTAAATATTAAATATATTAAACATTTATGATTAGCTAGAAGCTCTATCATACAAGTTCTATATATTTGTAAGATTAATCTGATAATTACCTTAGAAGGTAAACCCTCATATCCATCAAGCTGTCCCTGCTTACCCTCAGGTCGAGTGACCTCTGGGTCTGCAGTCTCAGCTCCCTAATCATAATGATATTTATATTTCATAATCAGAAATATTATCTAATTAACTAAATATCTATAACATTTGCATTATATAATAATATTAAAATAATAATGTAACAACTAACTACCTATATTACTATATAATTATAAAATTACCTCAGGTGGTGCAACATACTGCTCAATAGCCTGTAAAATAGGATCAGTAGCATCATCAAGCTCAACCAGCACCTCCTGTATCACCTGTGCAGTAACCTCTGCATCAACCTGTTGTCCCGGATGTTCTAAAACATCATCCAAAAGCTCTTGTGGATCTTCAGCAACAGGTTCAGGTACCGCAGCAGCAGGCTCAACATCTAACCACCCATCATTGGTTGGAGCCACATAGTTCTCATCCAGAAGATATCCAAATAAATCAACCGCTTCTGGCTTCACTACGTCTGGACATCTCGAGGAATTGAGAAAACAAGCATTGTATGTACGCAAGTTGACTCGATCAACAAAGCGATCCAGAGCAACTGTTGGCATATCAGGAATGTAGTGGCGAACAATGAGCATACAAAATCTTGGATAGATCAAAAACTTCGATCTAACTGCTCCAGTGATCTGACCGATGAATGAACTGAAGATATAAGAAGAAAAACTATATGGTTTGTTATAAACCAGTGACAGTAGCCCAGAAAATAACTGAGGGCTAAGCTCATCGTATCCTCCCTTCTTGTTACCAAAGATCGTAACAATGATGTGGAATAAAAATCTCCACTGCCCTAGAATGAATGCCTTGATGAATTGACGTCCACGTCTGGGACCAGAATATCCCATTCTGCCCAAAGCTCCCTCAATAAAATCCGTTGAGTAAGCAGATGGACCAACTTCCTGCTCGACAGTGCCTAATCGCAAAATCTATCGTAGATCATCAGCAGAGAAGACAACGGGATGTTCATTAACCCGCGTCCGGACAACCGGAGGGTTAGTCACAGCATCAAACTCAATATTGTCCCAGAACTGGGTCAATATATTCTGAGATATAGAAGGTGACTCGGTAATGACATATCTAATCATGGATCGTACCAAAAACATCAAGATCTCAGTAAATCTCTCAGCACCGCGCTCACTGGTGTCGAGACTCACCAGAATGTTGTGACCAGGTGCAAAAGCTCTATCTGCCATATCTATTATTATAAATAACACAAATGGCAATTAGCATTAACTAACAAACATTAGTTAATTTAAACTTCAACGTATTATGATCGAATGATCATCAAACATGTAAGTTTACTATTAACTAACAACGTAATATACAAATTAGAAAGACAACTTTAATTTTTAATAAGTCTAAGATGATTGTTAATATTCATACCTCATGAAATTCATATAAGCACAATAAAAAGACAACTTTAACCAGTAATAAACTTATATTTATAAAATTATATCTTATTTACCTTTATCCACACGATATAACACATTGTTGAAAAATAACTTATAATTTCTTTAGAACTTATTCACTAAGGTGAATGTTCAATGGTCATAGACAGATCAAGACGATTACTGAAATTATGATCCACATAAACAAATTATACACAGTCACACCCCGCTAAAGAGGAAACACGAGATGTAACAGCACAATGGTTTCATTACACAAAGTACAACGGATTCATCATTTACAAAATACAGCTACTAGCATTTACAATAAGTTTACAGTACAAAATACTAGATCATACAACCGAATACATCCAAAAGATAAAACGAAGTAAGTCTAATAGCTTCAACATTAATAAAGATAAAATTTTCTTCATTCCAGAACTACTGACCGTTTCCTGAAAAGCATGTAAAATGAGGGTCAACTATAAAAATAGTTGGTGAGTTCACAGGTTTAGAAAATAAAATGTAAATGTGAAAACCATTTAGAAGTTATCAAACCACGTTTTAAGATTTACATTATTAGGAAAATAGTGTTTATACGCAATATAAGATTCATTTAAGAATGACATGTATAGCTTGAGTCCACAACCAAACCTACTGGCCCGAAACAACGCCCCAAAGGTATGTCCTATTGCAAACATATTGAATTGGTGGTATGCACTCATATGCACGAATGAGTGGGAAGGTGGCCTCCTTCCAAATAGTACTATCCATATCAACCATCGGCTCAATAATGAGTTAATGGGTTGTGTAAGAGAAACCGGGGACTTAAGACACGATAGAGTCACAAGCATACAATAAGAGAGTATAAATAGAAAAGTACATACAAGATAAGTATTTGCAACAAGATAACATGCTTTTCACCCCAAAATATTTAGTATGAACGGTAAAAAGAAGGGCTGTGAATACTCACGATTGGGCGCAAGAGTAAATTGATGAATGTAACGCGCGTGCTAGCCGGGTATGACTCCTATCCAAGACCTACGAGCATGAAGGTTCTAATTAGGTTCTTATCTAGTTTTGTTTGTAAGGATTGCTTAGCTAATTATTTAGATTACAAAGTGCCAATATAGTTTGTTTGCTTTGAAGTTTGTTAATGTCCAATAATCACGGTTGAGTATGATAATGGTTATACAAGTATACAATATCCTAAAATTATCGAACATCACACACAAGCCGTATAATATCACAAGATTGTTTGAGTCCGAATTTTATAGTGTTTGAGTTTTGGAACTTTGGTTCCCCACAATTTATGATTTACATACACAATCGATAAATACATCAAAAGACATCCAAACACTTTTTGTTACCATTCTTTCCAAGCATAGAAAGTTTCCCGTTTTCGAAACCGAGACCGATTATTGTTGACTCGGTCAAACCTTCTCGGTTTGACCCAAGACTTTTACCCAATCCTTAAACATGTTTATAAGTCATAAAAATTCAGTCTTTCTCTAAATAGCAAGTCCGTAAGTGTTGGCTTCCAACTTTTACCAAAATCAGTCCATAATCTTAATTCCAGAAATCTTACACCTGTTTGTTGGATTTATTAAAAATATTTCTATTCCAAATTCAAATAAGAAAAAAATAAAAGATGTTCTACAATATATTATCTACTTTGTGTAATTTTTACAGAACCAATATAGAAGTCCAAGTATTTTTAGATTTTACTTTTATCTTCTGGAGTCAGATTTAAACACATGCATGCAATCATTGTTTTTGAGCAAAATGTACTTGGAATCAATAAATTTGGTCTTTTTGAAAGTTGTAGCCAATGAAATTTGTAAACTTTTAGCATTTGTTTAAAGTTATTTGGAGGTGTGAAGCTCTAGTTATGATTAACACACTGAGAATAAAGTTTCTGACTTACTATTACAGCTAGTACAACTTTTCTTACAAAAAATATTAAAAAATCAATTGAACTCAGAAAAATATGAGGCTTATGGGGTTGGAAAGCCTACTTCTAGAAATTAATTTTAGACTATAAAAACGTCCATTTTAATGAAGGAATGATTTTTATAAAAATCGTTGAAATAGAGGAAACTTTCTGGACAGAAACATGCAAGACTCAAGATGGGTGTTTTATTCAAAATGAAGAACACCAATCATGAAATAAGAGAAGTCTTTGATCTTTTGACCTATAAATCCATGTTCTAACACATGCATGGTGTTGAAATACATCCATGATATATTAGAGATGATTATTAACATAAAATTTTTAGGTTTAACGTAAAGATGAACAAGATTTCAACAATATCACAACAATAATCGATTTTTCACTTGATTTTCGGTTTGATCATGGGTTACCCTTTCTTTTAACACATAAAGATGTGAAAAAAGGATAACCTACAAACATCAAGCATTTTATATGAGGATTTTAGCCATGGAACAAGGCATAAAATCCGAATTTTATGAAGGAAAAACATATTTTTAGAGATTGTAGGTAAAGAAAGATGTTAGAGACATTGTGTTTTACCTTTATGTTCTTGAAATAGCTTAAGGACACCTTAAAGTTTCTGGATTTAGGTTGAAAATGACTGATTTCTTGAGAGATTTTAGAGAGAAAAGAGTGTGAAAGGTTAGAGAGAAGAATTAGAGAGAAGTGTGTGTTTTGGGAGAGTGAAATGAATGATTTGGTGTAAGAAAAGAGGGGAGATGTGTGGGGATAAGGGGGAGGCCGGTTTTAGGGTCCCAAGGAGGCCTTTAAATTTCTTTTTTTTTTTTGTTAATTATTGTTTATAAAAGTTATATTAAGTTTGTATTAAAGATGTGTAAGTATATTGTATAGTATAAGGTTTATTTTGTGATGTTTAGGTGATTAATATTTGAGCTATAAAAGTTTGTGTTCTTTAATTTATAAAGGTACTTTAATTTATGATTGAATTTTTCCAATAGGTATTCAAGTGTTAGTTTGTTATATTCGAGTTTCATTTACAGGTTTACGGAATTTTAGCAAACCTTACTTTTCCGACAAGATAGTATTTTTGTGATAGTTCATGGGACTTGATTCTTTGGTTTTTCTTGGCACTTCATAACCTAATTTAGCATGTTTGTATGAACTTATGATTCACTAAGCAATCACTAAGATGTTCTATGGCTTTAGTAGACCTAAGGAGTCATAACTTAGAACTTTTCACTAGGATTTAAGGAATGTTGTAAATTTAAGATCCGAGTGCGGTAATGACCTGAGATTTTGACGGATGTCACATACACAGATTTCTGAGCAAACCTTTTATTGTTAATGTGAACAATATCTAGTGTTTCCCACTATACAATATACTGAGGAACTCAAGTACAACTCATAACACTGTATCTCTATTTATAAGGTAAGAGTTACTAAACGATGTCCTTTAGAAGCATATAACTTACACTTGACACTAGATACTTTGTATCTTTCATATGTAAGGTAGAGGTTACTAAATGATGCTCTTTAGAGACATATAACTCACCTTGTAGTCTTTTAAGACTTTGTATCTTTTTATTTTTGTTTTAGATAACAGTGCATGGAAGTACTATCATTCAACAATTAAGACTTGAGTCATACATGGTATAGCAGTTTCACAAAAGATAAGACACATGCATTTAGAATTTCTTAAATGCTCAGAAATCCTAGCATAATCTTCCTATCAATATATCGTATGATGAAGCTGACTAGACTAAAGTTATTCTTATCACATCATACTTAATACTTAAGGTATTATTCTTAAGCTTATTCTCCTAATGTACTATCATCTCCTAAATTTTTGCAAGTAAAAACTTAAACATTTTCTAAAAGAACTACTGTTGTTCTTTTATTGGAGGCGATTCCCCTAAGGTAACAAGCAAATGAATGCCATACGCCCCCCTTTTTTTTAATAGAAAGACTTAAACTATTACATTTCCTTTGGAAGACTAGTTATTCTGGATTCTTCATTCCGTTCAGTTGAACCAATGTCTCAAAACAATTCCTGTCAAAAGCTTTTGGGTACAAGTCTGCCAAGTTATCAAATGATGGAACCTTGACTAACTGTATAAGCTTCTTTTCAGCACAGTCTCTTATGAAATGATGACGAATATCTATGTGCTTTGTCTTGCTGTGCTTTACAGGATTATTAGTGATAGATATCGTGGATTCATTGTCAATCATCATCAGAGTGTTGGTTAAATTTAATCCGTAATCTCTCATTTGTTGTTGAATCCACAACACTTGAGAGCAGCAGCTGCCTGCAGCAACATACTCAGCTTCACATGTAGAAATGGCTACTCGGGTTTGCTTCTTGCACTACCAAGACACTAATCTTCCTCGAAGAAACTGACATCCACTAGTTGTGGACTTTCTATTCTGATTGCATCCTCTATAATCAGAATCAGTGTAAGAAATAAAATCCAAGTCTCCTCCAGTCGGATACCAAAGTCCCAGCTTTGGTTTCCCTCTTAGGTAACGAAAGATTCTTTTAACTGCTTGCATATGAGACTCTTTAGGTGAGGCTTGATATCTTGCGCAGATACATACTGCAAACATTATATCAGGCCTGGATGCAGTGAGATACATTAGTGACCCAATCATGGCCCTATAAAGAGTAGGATCCACATCTTTGTCACTCGATGTATCTGGTCCAAGTCCATGATTTTCTGGAATAGGAGTATGATATATGCGTGTTTCATCCATCTTAAAATGTTCTAACAGTTCATAGGTATACTTTGTTTGATGAATGAACATACCATCTTCCTTTTGATCAACTTGTAATCCTAAGAAGAAATTCAACTCTCCCATAGCAGACATTTCAAATCTTTTTCGCATGACTTTCTCAAATTCTTGACACATCTTTTCGTCAGAAGACCCAAAAATGATGTTATCAACATATACTTGAACGAGCAGAAAGTCATTCTTTTTCCATTTAACGAAAAGTGTACTATCAATTGAACCTCGTGTAAATCCATTCTCAAGAAGGTACTTTGATAGTGTCTCATACCATGCCCTGGGTGCTTGATGTAATCCATATAAAGCCTTATTCAAACGATATACTCTATCTGGATAATCTGGATCAACAAACCCTGGTGGTTGAGAGACATACACCAATTCCTGTACTTTGCCATACAAAAAGGCACTCTTAACATCCAACTGATACCCTTTAATTTCCTTGTAAGTTGTAAATGATAACAATACCCTTATTGCTTCAAGCCTAGCAACAGGTGCAAACACTTCGTTGTAATCTATTCCCTCTTCTTGATTGAATCCCTGGACCACTAAACGAGCTTTATTACGAGTAACAATTCCCCGATCGTCTCTTTTGCACTTAAAGACCCATTTAGTTCCAATAGGATACTCACCAGAAGGTAAGTCAACTAGCTCCCATACATTCAGCTTTTTAAACTGAGTCAATTCTTCTTGCATAGCTTCTACCCATGAGTTTTCTTTTAATGCTAGTTGAACATTTTTAGGTTCAACTTGTGAGATAAAGCATGCATAAAGACATTTATTTGTGATCCCAGTTTCTTTAATTGAAATGTATAAGCTAGTGTATTCAGAAGTACTAGCTTTAGCTTGACTCCTGGTTAACATTGGAAGGTTTTGATCACCAATGATATTTTCCACAGGATGATTCCTACTTGTTCTAGTCACAGTTACTGGCTCAACAAGTATCTCATCATCCAAATTGGTACCAATCTCTTCCAATGGTGGCATATCCTCATCAGTATTGTACATCTCATCAGAAGTTTTTCTTTCTCTCAATTCCCTTGTAGGAGTAAAGATATTATCTAATACCCTTTGAGTAACTTCCGATAACTTGTCTTGCTCTTGAGGTTTATCCACTGATGGCTCTTTTGAAGTACTATCAGAGTGATTATTTGCAGACGTCCCATATGAAGAAGCATTCGATGTATGTGTCAGGTCTGTGTCCCCATCACCGTACAATAAATGTTCTGGGATTTCTGAATTAACCACATAGTCACTTATAGGGACTTTAAATGACTTAAACAGATCTGAATAATGGAATTGCCAATCTAATCCCTTGTGTTTCTCATGAGTATAACTTGTAACTTCAATGTTGAAGACAGTTTCCACACGTCCAGTGACTTTATTGAAAACCTTCTTGTTTGGTGAATTAGGAATATAACCTAGGAAATATCTTTCGTCAGCCTTTTCCCCAAACTTAGGTTGATTGTTAGTCTTCAAAAGTGTGCATGAGACACCAAAGGGCTCAAATCCCTTAAAATTAGGTTTCTTTTTGTTCAGAAGTTCATAACAAGTCTTGTTATGCTTCTTAACAGTTAGTACCCTATTCAAGACATGGCATGCTGTATTCAGTGCTTCTGCCCAAAAGATGACCGAAAGCCCTGAATCTGCAAGCATGGTTCTTGCTGCCTCAATAAGAGTTATATTCTTCCTTTTAGCAACACCATTTTTCTGTGGTTCATAAGGTGCATTGAATTGATGTTGAATTCCTTTACTTAGGCAATAGACATTCAACATAGAATTTTTAAACTCTGTACCATTATCACTACGAATTCTCTTAACTCTCGTGTTATAGACATTCTCTACTATATCTAAGAACTCCATTAACATTCCGGGAGTTTCATCCTTAGATTTCAAAAAGAATACCCATGAGAATCTATAGAAATCATCTGTAACAACCAAACAATACCATTTGCCACCTATGCTTCTTTTGCTTATTAGGCCAAAGAGATCCATATGTAGAAATTCAAATGGCGAGGATATAGAGTTTTCTGTTTTGGACTTGTGTGGTTTCTTATGTTGTTTTCCTTTCAAACAAGAAATACACCTGTCTTCAAACTCAAAACGTTTCTGTGGCACACCCAGAACTAAACCATTTTTGGTTATGTAATTCATTTTATGAAAGTTCAAATGTGCCATTCTCCTATGCCATAAAATAGAATCTGCTTCTGAAGCCTTGGATAATAGACATGTAGACTCCATTAAAGTATTTGGAACACCCATGTTAATAGCATAGATGTCCTTCTTCCTTGGAGTCCTCATTAGTATCCATTCTTCGGGAAAATCAAATCGCGGCTTCAGGACTAAGGCTTCCTTTTCATTAAAATGAACTGGATGACCTTTATCGCAGACCTAGGAAACACTCACCAACTTGTGAGTTAGTTCTTCAACATAATTCACATCTTCAAGAGTCAAAGTTCCATTTGAAACTTTTCCTTTTCCCGTAGTCACTCCTCCTTTATCACTAGCGAAATTCACTCGCTGTTTCAAACCACCTTTGAAGTCTTTCAGTAGATTTCTTTCTCCTGTTATGTGTCTTGAACATCTACTGTTTACATACCACCAGATGTCTTTGTTCACAGTTTGCTCCTGCACATGACACGTTGCACACAGTTAGTTTTCAAGAGGGACGCAAGCCATTACGGTCTTGGGTTGTCCCTTATCATCTACAATCTGAACTTCCTTAAAGTAACCATAACTATTCCCATTGGGAGTCTTGGTGACATTTACTGGAGGTTGAGATTGTTGATGATTTATAGTCTTATGCCTATGAGAAGAGTGAGTGGAAAACCTCCTAGGCATTTGACTATGTTGTTGTACACGAGAGGTAGAACCATTCTCAAATTGACTATGGTTTCTACTTGGTGTTCTAAACCTTGAGGGTGTCTTATCTCTAGATTTATTAACAAAATTGTTACTTTGAGAATTAGGTCTCTTAGGTTTAGGTGGAGAGACACTACTAGTGTTGTCTCTCTTCAACATGTTCACAGGTTTGGTTCCCAAACCGGGTTTAGCACTAGACCTGTGTACATGTCTTGGTTTCTCGTTATTCACAGGCTTATGAATTGCTTCCAACTTCTTATTGGGACAACAAGAAGCCACATGCCCCTTTTGATGGCATTTGAAGCAAGACATCTGCCTCCGTGACTTAACATCTTTTGCCTTAGTTTCAATCTGAGTCTTAGATACTAAAGGTGAATCATTTTGTTCTTTAATAACCTTATCATCTACTTTGGCATCATTCAGCATTCCACCCGATACAAATTGTACATTGGTGAAACCTGCTATCTTACCAATTTTAGATGATTGTTCTTTAGGAACATCCTCCTGTATCTTAGAGACTACAGATTCTACGGGTACATTAACATTAGAATTAGCAGTTGCATCGATCATCTCTAGGTCAACATTAGTAGTGTAATTAGCATTAAAAAGCGAAAGTACATCACTATAGCCTAAGCCAGTCTTGTCCTTTACACTACGTTGAACATCAATTATATTGTCCATAGTTAAAGAAGAAGTTCTATAACTCTCAAACTTACGATTAAGCTCAACTAACTTGACCTTTGATTCAGCTAATTCTTTGTCCTTGTCAGCTATTCCTTGATTTAAGTCCTTTAGGTTTAAATAAAGACCATCTATTGTCACAGATTGTTCATTTATTGTATTCCTAAGTACAGTTTTATCAGATGTGTAGGACTTAATCTGTTTCTTAAGGTCTAGCTTGTCCTCACTTAACCTACGTACATCAATTTTGGCCAGTTCTAGTTCAGATGTTAAAGCCTTATGTGATTCAGCAAAGACATTAACCTGGGCTTGTAAACTAGTCACTAATTGACATTTCATGTATGAAAACCCGCAAATATCTGAGAAAGGGTTATCCGGCAATCCTCGCTCACATTATGGAGAAAAATTCAAAGGAGAAGAGACTTGAGGATGTGCCAATCGTTTGGGACTTCCCAGAAGTCTTTCCTGAGGAATTACCTGGCCTTCCACCGTTTAGGCAGGTAGAGTTCTCCATCGATCTTGTGCCCAGAGCAGCACCCGTGACACGAGCACCGTATCGTTTAGCTCCATCCGAACTTCAAGAGTTATCCTCTCAGTTACAAGAACTCCTGGACAAAGGATTCATCCGACCAAGCTCTTCACCTTGGGGAGCTCCGATCTTGTTTGTCAAAAAGAAAGACGGTTCTTTCCGCATGTGCATCGACTACAGGGAATTGAACAAGTTAACCATCAAGAACCGTTATCCACTACAACGCATCGATGATCTATTCGACCAACTTCAAGGGTCAAGTTTTTATTCCAAAATTGATTTACGATCCGGCTACCACTAGTTACGAGTTTGCGATATTGACATCCCAAAAACTGCCTTCCGAACTCGTTACGGGCACTATGAGTTTCAAGTCATGCCTTTCGGTTTGAAGAACGCACCGGTTGTATTCATGGACCTCATGAACCCAGTGTGTAAGCCATATCTCGACAAGTTTGTCATAGTATTCATTGATGACATTCTAATCTATTCGCGCAACGAAGAAGAACACGCACAACATCTTAAGATCATTCTAGAACTTCTCAAACACGAAGAGTTATACGCCAAATTCTCTAAGTGTGAATTCTGGATACGAACCGTTCAATTCCTTGGACATGTTGTAGATAGTCAAAGAATTCATGTTGATCCGTCAAAGATCGAGGCTATCAAATGTTGGCAAGCGCCGACAATGCCGACCGAAGTACGCCAATTCTTGGGTCTCGCTGGTTATTATCGACGTTTCATCGAAAACTTTTCAAAAATAGCCCAGCCTCTCACGATCCTCACTCAAAAAGAAAAGAAATTCGATTGGACTGACAGACAAGAGTCAGCTTTCCAACTCTTGAAACAAAATTTATGCAGCGCACCTATTCTATCTCTACCCGAAGGCACCGATGACTTCGTGGTATATTGCGATGCTTCACATCAAGGTCTCGGTTGCGTGCTTATGCAACGAGACAAAGTCATCGCCTACGCCTCCTGACAACTCAAAATCCATGAAAAGAATTACACCACTCATGACCTTGAACTAGGAGCCGTAGTATTTGCACTCAAAATTTGGAGACACTATCTCTATGGCACTAAGTGCACGATCTTTACCGGCCATAAAAGTCTCCAACACATTCTCCATCAGAAAGATGTCAACATGAGGCAACGTCGCTGGGTCGAGTTGCTTACCGATTACGACTGTGAGATCAAATATCACCCTGGCAAGGCAAATTTTGTTGCCGATGCCCTCAGCTGAAAGGATTGACCGAAACCACTTCGAGTCCGAGCCCTCAGCATTACAATCCACAATGATCTTATCACCCAAATCCTCACCGCTCAACTCGAAACTTTGCGAAACACGGAGAAACAATTCGAAACCAAACCCAACGGGGTTAAATATTTCGCAAACCGAATCTGGTTACCGTGTTTCGGGAATGTCCGAGACTTAGTAATGGACGAAGCCCACAAATCCAAATACTCCATACATCCTGGATCCGACAAGATGTATCATGGCATCAAGGAATTATACTGGTGGCCAAACATGAAAGTTGAAATCGCCACCTACGTTAGTAAGTGTCTCACGTGCTCAAAAGTCAAAATCGAACACCAGAAACCTTCCGGATTACTTCAACAACCGGATATACCCCAATGGAAATGGGAACAAATTACCATGGACTTCATCACCAAGCTACCAAAGACGTCAAGAGGTTGCGGCACCATTTGGGTAATCGTTGATCGTCTCACCAAATCCGCCCATTTTCTCGCCATCAAGGAAACCGATAAAATGGAATGCCTCACTCGAATCTAATTGAAAAAAATTATATCCCGACATGGCGTTCCTATCTCGATTATCTCCGACAGGGATAGTCATTTCACCTCGCACTTTTGGCAATCATTACAGAAATCTTTAGGTACTCGTCTCGATATGAGTACCGCATATCATCCACAAACCGATAGCCAAAGTGAACGAACCATCCAAACACTAGAAGACATGCTATGAGCATGCGTAGTTGACTTCGGTGCAAATTGGGAACACCATTTGCCCTTGTGTGAATTCTCATACAACAACAGCTACCATGCCAGTATTGGAGCTGCACCATTCGAGGCACTTTACGGTCGTAAGTGCCGGTCACCCATCTGTTGGACCGAAGTGGGAGACAGCCAACTCACCGGTCCAGAAATCATTCATGAAACCACCGAGAAAATCGTTGGTATCCAACAACGGCTGAAAGCCGCACCTGATCGTCAGAAGAGTTATGCTGACGTGAGACGCAAACAACTCAAGTTCCAGGTTGGAGACCGAGTACTACTCAAAGTATCACCTTGGAAAGGCGTCATCCGTTTCGGTAAGTGTGGGAACTGAACCCCAGATACATTGGACCTTTTGAAATCCTCGAAAGGGTTGGTCCGGTGGCGTATCGATTACAACTACCAGCTGAACTTAGTAGTGTACACCCTACCTTCCACATTTCCAACTTAAAGAAATGCCTATCCGACGAAACACTCATCATTCCTTTCGCGGAAATCCAAATCGATGATAAACTTCATTTCGTTGAAACACCGGTGGAGATCATGGATTGCGAAATCAAACAGCTTAAACAAAGCCGTCTTCCTATCGTCAAAGTCCGGTGGAATTCGCGGCGTGGTCCGGAATTCACCTCGGAATGTGTCACACCCTGCTAAAGCGGAAACACGAGATGTAACAGTACCGGGTAACAATGCATAAGATATAGTAGCACCACCATACATAATTTAGAGAAAATATTACACATTACTACAAGTTCAAACCACAGTTCGAAAAGAAATTACAAGAAGCTCTTAAAGTTTCCAAATAGTTTCAAAATAAAGCAAACGCGTGTGAACATGCATCCATGCTAATGTACTCCTAGAGTGCACCTTACTGTCGTTCTCCTGAAAAGCATGATAAAACAAAAGGTCAACTATGGACATAGTTGGTGAGTTCACAGGTTTAATGTTACACATAAATGAACTAAAAGCTTTGTTCATTAATGACATGAATAAAAAAAAAGATTGGTTGTAATAGTTGCGAATATGAAAGGTAATATACAAGAGCGTTAATGCAATTAAGGCCACTACTAAACCGATTCAACCGACACATGCCCCAAGCTCCATGTTCTATCGCTAACATGAGTAAGGTGATACTATGCACTCACGAACAGTGTGAGTGAGGAGTGGTTTCCCCCTAAATAGCGCTATCCATAAATATCAACGGCTCGTCTGGCTCTCGGACGAGTTAATAAGTAGTGTAAACTGTATTTCCGGGGACTTTAGCACGATAGTACTCAAGCATAACAATAGTATATACCAATTCGCATAAATAGTATAACAAAAGTTCAACAAGTTCATAAAGAGTACAACCAATTTAGTTAAAGTTCGAGATCATGCTTTTCACCCCAAAATAATAAACAAGTAAAAAGGGGCTGTGAAAACTCACAATTGAGCGTAAGAGTAAACGATGGATGTAGCGCACGTGCTTGTCGGGTATGACTCCTATCCAAGTCCTATGAACATGAGGTTCTAATTAGTTTTTTGGTAAATTAGGTTTGATAGGATTGCTTAGATAAATATTTAGATTACAAAGTGCCAAAATGGTTTGTTTGCTTTGAAGTTTGTTAATAATGTTCAATAATCACGTTAAGTATAATATTGAATACACGAGTATATAATGTCTTACAATTGTTTGTGTCCAAATTTATTGTGTTTTGAGTTTTAGAACTATGGTTTCTCACAATTTATGATTAACAATGCACAATCGATTAATACTTCATAAGAGACCCAAACCCTTTTTGTTACCATTCTTTCCAAACATAGAAACTTTCCCGTTTTCAAAACCGAGGCCCATTCTTGTTGACTCGGTCAAACCTTCTTGATTTGACCTGATAATTTTACCCAAACCTTAAACATGTTCATGAGTCATAAAGAGTTAGTCTTTCCTTAAATAGCAAGTACACAAGTGTCGGTTTTCAACTATTACCAAAATCAGTCCATATTCTCATATCCAGAAAATTACATCAGTTTGTTGAATTTATTAAAAATACTTATGTTCCAAAATAAAATAAGGAAAAAAATCACAGATCATCTTCAATATGTTAGCTATCTACTGTAATCTTTCCAGAAATTATAGAGAAGTACAAGTATTTTTCAAATTTACTTTTGTCATCTGAGGTCAGATCTGAACACATGCATGCAATCATTACTTTTGGGCAAAATCTATTGGGTTCCAGAAAAAGTGATCAGCACAAGGGTTGTAGCTAACAAAATTTATAAACTTTTGGCGTTGGTTTCAAGTCATTTGGAGGTGTGAAGCTCTAGTTATGGTCAAAACACTGAGATAAAAGTTTCTGACTTTTCTGAGCAGATTGTCTATATGTTTTCATAAAAATTATTAAAAATATCAAACAATCTCATAAAAATGTAAGGCTTATGGGGTTTGAAAGTTAACATCTTGAACTTGATTGTTGGCTCATAAAACGTCCATTTTGGTTATGTTAAGTGTGAGAAACACCTTGGTGAATCTCGTACTCAAACCTGGAAAGAAACCAAACAAGCCCTGAAATGATGTTTTGTTCAAAATGAGAAACATTAAACATTAAATAGAAGTAGTTCTTGATTCTTTTGACCTTTAATACACTCTCTAACACATGCATGGTGTTGGATTACATCCAAGATGTGTTAGAAATGATTTTTAGCAATAAAAAGAAAGACATACATAAAGATGAACAAGATCTAACAAGATTACAAGTAATAACACGATTTTTCACTTGATTTTCGGTTTGATCATGGGTTACTCTTTCTTTTAACACATAAGGATGTGAAAAGAGATATCCTACAAACATCAAGCATTTTATGAGGATTTTAACCATAGAAGAGGTTTAAAATCCGAATTTATGAAGAACAAAACAAGAAAAATGAAAGATTACTAAAGGTAGATGATCTAGTTTACCTTGAAGGGTTTATTTTGTGAAAGAACACCTTCAACTCCCTGATTTTGTTCTTGAAAGTTGCTGGAATTTAGAGAGGATTTAGAGAGAATATGTGTGTTTTTGAGAGAGAAAATGAAGAGAGTGTTTGTGAGTTTTGGGAAAATGGAAGTAGTAATGAGGTGTATAGGGAATAAAAATGATTTTGAATTGGAAAAGAGGGTAGGTGGTGGGGTGAATGAATTTTAGGGGCCTCATAGGGCTGGAAATGTTTTAAAAAAAATTGGTTTCCAGACTGTGTTGCGTTCTGTGTTCGTTTACTCGTAAATTCGTTAATACGTTAAATCGCGTAACGTTTTCTTTTGTCGTTTAAATTCACGATATGTTTGGGATTATTTTTCATTTAGTATTATTAAAATACTTTATTTTAAGTTGTCAAAATATTTATTGATGTTCGTTTGGTTGCCGAATTCGATTCACGCATTTTCTTTGCGTTTGAGACGTTTTAGCCAAAACGTCTAAGTTTTTCGTGTATTATTTAAAAAAAATAATAATATATGATAAATAACTTCTAAAAATAGATTTAAGTTATTAATAGAAATATTTTCACTAATGTTCGTGTTAAGTCGGGTACCGTCCGATTGAATTTACTTGTAGTGTCACCGAAAATTCAGTTTTTGTGATTCGATGAGGATTTTGTGAAGACATAAAGAGATAGGTTTTTCTTTATTTTATTGGCACTTACTAACCTAATTTGGCATGTTAGAGGGAATTTACAGTTCACCAAGCAGTCTCTAAGACGTTTTATGACTTTGATAAGCCTACGGAGTCATAACCTAGGATTTTCACTAGGATTTAAGGAATGCTGTAAGCGTAATTTGAGATTCGAGTGCGGTAATGACCTGAAATATTTTTTTTTTTTTTTACGGTTGTCACAGAATGAGAGGATCAGATGCGACTCAAATATCCACAACTTTTCTCCGACTCCACTCACATGACTACTCAGACTTAAAATTTCAGGACGAAATTCTCCTAACAAGGGGAGAATGTAACACCCGCCAAATTAGGGATAGTCATTAGGTCCTAATCATTTTGTAATGCATGTAATTAGTTATGTGTTAGGCTAATTTGGGTATCAATATATATTGTTGAATATATACAATTATGCGATTTGATTAAATCGTACTCGATTCAAATCGAATGTAATTCGGTTCAATTAAATACGAACGTTGGTGAACAATCTAACTAAATAATATAATATTATTTAATAACACTATTATATCCCAAAACATTATTTTTATAATATTTCAATTTAAAACTCCTACCGTACAAATAACAACTTACGTGATTGAAGCATTAAACGCACAAACGAAATGAAACACATTAAGTTACATCTTATAACTTCAATAATTAGTATTTTATAAGATTATCCGATAAAAATATCGAGAAATTAATTGTATTTTAAAACGTATAATTAAAGGTTTTTAATAATTATTTAACATTGAAACAATCGGGAAAACGAACACCACACGGAGCACGATTGCGGGAACTGAAGTGTGGGGCTTTCACCAAAACCCCACTTCCTCCTCCTTTCCTTCTTCATTTTCCACCCTTCCACTCTCTCTCTATCTTTCTTTTCTCTCAAACACCCACCATCCACCATCACCTTCAAACACTAAATTACACCACCAAACGACCTCGGTTTTCATCGCCCATTTGGAAGAAAAGAACTACCGCGTCACGATCTACAATCCCACCTTTTCGAAATCTTCCGGCGTTAACTTGTAAGTTTCCGACAAATTCTCGAAATCACTCAAATCCTTGTTATAATGTTTGTTTGTTGTTTATTTAAGCTTGAAATGTCCATCTATGGGTTGGGTAAAAGAATCAGACCAAACGGAAACCGGAAAACTCGTTTTCGACTCAAAAATCCATCATCAGACTTAAGTGTCGCATAGGCCGAACCAGTATAGCGTCACTTCGTGCGTCACTTAAGTGCCGCATTAAGTGACGCATAAAACCCTAAATTTGCGTCACTTTCCTAAGTGCCACATAAAACCCCTTTTTCCCGACACTTACATCCGTCACTTGTCTAGTGACGCCTAACACTACTTACCGACACTTCTAGCATCACTTACCTAAGTGACACCTATAACTTAAATCTTATTTGTACCGTCACTTGCCTAGTGACGCTTAACACCTTTACCCGACACTTACACCCGACCCTTGCTTAAGTGTCGCATCTCATGCGTCACTTCCTCAAGTGACGCTAGTACCCCAGAATTTCTCATTTTATGCAACACTTCCTGAGTGTCGCATAGACCCTAAGTGTCGCTATAAGTGTCGCATGAAAAAGAACCAAGAAAACACATATTTTTACTAAGTGTCGAGACCTAAAATTTTACCACTTGATTTCACCCAAATTCAAGTTCAGATTCGTTTTTCACTATAACAATATGGTAGAAATAAAAATTTTGAACCCAGCCAAATTCAAGTTCAGATGCGTTCAAATGCATCTTGACCCCAACCAGGGGCCAGCCCCTTGGACCCCGCTAGGGGTTGCCACCCCTGGGACCCCGCTAACCAGGGGCGCTGCCCCCGGACTCCCGTCACCTAAAGTTGGTAAATACTTTTTAAGTATAACACTTTGACATAATAATAATATTATTGTAAATAATCACCAACGGGCCATACACGTTTTCAAAACTCGAACTTACCAATCAAATCAGATCATTGGACATTACTAATTGGATGAACAACTAGCATAGGTTATCTTTTAAGATAGCTACTTATTTTATTCAACCTTGCGCATTATAAACGCCCGACAGGTTCCAGTTTTTGGACACCTCATTTTACTTCACCACATTTGCTTCATGCAACTCTTCAGGCTCAGGTGAGTCTCATAGCCCTGACTTTTTACTGTTTTTACTCCCGGGGTGGGAATACATGCTCTAACTATTTTACATGTGAACACGAGTACAAAACTCGCTATATTATGCATGAGCTATTTTCTAATCACTTTTAAGTCCTCTACGATCATAGTTCTGGTAATACTTTATGTAGTGCGAATGTTAGTGTATGGTACCATATAGGACTGACCATCCTCGTCCGGGTCAGCAAGCACTGACTAGTTAAACGGACGCATTAACTTTTGTTCATACGAGTGTGGATTAGACACTCGCCCGCAGTCACCCACGATCAGGCACTTTATTGTGATCCTGACACCCACGTTAAGCGCAGACTATGACCACATGGCTGACATATACATTATTTGATTCATTTCAAACGGTTATCATTAAATCTCATGGTTCACACTGACATACTTATAATGCAAACCTGTGAGCTCACCAGCGTTAGCTGACCTTTTTAGCATGTGTTCTCAGGTACCCAACAGCAGTAGGACCTGTTCACTCAGGATGCCCATAGCTCGAGTCAGCATACACATCAGGAGATTATTTTGCATTACTACATTTTGTAACTAAGTTATGCCAACTAATCTCTAAACATTGTAATTAATGGGCTTTTGTAAACATTTATACATTGTAAAACTTTATATTATCAATGTATCTGTAAAACGACGCATATAGAGTCGTTCACTATATGCCTTGTGTGTTTTGATTATTGATTAGTAGCACCCCAAAGCTTGCTTCCGCTAAACAGTAAATTTGGGGGTGCTACAGTAAATTTTTATCGCATTTGTTACGTAATATATAAAACGTATAATTGTTATCGTATAAACGTTATGTGTATATGTTTATAGCATAATAAATTTCTCGTAAATAATCACTATTTCATTATTAAATAGATTTACGTTATTTATAAAATTTGTATCACCAACGATCATATTTGTTTGTCGGGCTCGATCCGATTGTTCTTTGCGTAATTCTAAATAATTACGTATTTCGTAACACGTCACGTATTGAAATAATGGGCTTGGTAGACTTATCTCATAAAAGAAGTTTACTTTTCGTTAAGCAGTGAGTTAGCGTAAGAAATACACGTGATTATAGTACGGAATTATACTGTAAATGGAGGAGTGTCACAAGATTATTTTTTGGTAGTTTTCTGAAGGTAATAGAACCACAAGTTCATATAAATCCATTAAAACTACCCAACACAAAAATGATTCACGTCTGGATTTGGTTGTAATAGGTCGTTGTCCTGCTGGTCTTGCTCTTGCTACATAACCATCTAAGTTAGGGATCAATGTTGGGCTTATCGGATCCTTTCTTGTATGATATCCCTTCACAAATCGACACTTGATTGATGGACTAATACAAAATATTTTTTGGTAGTTTTGTGAAGGTAATAAAACCACTAGTTCATATAGATCCATTAAACTACCCAACAACAAAAAAAACCATTTGCGCCTGTTGAGACATGTATGTGACACAACAGATCTAGCTTGTAATAGTACTAGTGATTATTGTAATCAACTTTGTACAATTGATTTGGATTTGTAAATGATATTAGTTTGGTATTAATATTTGTTAAATATATTAGTATGTTAAAGTATTAGATGAATATCGAATACGAAGTTACAAACTAAAGTTTGCGAGATGAAATCTCAAGTCGCAGAACTAATAGATTAATATTAATTAATCGATACAAAACCTTGTTGATTAATCAATTCGCTATTATTCTTGCGAAACAACCCGTTCACATACTGTGAACCAAGTATTGAGGAATTCCGCGCCTTAATACCTAAGATAACCTTGTTATCGATCCATGTACTAGGGACTTACAATTGGTATCAGAGCTTTCGGGCTAAATACTTAGTTAGTTCGAGGTTATTTAGATAATAACGATAGATTTAGGGTTGTTGGGACTGTAAAATTAACGATCCAATTCTTTTTGATGAAGACTATGAACAGATACATCCTGATTATCTTGAAGAAATAGATCTCCAGGACCAACTTGCTTTGTTGTCAAGGAGAGTTAAGAATTTCTTAAAGAAAAATGGAAGAAAGGTTGTTGGCAACAGATCAGGGTTTGATAAAACCAAGATCAAGTGTTATAACTGTAAAAGTTATGGACACTTTGCTAGAGAATGCTAAAAACCTAAGGTAGAGACTGGTGAAGGGAAACAAGGCTCGGGAAATACTTTGAATTCCAAAGCCTTAGTAGTGAAACAGCTAGATGGTTCTTATGATTGGAAAACTCAGTCCGAGGAAGCTTTGATGGCTGAGATTGAAGATCAAGAGATTGTGGCTGAGTCATTATCCTATATGCCCACTGATCCAGCTTTTGAAATAAAGGTGCCTGAGACTCCTGTTAAAGCTAATGTTGATGATGTGTTAGATTTGGGTTCAACTGAAGATTTGGATCCTGTAGATTTTGTGGCTAAGATAGCTGAATTGCAAACTGATAAAAAACGGGTATGTCTATATCTTATCTCTCTTGTTGATCTTTGCCAGTTAGTTTCTAGTTTACAGTCCCAAGTTAGTGCTTATGCTGATTCCTATAAGACTTTAACTGAAACTAATAATACCCTGTCATCTCAACTTAGCACACTTAGTAAATCCAGTGAGGCTGTAAGATCTGAACTTGACTTAGCTAAGTTAGATATATGTAGGTTAAGTAATGATAAACAAGCCTTAAAGGATAAGATTAAGGCAGATGCGGCTGACAAGACAACTTTTAGAGATACCGTGAATGAGAAATTAATTATCGTAGACGGTCTCTATATGAACATAAATGACTTGAATCTGTCCATTGCTAATAAGGATAAAGAGTTAGCTGATTGCAAAACAAAACTTGTAGCTCAGAATCGTAAGCTTGAGAGCTATAGATCATCTGAAATGGATAAAATGTTAGGTGCTCAGCGTAGTGTGAAGGATATGTCTGGTTTAGGTTATAATGATATGCCTCACCCATTCAATTCAAATTACACTAAAACTCCTGTAGACATTGATATGGCGGATGTTAACCCTGAGATGAAAGTATCTAATAAACCAGAAAAGTTAGAGGCACAGAAGAATGTTATTAAGAATCCTTCATCTAATGATAATAAGAAAATTCCTCACACCAAAGTACATTTTGTACCGGGTGGAGTAATTAATGATACTAAAACTGATGAAGTGGTTAATAAAGAACATGTAATTGAACTTTTAGTGCCTAAGACTCCCATAGCGGATGCAAAAGTTAGTAAGTCACGGAAACAGATGTCTTGCTTCAAGTGTCACCAAAAAGGACACGTAGCTTCTTGTTGCCCAAATAAGAAATTGGAAGCATCACATTAGCTAGTGAATACTGAAAAGACACCGACCACTTCTAGTTCGAGTGTAGATGGGTTAGGCTCCAAACCGAGATTAGGTAGCAAACCTGTAAACATTCTGAAAAGAGATGGTAATCATAGTGTCTCTCCACCTAAACCTAAAAGGACTTATACTCTAAACGAAAATACTTTCAATAAGCCAAGAGATAAGACACCTTCGAGGTTTAGGACCCCAAGTAGAAACCATAGTCAATTTGAGAATGGCTCTACTTCGAGTGCACAGGGAACTAAGTTTGTGCCTAGGAGGTTTTCTACTCACTCTCCTCATAGGCCTAAGACTTCAGATCATCAACAGTCTCAAGCTTCTGTGAAGGTTACCAAGACTCCCGATGGGAATTGTTATGGTTACTTTAATGATGTTCAGATTGTAGATGATCAGGGACTAACCAAGACCGTAATGGCTTGGGTCCCTCTTGATAACTAACTGTGAACAATTTGTTATGTGTAGGAGCAGACTGTGAATAAGGACAGCTGGTGGTATATAGACAGTGGATGCTCAAGACACATGACAGGTGAACGAAGTCTACCGAAGGACTTCAGAGAAGGTTTCAAGCAAAAAGTAAATTTTGCAGGAGACAAAGGAGGAGTAATTACCGGGAAAGGAAAAGTTTCAAATGGAACTTTGACTCTAGAGGATGTGAATTATGTTGAAGAACTAACTCATAACCTAGTGAGTGTTTCCCAAGTCTGCGATAAAGGTCATCCAGTTCATTTTAATGAAAAGGAGGCTTTAGTCCTGAAGCCAGGCTTCACAATCCCTGAAGAATGGATATTGATGAGGGCACCAAGGAAGAAGGATATCTATGCGATAAACATGGGTGTTCCTAATTCTTCAATGGTATCTACATGTTTATTATCCAAGGCTTCGGAAGCAGACACGCTACTATGGCATAGGAGAATGGCACACCTAAACTGGAGAAAGATGAACTACATAACCAAAAATGGTTTAGTTTTGGGTGTACCGCAAAAACGTTTCGAGTCTGAGGATAAGTGTGTTCCTTGTATGAAAGGAAAGCAGCGTAAGAAACCACACAGATCTAAGACTGAGAACTCAATCTTCTCACCATTTGAGTTGCTACATAAGGATCTCTTCGGCCCAATAAGCAAAAGAACCATAGGTGGCAAATGGTATTGTTTAGTTGTCACAGATGACTATTCTAGATTCTCGTGGGTATTTTTCTTAGGATCTAAGGATGAAACTCCAGGTATTCTAATTGAGTTTCTAGATCAAATTGAAAATGTATACAAAACGAGAGTTAAGCATATTCGTAGTGATAACGGAACCGAATTCAAGAATTCGATGTTAGATATCTATTGCTTAAGCAAAGGGATAATTCATCAATTCAGTGCACCATATGAACCTCAACAGAATGGTGTGGCTGAAAGGAAGAACAGAACGTTGATTGAAGCTGCTAGAACAATGCTTGCAGATTCAAAGCTTCCGGTCATCTTTTGGGCAGAAGCAGTGAATACAGCATGTCATGTTCTGAATAGAGTTCTTACGGTGAAAAAGCATAACAAGACTTGTTATGAGCTTTTGAACAATAAGAAACCAAACTTAAAAGGATTTGAACCCTTTGGAGTTGCGTGTACAATATTGAAAACTGGGAATCAAGCTAAATTTGGTAAGAAGGCCGACGAAGGATTTTTCTTGGGTTATATGCCTAATTCTCCAAATAAAAGGGTTTTCAATAAAGTCACTAGTCGTCTGGAGATAGTTTATATCATTGAAGTTACAAGTTATACACCAGATGTGCATAAGGGATTAGATTGGCAATTTGACTATTCCGATCTCTTTCAGCCATTTAAAGTTCCCATAAGTGACTTTGTCAGTGATTCAGAGATTTCACAGCACTTATTGAATGGAGACTTGGACAATGGTGCGTCTTCAACATCGAGTGTTCCGAAATCTGGAATCAGGACAATAGATGACTCAAATGAAGCTTCTTCAAGTGGGTCTCAACAATTTTCAAAGGATAAGTATCAAGAAACAGAAGATTCTGAAGAGGATCTTCAAACGACGTTTGATGATGTACTTACTTCTTTGAACCATTTAAAGATCTCCTCAGCAAGTTCAGAAGAGATGCCTTCATTAGAAGTGATTGGTACTAACTTAGGAGATGAGTTAATAGTTGACCATATACCGGTTACAAGAATGAGTAAGAATCATCCCGTTGAAAACATCATCGGTGATATTAATACTCCTGTTTAAACTAGGACTCAATCTAAAGCTAGTACATCTGAAAATTTAGAAAGCTTGTATACTGCTATGAAAGAGACAGGGATTCCTAATTAATGTCTATATTCATGCTTTATCTCACAAGTTGAGCCTAAAAATGTGCAAATGGCTCTTAAAGAAAGATCGTGGGTTGAAGCTATGCAAGAAGAACTGCAACAGTTCTCAAAATTACAAGTTTGGGAGTTGGTTGACCTTCCAAAGGGAGAATATCCAATTGGAACTAGATGGGTATTTAAGTGTAAGAGAGATGACCGGGGAGTCATTACTCGCAATAAAGCTCGTCTAGTGGTTCAAGGTTTTAATCAACAAGAGGGTATAGATTACAACGAAGTTTTTGCACCAGTTGCTAGGCTAGAAGCAATTAGAGTATTTTTAGCATTTGCATCATTCTATGATATAAAGGTTTATCAGTTGGATGTTAAGAGTGCCTTTTTGTATGGCAAAGTGGAAGAATTGGTGTATGTTGCTCAACCTCCAGGGTTTGCTGATCATGAGTATCCAGATAGAGTATATCGTTTGAATAAGGCTCTATATGGATTACATCAAGCACCGAGGATGTGGTATGCAACACTATCAACGTATCTACTTGATAAGGGATTTACAAGAGGAGTAATTGATAGTACATTGTTTGTAAAATGGAAAAAGAAAGACTTTCTACTAGTACAAGTTTATGTTGATGACATTATCTTTGGATCTTCTGATGAAAAGATGTGTCAAGAATTTGAAAAAGTCATGAGAAAAAGGTTTGAGATGTCTGCAATGGGAGAGTTAAAATTCTTCTTAGGGTTACAAGTTGACCAGAAGAAGGATGGATTCTTTATTCATCAATCTAAATATGTTTATGAGCTATTAGAACGCTTCAAGATGGATGAAAGTAAAGTCTATAATACTCCGATTCCAGCTAATCACAAACTAGGTCCGGATACATCAAGTGATCAGGATGTGGATCCTACTTTAGATAGGGCCATGATTGGATCACTAATGTATTGACTGCCTCTAGACCTGACATTATGTTTGTTGTTTGTCTGTGCGCAAGATATCAGGCAAATCCGAAAGAGTCACATATGCAGGCTGTTAAACGGATCTTTCGTTACCTCAAAGGGCAACCGAAGCTGGGACTTTGGTATCCAATTAATGGAGACTTAGATCTAGTAGCATATACTGATTCAGGTTATGGAGGATGCAATCAAAATAGGAAATCTACGACCGGAGGATGTCAATTCTTAGGAGGTAGATTAGTATCCAGGCAGTGCAAGAAGCAAAGCTCGGTAGCCATTTCTACATGTGAAGCTGAGTATGTTGCAGCTGGCAGCTGTTGTTCTCAAGTTCTTTGGATACAACAACAACTGCGGGACTATGGGTTAATCATAACCAATACTCCTGTGATGATTGATAACGAATCTACTATGTCGATAACCAATAATCCTATGAAGCACAGTAAAACTAAGCACATTGATATTCGACATCATTTCATTAGAGACTGTGCTGAGAAGAAAATGATAAGGTTAGTTAAGGTTCCGACTGAGGATAACTTAGCAGACCTCTACACGAAGGTGTTCGACAGAGCAAGATTTGAGACATTGGTTCAACTGAATGGAATGAGAAATCCAGAGTGATTAGTCTTCCAAGGGTATTTTTGTAATAGTTAGTAGTTATTTTTGTGTACTTATTAAAAAAAAAAAGGGGGGGGGGGGGCGTATAGCATTCAAGTGCTTGTTATCTGCGGGGAATCGCCTCCAATAAAAGAACAAAAGAAATTCTTTTAGAAAATGCTTTAAGTTTTTAGTTGTAAAAACTTGGGAGATGATAGTACATTAGGAGAATAAACCTAAAGTATAATAACCTTAAGTATTAAGTACGATGTGTTAGTAGATTCCTATAAGTTGCACTAGAATAACGATTTTTAACTAGGATTACACTTATATTTATCTTATTATACACCTATATTCACTGATTATAACTTGTCCTTTTACTTAACAAGTGATAAGAATAACTTAAGTCTAGTCAGCTTCATCATATGATTTATTGGTAGGCAGGTTATGCTAAGATTTCCGAGCAGTTAAGAAGTATAAATTTCATGTGTCTTATCTTATGTGATCTGCTATATAATGTATGACATATGTCTTAATTGTTAAATGATAGTACTGCCGTGCACTGTGATCTAAAATTAAAAAAAAAATGAGACAAAGTATCATAATGTCAAAAGGTGAGTTATATGTTTCTAAAGAGCATCATTTAGTAACCTCTACCTTACATATGAAAGATACAAAGTATCTAGTGTCAAGTGTATATTATATGCTTCTAAAGAACATCATTTAGTAATCTTTACCTTGTTAATACAAGATACAGTGTTATGTGTTGTACTTGAATTCTTCAGTATGCTGTATAGTAGAAAACACTAGATATTGTGCACATTAACAATAAAAGTTTTGCTCAGAAATCTTTGTGGAATTTGTTTATGTGGACCATAATATAGGTAATCGTCTTGAACTGTCTATGATATTCAAACATTCACCTTTGTGAATAATAAGAAACAATAAGTTATTTTTCAATGAAGTGTTATATCATGTGGATAAAGGTACATAAGATATAATTTTATAAATATAAGTTTATTACTGATTAACGTTGTGATTTTATTGTGCTTATATGAATTTCATGAGGTATGTATACTAACAATCGTCTTAGGCTTATTACAATCTAATCAGTACAGCTTATTCTTTCTAATATGATCCCTAAGCAGTTAAAATTTTAAGTGTTTTCTATTAAGTTAGTTTATTTTCTTAGAATGTTAGTAGTTTTTTTTTTTTTTTAAGTTTTGTAATTATTTCTTAGAACTAATAAATAACAGTTTTAATTATTATTCTTGTCTTATTTAGTGTTTACCCTTTGGAATTAAATTAAACTAGTTATCTTATATCCGTGTTGAATAAATGTAACAAATACAAGTGAAAAATAGTTTTTATTTTAGACTTGTACGATATATATGGGTTTTAATTTATACTAAGTGCTAAATTCGCGTTTTTGTAAAAACTTGCGAATTTGACTAGTGAACGCTGCGAAGCGAGACTAGTGCTGCGAAGTGAGTAAATGGTATAAACGGGGCAAGTCCAACGAGTCCAACCCACACTTGTCATTTACTCTGCGAACCGAACCCGAACCCCTCTGCGACTCGAACTTTGGCGAAACGAACCGAATCCATTTTTCGGTTGATTTTCTGATTTTTCGTACAAGGAAGGAATTTTCGATCCGTGGAACTTTTACAACTTTTGATTACGCATCTTTTGAAGTAAGTTTCATGAGATTTCACCGTGTAATTTGTGAGATATCGATTGAAATATGTTTTTGAAGATTACGGTTTGGTTTCTCACGGATTAAACTTAAATTGGTGATTTAGAAAACCTAAAACTGGTTTATAATGCTTAATCGATGGTTAATGAACATGTTATAATTGATTAACTGCTTCGAAACATATGAGATTGCTAATTTGATGTTTGAATTCGTTGAGCCGATGGTCCTGCGAACCGAGATCTATCTCGCTTCGCAGCCCACTCCAACGAACCGAGATGGGTCTTTCGAGTTGACTCGAGTTGACCGAAGTGAAACGAACTCATTTCGTTTGACTTCAGTTGACCGAAACGAACCGAGATCTTTTGTTGACTTTCGTTGACCGAAGCGAAACGAACTCATTTCGTTAGACTTCTGTTGACCGAAACGAACCGAGATTTTTTTTGTTGACTTTCATTGACCGAAGCGAAACGAACTCATCACGTCTGACTTCGTTTGACTCGGGTTGACCGGAGCGACTCGAATTCAACTCGCAGAGTTTCTGCGAAGCGAATTGAAAGATTTAATTAATTTTATTTATATATTTTTTAATTGACTTAGTTTGACTTTGAGAACTGAATTAACTTCGTTGACTTCAGTTGACTATGTAAAATTAAGTAAATTTTATAATCTTTCAATTATAACTTGTTTTCGATTTGAGAATCGTTTGGTTACAAATAATTAACAAGTTACTTGTTTTTACACGTTTAGACTTACGAACTCATGTTATAAGTTAAATATGTGTAATAATTTAACACTTTAAGTTATCTCATATCGAAAGTCTTTCGACTCATAGTGTCGTCGAGCAGCGTGTCCCGATATTTATCGGCGGTATGATAACTCAAATTTTTATTCTTAGCTAACGGACTTTATATATAATTTACAGAATATAATTGAAAACTTAATTTTTTTTTTTAATTGTTCAATTGAGTTTCAGTGAATTACGTTATTAGTTAATAGTATACTTAGATGTTTGATGATCTTTTTGATCATAATACATTAAAGTGTAAATTATCTAATGTTCGTTACCTTAATCTTTTTGCTATTTGTGTAGTTTTGAATTACAGATATGGCTGCTAGATCATTTGAGAAGGGTCACAACATATTGGTGAACTTAGATGTCAACGAGCGTGGTGTTGAGCGCTTTGAGCAGATTTTGACATACTTAGCACGTTCGAGAATTCGATTTGCTATTACCGAGTCACCTCCACTGAACAAAGACCTTCTTACGCAGATTTGGATGAACATTGTATATGATGGTGCTGCTAACCCGCCTACTATACGTACGATGGTCAATCAGCATCCGATTTCTTTTACTGCTGATGATTTACGACAGCTACTGCATTTAGGAACTCCTGAGCAAGAAGCTGGTCCGGCTGCTTAATCAGCTGAATTTATAGAAGGAGCTCTAGGTCGTACAGGTTATTCAGGACCTAGGAGAGGACGTCAATTTGTCAAGGCATTTGTACTAGGACAATGGATATTTCTTTTTACTGTTATAGTATCTATTTTTGGGAATAAGAAGTTAGGATTAGATGAGCTTAGTTCTGAGTTGATGTCAGTTGTACTGTCACTGGTTTATAACAAACCATACAGTTTTTCTTCTTATATCTTTCAGTCCTTCAGAGGACAGATCATTGGAGCTGCTAGGATGTTGTTTATCCTTTATCCTAGATTTTGCATGCTTCTGATTCGAGCTCAAGTTCCAAACTTACCAGCTTATGTAGCTGATTTTCAAGTTGAGACCATAGGTTTGAGAGGTTACAACGCTTGTTTTCTGTTATCCAAGCGTAAAGATGAGATTAAACCTGAGGCAGCTGATCTTTTTGGGCTTCTTCTTGATGCTGATTATGTTACTCCATCAAACAATGGTTGGATGGATGCCGAAGCTCACATTCAAGCTCAAGATCAACAACAACCTCAACCTCAACCAGCAGCAGAGTCACAGGAGCTCATTGAGGATGTTTTACATCAAGCTGAACACCCAGGACAGCAAGTTGTGCCTGAGCTAGCTGCTGAGGTTCTTCATGAGGTTTTAATACAGCTTGATGATGCTACTGATCCCTTGCTACGGGATATTGATAGTTATGTTGCACCACCTGAGGTAATTTTATAATTATATAGTAATATAGGTACGTAGTTGTTACATTATTATCATATTATTATTATATAATGCAAATGTTACAGATATTTAGTTAATTAGATACAATTTCTGATTATAAAATATAAATATCATAATGATCAGGGAGCTGAGACTGCAGACCCAGAGGTCACTCGACCTGAGGGAGAGCAGGGACAGATTGATAGATCTGAGGGATTACCTTCTAAGGTTATTATCAGATTAATCATAAATATATAGAACTTGTATGATAGAGCTTCTAGCTAATCATAAATGTTTAATATATTTAATATTTAGGATTCTAATGTTGGTCCATCTGGAGGCCGTGATGGTGAATCGGCTTCAGATGATGATGATAGTACTCCTTCTCCACTTCCAGATACTGGTTATATTTGATATCGATCTCGGATGATTCCAGATCCAGCACTGAAGGAGAAGAGGAAGGCTAAGGAAGTCGACCCCGACTTCAGTATTATTGATGAAGGTCCTGAGGAAGAGGATATACCTCTTTTTACTCAACGCCATAAGCGTTCCAGGACATTGACCATTGCGGATGGTATGTATTATTTAGCGTTAGATTATCTTAACTTGTTGTATATCAGGAGTTCAACTGAGACGGTTAATTCTGTGACAGTTTCTCGAGATACATCGCAAGTAGAGACGATGATACCGGTGGTTACTGAACCAGTATCTGTACCATCAGAGGTATGAGATAAACGTTTAGTACTACGAGTATTATAAATATTTAATTAGAGATTGAGACAGAGTTATCTGTAACAATTACTTCTTTAATTATATCTAACGTTACAGGCTGAGAAACTGCTTGAGTCAGTGGAACCAGAAATGGTTTCCAAGACTATTGAGGAGGGAGTTGCAGAACTGGTGCATGGTGCTCATTTTCCGACCAATAAAGCTAGTAGATTTGCAGCTAGTCTTCTCAAGGAAGCGTTATCTCAAGCTATTCCACCACTTACACGTGAATCTTACATTGCTTCAGTGACACCGCCTGGACCATCAACAATTTCTTTTATTCCAATGACTGATGCTGAAAGGATTACATCCTTAGAGTCAAGAGTTAAGGAATTGGAACAGAGTACATCCAGGATTCCAGGGTTGTTGGCTGAGAATGTTTCTCTTGCTCAGCAGATGGTTCATATCAGTGAATCACATTTGACTCTGCTGAAGACTCATGATACTTTGCTTGCTGATTTTACTGCCCAGCGACTGAAGCTTGAACACTTAGAACGTTTAGTGTTAAGAGTGCATTCAGGACAGTCTGCTCAGAGGGAGATAATGATATATCAAGAAGCTTGCAAAGAGGATGAGTTAGCTAAGAAGAAAAGAGATGATAAAGATGATGATCCCAATGCTCAGAAAGATGGTGAGCCGACTGGTCCTTCAAAGACTGGTGAGCAAGCTATTATTCAGGGGGAGTCTGCATGTGTTGGTGTTAGTGGTGATGGTGCTGGTACAAGTGCTGCGGGTACAAGTGAAGCTGGTAAGACAGCTTAGACTTGTATAGATATTTGTACTTAGAATTTAGTTGAATTATAATTGTAATTTATAATTGTAACTGAATAATTGTAACTTAATAGTTTTGGTAATATATTCGGCTTCAGATTATTATTACAAGTCAAATATATTAGAAATTGTTTAAGTTATTTGATTCTAAAAAGTTAAATAAATTAGTGATCGAAAGTCTTCCGACTCATTGAGAAGTCGAGCGGCGTGTTCTGATTTATTTCAGCGGTCAAAGTTTATTTTAACTTAGACATTTTAGACTTGAGAGTTTTTATAATAGACAAGTTATAAATGTATGATTTTTAACTAGACAAATGATATATAATTTAAAGATATAGTTGAAAGTTAAATTGTTGCGATATAACAGTTCAATTAAGTCTTGGAAATTATGTAAGGTAATTAATAGTGAATTTAAATGCTTGGTGATTATTCACAATGCATTAGAATTTAAAGTTAATTAATATTTGTTAAGTGTTTATAAGACTTAAGAATTCTTTGATTGATTCAAGGTAATTAATAAAAGAGTTATAAGCTATATAGATTGGTTACACTAACACAATTGAAATAAATAATAAATTTTTTAGATTGATTCAGAGAAATCAATAAAAGAATTTATATTATTAATTTGATTTGTGTAGGTATGGAAATGCTAGAATTAAGTGACTCTAGAAGTGATATACTTGATGAAATCGATGAAGAAATTGATTTTGATCTTGAAAAAGGAGAATTTTTACTACCTGAAGATTGGACTGCTGTACCTGAGAATGTACAAGACATTGGTTTAGATCCAGATGCAAATATTGATGAACACCATGTCAGTCCATCTAGGACAGAAGTTATTATTGAAAATGATCAAGGTCTAACAATTGTCGATGTAGATGAAGAAATCGATGACTCAACCGATTCTGAAAATGATGAAATCTTGATTCCTACTAAGAATCCAACAGTTTTTCTTAGAAAACTTCCAAAACAGAAAAAGAAGATTGGAGTTTCTGAAGTTGATATAACTGGGAAACGGGAACCTAAAAGAGGGATTGTTGGATGGTACTTTGACTCCGAGCTTAAGCTTTTTGCTATCAAAAGGTTTGATGGAGTTCAACATTTTGAGCGAAAGCTTGCAGTGTTTAGTTCTTTGCCTAGATTTGAGATTCGAGATTTGGCTCGATTACCTTTGAATAACCCAAGTGATGATTTTGTTGGAAGATATGTTGAACACATAATCAAGACTGAGGTTAGAGCTAATAAATTTGAAAAGATTAAGCCAAGAAAAGGAAAGACTATTAAACTGGCAGAGAGAAGTCAAGGACAGGAAGAAGAAGAAGAAGAAAGAAGATTTATCCGTCTGTTAAGTGTGTACAACAAGTTCCACTGAAGACAATGCCGCAAGATATTCTGGGAAATATGAAGAGTTGGCATGTGGATTCAGAGACTGGAGAAGCTGTCATGGTTGAATCTGATGATGAGGTTGAAGGTGGTGAGAGAGAAATCTTCAGAGTTTATGGCCATCGATGTCACACCCCCAAAATCAGTAATCGCGTTTATTTAGTAATTAGCGGAAGCATTTGATTATTAGCGGAAGCATTTTAAGTTTACAGTTCAACAGCGGGGGTGCTGACGTTATAATAGTGCATTCATCGTATCAGAGCATATGATCACACAGAACATATTGATTTAAGATGCCATAAGTTTAAACGTTATTACAAAAGGGTACGACTTATAAAGTCGTACAAGTAGTGGTGTTGTAGAACAACATAAGTTTACAAAACATGAGTTTATAAAAGAGGGATTTCGTAAGTATAACCAATGGAATTGGTAATACGAAGGAAATCCAAGTGTCCCAAAAGTGGCATCATAAATAGTCTGGGTTGCCTACGTCCTTTATGCATGCAGAAGTACCTGAGTCCTAATTCCCTGAAAAACATAGTAAACCGTCAACATTGAATGTTGAGTGAATTCACAGGTTTAGTATAAAAGTAGTTAAACCAAGTTTTGTATAAATCATTCATGTACACAAACATAATGTTTATATGTATAACAGGAAACACAAGTGTTCTTATTAAAGAAAACATTTCCTATTTGACTGTAAGAATGTCATTCTTACTTAAAATCGGTCGATGTGTTAGGAAACACAAGTTTAATCATAAACATTTCCTAATAATAGTTACAGGAAATACAGTTTAACAATCAAGTAAACATTTCCATATAAATAGTTGTAGGAAACACAGGTTTAACAGTTAAGTAAACATTTCCTATAAAAGTTGTTTTGTCGGGAAACCAAGTTTATCCAATCAAGGTAAACGTTTCCTAAAAGAAATCATGTGTAGGAACACCCGTCCTATTAGTTACCACAGGGAATACCCTTCCCAAATCAAGTTGTAGTTTAGTTGTTTAGTTATGTGGGAAATATAGACTATGATCCCTCTAAGGTGAGCGACACCTTTAAAGTTAAAGTACGACTCCTAGTACTATAACCAAACCACGACTAGTTGATGTTGTTGTTGCCTCAGTAACACGGTAAGTATACACTCCTCGTTACGACTGCCATCGTGTGGTTGGAATGACCAACGAGTTATTTCAGTGGGAGGGTTGTCAAATCGATAGTACTATCTGTATACTCAGTGGCTAGAGTCACCTAGCTAATGGTTATAGGTTGCAAGCACCGGGACTTATGTGCACTACAACTACCTCGCGTAAACCTAGGATCGTACCAAGATTCGTTGTCTTATTCCCAAAATAGTTGTGAAAACGTTTCATATAGTTAACAATTGATTTATAAAGCAATAAGCATTATTACAAATAAATTCGATATAAAAGCATGTCAAGCAATTATATAAACAAGTAGCATGTAATAGCACGTAGTTCTATGTTTTCCACCCCTGGTTTTAAAAGCATTTAAAACAAGTAAAAGGTAGGGGCTGTGAACTCACGTGTAGAAAAGCTTCAGCTAGTAATACACAGTAGTCCGAACGTGCCTCTCAAATACCTAGACACAATTAAATATACTTTACATAAGTATATGGATAAATCGTTAAGTTGAAATGTTCATGACATTTTAATTGTTGGTGATAATTGCGTTGAAGTAATCGTGGCGCATAAGTATATATTTACATATACTTATTAGTTGAATATATATATCCTAATATATATGTCATTTGTCATCATATTATATATATATATATATATATATGTAGTTGTCATTGTTGTTGATTATGTTTCCAAAACATAAGTATAGTAGTTATAAAAATAACTTTGTTTAATACTATTGTCGTAGTTCATTTATATAACTATATATAAATTATAATAGTCAACTATATATATATAACTCATTTTTCGTGTTTCTAATCTCATTTGTCTTGTTTAACTCGTCACTTATATATATTCTGGTTTAAGTTTGCATTCTGAAATCTTGTAGCCCGTTGGGCTCGGCCCAATTTGTTTGGTCCAATATTAAAGTCGAGTAATTTGGCACGTTAACAAAATACAACTTTTGACCCAATTTAGATTCAGGCTAATAATTCATGATCGTGTTTTCAAGTATCATGTGACGAGTTACACTAGTTAGGACAGCTAATAGTTTCCTTGTTCCCACTGCTAGTTATAATTTGTCCCATTGTTAGTTATATTATTCCCACTGTTAATTAGTCCGTTACCACTGTTAGTTGTATTTTGTTACTACTAGTTATATTCTTTCCACTGCTAGTTATTTGTTACCACTGTTAGTTATATTCTTCCCACTGTTAGTTAGTCTGTTACCACTGTTAGTTATATTCTTCCCACTGTTAGTTATAGTTTGTTGCCCTGTTAGTTATAACTTTCCCACTGTTAGTTATAACTCGTTACCACTGTTAGTTATAACTTTTCCACTGTTAGTTATAACTCGTTACCACTGTTAGTTATAACTTTGCCACTGTTAGTTATAACTCGTTACCACTGTTAGTTATATCTTTGCCACTGTTAGTTATAACTCGTTAAGCCTTTCGATTTGGAGCATTTCTCTTCCGATTTATACCTAACCAAAAATCACACATGTTCTTATATATGTCTAGTTTATTTCTGCACTTTATGGTATTTTTATATGTTCATTTACTATTTTAAACAAAAATAGTTTCAAGGTGTGGTCAGACTGGGTCCAAAACAGTTATATGTTCAAAGATCGAGTTATACACGAAATTACGGACATTTCTGGAAATGGTCATAGAAGAACTTTTTAAAGTTGACAAAATATGTGAGGTTTTGGCACTGGTCTTATACGTTTTAGTGGTCTAGAACTCAAGATATGGTCTCGAGAAGTTACTGAAAATTCCTGTCTGCCGGAACAGTAAACCTATGTCACCGAAGAAAAATGTTTTCGAGTAGCAAACGGAGTCAAAAAGTCACGAGACTAATTTTGTTGGAAAGATAACTTCTTGTACTACATTCTAGGCTTAAGAAACGTCCATTTTGTTGTTGTAATAATTTTTATAAAATTCGTGGAAGTGGAAACAGAATCTGGACAGGAACATAAACTCATAGTTTCTAGATTTAAATTGCGTTTCGGTTAATGTTTTGGACATGTAGAAGTTGAGTGAACACTAACACATGTCTATAACCATAAAGAAAGTAGAACTTGTGAAAATAAAGGAGTCCTTACAATGATGATGATGATTATAAAATGGTAGATGTGCTGCTGATTATCGTGAAGAAGAAGAAGAAATAGCCTCTGTTCAGATCTCCTGTTGTTGCTTCAGTCGATGGATGAAGAAGAAGGAACAGAGAAAACCAATAATTTGAGTTGGTGGGAACTTATGTGTGTGTGTATTTGATATTGAGTGTAAGGAAGTATAAAGGATGGTGTATGGTTTAAATTGTCAACGTAGGGAGTATGGTTCAACAGGAGAATGTTCCCCAGATATTTTAGTTGGGTTAAAATTGTAGGCTTTTAACATCTTAATTTCGTATAATATCTTATATTATTTCAATAATATAAGTTACTAATATTAGTAATTAATAATTTTCGAATTATTAATTATTTTGTATCACCAACTTTATTGTATTTTAGTTTGTCGAGTCTAGTACGTTTATTTCACCCGTAATTATATACATATAACTGCGAATTTAATATATCACGTATCACATAGTAAGTTTCATAAACTTAACATATAGAAATTGTTTTGAATTCTCTAATCAGGGAATTACTCTAGGTAATGCATGAAATTAAGAAAGGATTAATATCCTAAATGGAGGATTGTCACATTCTCCCCCCGTTAGCGAAATCTCGTCCCGAGATTTAAGTTGAGTTGTTCGTGACTGGCGTTCATTCAAACAGGTGAGGGTATTTCTTTCGTATCTCGTCCTTGCGTTCCCAAGTAAACTCCGCGCCATGTTTCGAGTTCCAACGAATCTTGACAAGTTTGATTCGTTTGTGTCAGAGTTTCTGTGTTTTTGTATCGGTTACTTCGATAGGTTCCTCCACAAAGTTAAGTTTTGAATTTATAAAGACTTCGTCAGGAGGGATGATAAGTGTTTCATCAGAAAGACACTTCTTCAAGTTACACACGTGAAAAGTGTCGTGAATGCTACAAAGCTCTTGTGGCAACTTTAGTTTGTAAGCGACAGGACCAATCCTCGCAAGGATTTCAAAAGGTCCAACATATCGCGGGTTAAGTTTTCCTCGTTTGCCAAATCGTGCTACCCCTTTCCAGGGCGATACTTTGAGTAGGACCTTGTCTCCTACTTGAAACTCAAGAGGTTTACGACGGTTATCGGCGTAACTCTTTTGTCTGTCTCTTGCCATTTTCAATCGGTTTAGTACTTGAGATATCTTGTCCGTGGTTTCCTGGACAAGCTCCGGTCCGGATAGTTGTCTGTCACTCAACTCTGCCCAACAGAGTGGTGATCGGCATTTGCGTCCATACAGTGCTTCGAATGGAGCCATCTGTATGCTGGTGTGATAACTGTTGTTATATGAGAATTCGGCTAATGGGAGATGAGTATCCCAGTTTCCCCCAAAGTCTATCACACACGCTCTCAATAAGTCCTCGAGCGTTTGAATAGTTTGTTCACTCTGGCCATCCGTTTGTGGATGATAGGCTGTACTCATGTCAAGTCGAGTACCTAAAGCCTGTTGTAGTGATTGCCAGAAGCGAGATGTGAATCTGCTATCCCTATCAGATATAATGGACAATGGTACACCGTGTCGAGAAACGATCTCTTTTATATAGATCTTCGCCAGTTTCTCTAGTTTGTCAGACTCTTTGATAGCAACGAAGTGGGCTGATTTCGTCAATCGATCGACAATCACCCATATTGAATCAACTCCAGTTGATGTCTTTGGTAGTTTCGTGATGAAGTCCATCGTTATGTGCTCCCATTTCCATTTTGGCATTTCTGGTTGTTGCAAAAGTCCTGAAGGTTTTTGATACTCAACCTTGACCTTTGAACAAGTTAGACACTTGCTGACATAAGTAGCGATGTCTCTTTTCATGTTAGGCCACCAATAGAAACCTTTCACATCTTGGTACATCTTATCTGCACCAGGATGAATCGAGTAGTTGGACTTGTGAGCTTCGTCCAAAATCAGTTTGCGTAGTTCATCATCGCATGGTACCCAAATTCGATTCATGAAGTATAAAACTTCATTTTCTTTGGTTTCGAGTTGTTTCTCCATTCCTCTCAGGGATTCTTCTTTCATGCGTTCGATGGTGAAAGCTATTCGTTGTGCATCATGAATTTGAGTAATAAGATTCGAGTGGATTGTTAATACCAAAGCTCGAACTCTATGAGGTTTTACATTCTCTTTACGACTCAGGGCATCCGCTACTACATTAGCCTTGCCCGGATGGTACTTAATCTCACAGTCGTAATCGTTCAGCAATTCGACCCAACGTCTTTGTCTCATGTTGAGCTCTTTTTGGTCGAATATGTGTTGTAGACTCTTGTGGTCGGTGAAGATCGTACACTTTGTACCGTATAGATAGTGTCTCCAGATCTTGAGTGCAAAGACGACGGCTCCCAACTCTAAGTCATGAGTTGTATAATTCTTCTCGTGAATCTTCAATTGACGAGATGCATAAGCAATAACTTTGTCGTTTTGCATGAGAACACACCCTAATCCTTGATGTGAGGCATCACAGTAAACGATGAAGTTTTCTGCTCCCTCAGGTAGAGATAGGATTGGTGCGGTGCTCAACTTTTGTTTCAATAGTTGGAAGGCGTTTTCTTGTTTTTCGCCCCATTCGAATTTCTTATCCTTTTGAGTTAATGTGGTGAGTGACTGGGCTATTTTGGAAAAGTTTTCGATAAATCGACGGTAATAGCCAGCCAAACCAAGAAATTGTCGAATCTCGGTTGGGGTCCTTGGAGCTTCCCAGTTTTTGATCGCCTCTATTTTGGATGGGTCCACATGAATTCCTTTATCATTTATCACGTGACCTAGGAAATGAACCTCTCTAATCCAAAATTCACATTTGGAGAACTTAGCATACAGCTTCTCGTTCTCGAGTAGTTGGAGGATAAGTTTCAAGTGTTGTTCGTGATCCTCTTTCGTTTTCGAGTAAATCAGGATGTCGTCAATGAACACAATGACAAACTTATCAAGATAAGGTTTGCACACTCGGTTCATGAGATCCATGAATACTGCAGGCGCGTTAGTCAATCCAAACGGCATGACTAGGAACTCATAATGACCATATCGAGTCCTGAACGCGGTCTTTGGTACATCCTCTTCTCGTACCTTCAGTTGATGGTAACCAGAACGCAGATCGATCTTCGAGTAGTAGCCCGATCCTTGTAACTGATCGAACAGGTCATCTATGCGAGGTAATGGATATCGGTTCTTGATAGTTACCTTATTTAGCTCTCTGTAGTCAATGCACATCCGCATGGATCCATCCTTCTTCTTGACAAACAAAACCGGAGCTCCCCAAGGCGAAAAGCTCGGTCGGATGAATCCTATGTCTAAGAGCTCCTGCAACTGTGTAGACAGTTCTTGCATTTCTGATGGAGCTAGACGATATGGTGAGCGAGCGATTGGTGCGGCTCCAGGCACCAGATCGATGCGAAACTCGACTTGTCGCGGAGGTGGTAATCCTGGCAGATCATCAGGAAACACTCCCGGATGGTCTCGCACTATAGGTATATCACTTAAACCTTGCTCCTCGGGTCTCTTTTCTACAACATGTGCTAAAAACGCTTGGTATCCCTTGCGGAGATACTTAGTGGCTTTTAAGCAATTGATCATTTTAACGGCACTCTTAAAGGTGGCAGGATTAGACGAAGTCACCAAGCTTCTAATCTGCGGCACCAAACCCCAGATATACCTTTCAGTGCGCTTGTACTCAGGTGTGACCATGTGTGGTACAAGGCGTGCCAGTTCTTGAAATCTGGTGGTATATCCTGTGATATCAGTACCAACCATAGTGATGTCCCAGAGCTCAGTCTCAATCTTCTGCAGCTCACTGCGTGGACAAAATTCTTCCACAACCATGGTTTTCAAAGTTTCCCAAGTCATCGAGTGGGCGGTTGTGCATCCAAGTGCTTGAACTTGGCTATTCCACCATGTCAATGCCCTATCAGAAAATGTGCAGGTAGCATACTTTACCATGCAGTCTCGAGCACAGTTGCTAATATCTAGCACAGACTCTATTTTCTCTATCCAATGAATGATTCCAATAGCACCCTCCGTACCACGAAAGTGGCTCGGTTTGCAAGCTAGGAATGTTTTGTACGAACATCCTCTTTGGGTACTCTCAGGGTTACCGTCAGATACAACAGGTTCGGTATTTCTGCTACCGCTGACCCTGTCGCTACGGTTTCGGTCAGTATCATACTGAGCAAGTGCTTCAGCAATCCTTCGGTTGACCATTTGTTCAGTTGTCTCCTCAACAGCAGGAGGTGGTGAAGTGTTTCTGCGGACGTTCCGGGTATTCCTACGCTTAGGCGGCATGACTCAGTCCTAATCACACACAAGAAACACTCGTAAGATACCCTAATCAAATCATCACTCATAAGGTATGTGATAAATATAGATATAGTATGATAATCAATCATCAATTGATATCACTCACAGTGTACACAGTGACATAAACTAAACATAAGTTATATATCATATATAAGGCAAAAGGTGTTACATAAGTTTTGTACAATGATGGGGTTGACAATAACGAGAAAATACACCCATCAGATCAAACATGATCTACAAAATGTGATGGATTTAACCTATACATCCATCTAGTCAAAAGTTTTGTCCTACTACCTCATAGCTATAATCCTAATACATCAAAGATACCATCCTAACATGGTGAATCTAGTAGAAATATGCTAAAAACATCCCTGCAACCATCCTAATAGCTGCCATCAGTACACAAACTCCAACTGCAGAACCTACTATCCCCAGACGTCTCTCAAGCCTAATCAGACGTGCCCTAGTCGCATCGCAATGTGTACCTCGGAAGTGGCAAGGCGTCCATAGATAGTAAGTACATCACCGTCCAGTCGAGAGGCATCACTGTGCAACTCTCTGATAGAATCCTGCGTACCATAATGAAATCCAAGAAGGGTACGGACAACTGCAACTACAGTAGGGATAGTGAGCTCCAGAGGCTCCTCAGTCAGATGTAAGGGGGTCGATGAGTGAGATGACTCCCCAGTCTCGAAAGTGGAAGGAATCCTCTCAAGTGTCCTCCAGTAGCGTAGTATACGTGGCATCCAATCAAGATGCGGGACTCTAGTCCTCTGTAGTGACTGCTGATCACAAGGTATCTCTCTCTCCTCAGTCATCGGATCCTTGTCACGAGGTGCCAAGGGTCCTACAGGTGGGGATCTAACGCTCATCCTAGCCGTCCTACACAATCCAGGCCCACGTGAAGACTCTCCAACATGGCGAGTCGCCATGAAAGTAGATCCTAGCATACGAGTAGTGGGATCAGTGGGTGGTGATGGTGGAGTGCCTATGGTGCCATCCGAAGTAGCTCTAGGGAATGTGGGTGGGTAGACCTCCTCAGAAGGGTCATCACTAGCATAGTCAGGCTCCTCCTCTGACTCTGAGATGTAGACCGGAAACTGCCTAGACATAACTATGACAAAGGCAATTGTGTGTGTCGTGTTAGACGTATGCAAAGTATGAATGCAGAAATGTGTTAGCCAAGGCTATAGTCTAGGTCTCTAAGGTTTTCAGTCACTTAAAGGCTCCTAGTTCTCTATAACCAATGGCTCTGATACCAAGTTCTGTCACACCCCCAAAATCAGTAATCGCGTTTATTTAGTAATTAGCGGAAGCATTTTAAGTTTACAGTTCAACAGCGGGGGTGCTGACGTTATAATAGTGCATTCATCGTATCAGAGCATATGATCACACAGAACATATTGATTTAAGATGCCATAAGTTTAAACGTTATTACAAAAGGGTACGACTTATAAAGTCGTACAAGTAGTGGTGTTGTAGAACAACATAAGTTTACAAAACATGAGTTTATAAAAGAGGGATTTCGTAAGTATAACCAATGGAATTGGTAATACGAAGGAAATCCAAGTGTCCCAAAAGTGGCATCATAAATAGTCTGGGTTGCCTACGTCCTTTATGCATGCAGAAGTACCTGAGTCCTAATTCCCTGAAAAACATAGTAAACCGTCAACATTGAATGTTGAGTGAATTCACAGATTTAGTATAAAAGTAGTTAAACCAAGTTTTATATAAATCATTCATGTACACAAACATAATGTTTATATGTATAGTAGGAAACACAAGTGTTCTTATTAAAGAAAACATTTCCTATTTGACTGTAAGAATGTCATTCTTACTACAAATCAGTCGATGTGTTAGGAAACACAAGTTTAATCATAAACATTTCCTAATAATAGTTACAGGAAATACAGTTTAACAATCAAGTAAACATTTCCATATAAATAGTTGTAGGAAACACAGGTTTAACAGTTAAGTAAACATTTCCTATAAAAGTTGTTTTGTCGGGAAACCAAGTTTATCCAATCAAGGTAAACGTTTCCTAAAAGAAATCATGTGTAGGAACACCTGTCCTATTAGTTACCACAGGAATACCCTTCCCAAATCAAGTTGTAGTTTAGTTGTTTAGTTATGTGGGAAATATAGACTATGATCCCTCTAAGGTGAGCGACACCTTTAAAGTTAAAGTACGACTCCTAGTACTATAACCAAACCACGACTAGTTGATGTTGTTGTTGCCTCAGTAACACGGTAAGTATACACTCCTCGTTACGACTGCCGTCGTGTGGTTGGAATGACCAATGAGTTATTTCAGTGGGAGGGTTGTCAAATCGATAGTACTATCTGTATACTCAGTGGCTAGAGTCACCTAGCTAATGGTTATAGGTTGCAAGCACCGGGACTTATGTGCACTACAACTACCTCGCGTAAACCTAGGATCGTACCAAGATTCGTTGTCTTATTCCCAAAATAGTTGTGAAAACGTTTCATATAGTTAACAATTGATTTATAAAGCAATAAGCATTATTACAAATAAATTCGATATAAAAGCATGTCAAGCAATTATATAAACAAGTAGCATGTAATAGCACGTAGTTCTATGTTTTCCACCCCTGGTTTTAAAAGCATTTAAAACAAGTAAAAGGTAGGGGCTGTGAACTCACGTGTAGAAAAGCTTCAGCTAGTAATACACAGTAGTCCGAACGTGCCTCTCAAATACCTAGACACAATTAAATATACTTTACATAAGTATATGGATAAATCGTTAAGTTGAAATGTTCATGACATTTTAATTGTTGGTGATAATTGCGTTGAAGTAATCGTGGCGCATAAGTATATATTTACATATACTTATTAGTTGAATATATATATCCTAATATATATGTCATTTGTCATCATATTATATATATATATATATATATATATATATATATATATATATATATGTAGTTGTCATTGTTGTTGATTATGTTTCCAAAACATAAGTATAGTAGTTATAAAAATAACTTTGTTTAATACTATTGTCGTAGTTCATTTATATAACTATATATAAATTATAATAGTCAACTATATATATATAACTCATTTTTCGTGTTTCTAATCTCATTTGTCTTGTTTAACTCGTCACTTATATATATTCTGGTTTAAGTTTGCATTCTGAAATCTTGTAGCCCGTTGGGCTCGGCCCAATTTGTTTGGTCCAATATTAAAGTCGAGTAATTTGGCACGTTAACAAAATACAACTTTTGACCCAATTTAGATTCAGGCTAATAATTCATGATCGTGTTTTCAAGTATCATGTGACGAGTTACACTAGTTAGGACAGCTAATAGTTTCCTTGTTCCCACTGCTAGTTATAATTTGTCCCATTGTTAGTTATATTATTCCCACTGTTAATTAGTCCGTTACCACTGTTAGTTGTATTTTGTTACTACTAGTTATATTCTTTCCACTGCTAGTTATTTGTTACCACTGTTAGTTATATTTTTCCCACTGTTAGTTAGTCTGTTACCACTGTTAGTTATATTCTTCCCACTGTTAGTCATAGTTTGTTGCCCCTGTTAGTTATAACTTTCCCACTGTTAGTTATAACTCGTTACCACTGTTAGTTATAACTTTGCCACTGTTAGTTATAACTCGTTACCACTGTTAGTTATAACTTTGCCACTGTTAGTTATAACTCGTTACCACTGTTAGTTATATCTTTGCCACTATTAGTTATAACTCGTTAAGCCTTTCGATTTGGAGCATTTCTCTTCCGATTTATACCTAACCAAAAATCACACATGTTCTCATATATGTCTAGTTTATTTATGCACTTTATGGTATTTTTATATGTTCATTTACTATTTTAAACAAAAATAGTTTCAAGGTGTGGTCAGACTGGGTCCAAAACATTTATATGTTCAAAGATCGAGTTATACACGAAATTACGGACATTTCTGGAAATGGTCATAGAAGAACTTTTTAAAGTTGACAAAATATGTGAGGTTTTGGCACTGGTCTCATACGTTTTAGTGGTCTAGAACTCATGATATGGTCTCGAGAAGTTACTGAAAATTCCTGTCAGCCGGAACAGTAAACCTATGTCACCGAAGAAAAATGTTTTCGAGTAGCAAACGGAGTCAAAAAGTCACGAGACTAATTTTGTTGGAAAGATAACTTCTTGTACTACATTCTAGGCTTAAGAAACGTCCATTTTGTTGTTGTAATAATTTTTATAAAATTCGTGGAAGTGGAAACAGAATCTGGACAGGAACATAAACTCATAGTTTCTAGATTTAAATTGCGTTTCGGTTAATGTTTTGGACATGTAGAAGTTGAGTGAACACTAACACATGTCTATAACCATAAAGAAAGTAGAACTTGTGAAAATAAAGGAGTCCTTACAATGATGATGATGATTATAAAATGGTAGATGTGCTGCTGATTATCGTGAAGAAGAAGAAGAAATAGCCTCTGCTCAGATCTCCTGTTGTTGCTTCAGTCGATGGATGAAGAAGAAGGAACAGAGAAAACCAATAATTTGAGTTGGTGGGAACTTATGTGTGTGTGTATTTGATATTGAGTGTAAGGAAGTATAAAGGATGGTGTATGGTTTAAATTGTCAACGTAGGGAGTATGGTTCAACAGGAGAATGTTCCCCAGATATTTTAGTTGGGTTAAAATTGTAGGCTTTTAACATCTTAATTTCGTATAATATCTTATATTATTTCAATAATATAAGTTACTAATATTAGTAATTAATAATTTTCGAATTATTAATTATTTTGTATCACCAACTTTATTGTATTTTAGTTTGTCGAGTCTAGTACGTTTATTTCACCCGTAATTATATACATATAACTGCGAATTTAATATATCACGTATCACATAGTAAGTTTCATAAACTTAACATATAGAAATTGTTTTGAATTCTCTAATCAGGGAATTACTCTAGGTAATGCATGAAATTAAGAAAGGATTAATATCCTAAATGGAGGATTGTCACAATCGACACCTAATGAACATGTCGAAGAAAGATTTGATAAAGTTGAATGAAAATAGAATCTTGACCACAGTAGCATGGGGTGATTTAGCACGTGATTATCAAATGATGGTTAAGACTTGCATTAAATTGAAGATTTATGCTGGAAGTAAGATTTACAAGTAAAGATCAAAGACAACTTGAAGACATAGTAGCATAGACGCTAGAGCTATTGTCAAGGGGGAGTCTGTTGAGACATGTATGTGTGACAACAGATCTAGCTTGTAATAGTACTAGTGATTATTGTAATCAAGTTTGTACAATTGATTTGGATTTGTAAATGATAAAAGTTTGGTATTAATATTTGTTAAATATATTAGTATGTTAAAGTATTAGATAAATATCGAATACGAAGTTACAAACTAAAGTTTGCGAGATGAAATCTCAAGTCGCAGAACTTAGTCCTGCGAGATGAGATCTGGGCTCGCAGAGCAGCCAACCGAGTTAAACTAGGCTTGGTCGTGGGCTGCGAGTTGAACTCGATTCGCAGAGCCCATCGACCTGCGAGTCGAGATTGGCAATTCATTTTTCCAGAGAACTAAAAATGATTCTAAGTATTCTTAAGGTTAGGTATTGATAGATTAATATTAATTAATCAATACAAAACCTTGTTGATTAATCAATTCGCTATTATTCTTGTGAAACAACCCGTTCACATACCGTGAACCAAGTATTGAGGAATTCCGTGCCTCAATACCTAAGATAATCTTGTTATCCATCCATGTACTAGGGACTTACAGCGCCTAGATTTGGTTGTAATTGGTCGTCATCCTGCTGGTCTTGCTCTTGCTACATAACCAGTTAAGTTAGGGATCAATGTTGGGCTTATCGAATCCTTTTTGTATGATATTCTAGACATTGTGTTATGTATATGCATATGTAAGCTCTATGTGAAAAGTATCAAACATTTCGTTGGTAATAATTCAAAAACAGTTTCTTTTCAAATGCAAACATGACCAAATGGTTTTCAAATACCCTTCAAAATTATAAGGTTTTAACTTTCTACAATGTTATACATAGTTATTTGGTTGTAGTCATTTTTTCTAAAGTCAAGTGACCAAATTATAAACGTAGTGATAATAGCTTTGTCCTTTATTATAATTTGCCTTAAATTCATGATATGTGTACAGGGACCTTGCTGCTACCTAGGGCGACTAGAATGAAAATTGCTCTTGGTGCTGCAAAGGGTCTTGCTTTTCTTCATGAGGAAGCTGAAAGGACTATGATTTATCATGATTTTAATACTCCAAACATTTCAGTAGATGCAGTCTGTGGCTTTGACATTATGTTAATGATAGTTATCTACAATATCAGTATCTCTTATTGACCTCGAACTTATTTTTTGTTATAGGTTTACAATGTGAAGCCATCTGATTTTGGACTTTCTAAAGATGGTCCAGAAGAGGATAATACTCATGTATATAGTCGTGTGATGTGAAATTATTGCTATGTTGCACCCGAATATGTGATGGCTGGTATATTTTCCAGTGATTAATGTCACTTATGTCAACAGAATTAGTTTCATATCTAGCTGTGGAAATTAGGCTGGGAGGGATTCAGAACAAGTGAAATTGACGGTGCCCACACTTTACATATATCAGTCCCATTATGTTTTTGCCTTTCTCTCTTTATTTATAAAAAAGAGTGGTAATGAATTAATCACCTATTTTCCAGTGATTAATGTCACTTATGTCAACAGAATTAGTTTCATATCTAGCTGTGGAAATTAGGCTGGGAGGGATTCAGAACAAGTGAAATTGACGGTGCCCACACTTTACATATATCAGTCCCATTATGTTTTTGCCTTTCTCTCTTTATTTATAAAAAAGAGTGGTAATGAATTAATCACCTATTAATTTATTATTTCTAGACTATTCTTCTCCATTCAATACATTAACCCCTTTTATTTAGTCCATTAATCCAATTTAGTTGGGTGATTTATTACTCTTCAAAATTATCAGGCCTCTTTTGGACATATCTACCCTCCTTAGATAAAAAAAAAATCTCTTACTCGTGTTTTCCCTTTTCCATTCAAACACAGAAGGCAAAAAAAAAAAAAAAGGCAGAAGAAGGAAATCAATTCAGACGCTACCACTCCCCGAATTCAAAAACCAAACAAAATAATTGCAAAGCTGTTAGCTGATTGGCTTGGGTTGAAATGGGTTGACTCGCTAGATTGAAATGGGTTGACTCGCTACTAATTTATAGTCGTTCAATTAAAGTGTTAAATATGATTACAATAGTAAACTAAATCTTTGAATAAAAATGATTATGGAGGTTGTGTGCATTACAAATATACTTTGGGTGACTTCTGACCTGTTTGAGAAAAACACATCCCTAAATGGACCCAATTGTATGTAAATGGGTTGAAGTTGTCACATGTACATACCATAATTATTTTGTATACAATATAATGCTTACCACATGGTTATATTTTCTTCAGAACCTTATCTATCCATGAATCATGGGCTAACAAGGTGGACTATCATCATGGTATATCATCTTTTGAGTATGGTTCTTATCATACGTTTGTATACATTTAATTTATGTGTTGTGTTTGTGTGTAAATTATGAACATGCATTAAATGTGATTATTCATGAGGTTAGGAGCTTACGACCACAAACATGTGTTTAATAGTGTTTTTCATTTCGAAAATATTCGTTTTAGATTATGACTACTTTGTTACTATCTTCAATTGTCATAGCAAGGTTACCATATCTTTGATGGCTGTTAATAAAAACGTTGACTTAATGCCAACATGGTAAGCCACATGTGTCAATCTTTGATGTGGAAAAACATATATAGAGTGTATTAAAACTCTATCATGTACCTAAATCACTATTAACTGTGAACTATATATGTCTGTTGGTTACTATGATCAAAATACTTACACTTTTTTATATAGTTCGGGATATCTTTTTAATGTGCTCTTTATGTTAATTTACATTTTTTTTCATTGCTTAGTTGACTAAATTGCTTAGTTTAAATTTAAGTTCTAAAATTTGTTAGATAGCCGGGTTTAGTATGTATTTAGTTTCTGTTGGTGGATTGATTTGCTAGATAATTAGGTGGTGGCATAATGGGCAGGATAGTTGGTTATATAGACATAAATTGAGTATTTTGGAGCAGGTTAGATATACGTGAACCCAAATATAGCGGTATGTCAAATGTGACCGATAATGCTAAACACCTATTACTTTCGTTAACCTCTTTAATATTGGCGTAACCTTTTTTCCTCAAATATTAACGCAGCACGAACCCACCATATATAACTTAAGGTTGTTAATGGTCCGGGGAAGAACAAATTCATTTTATTTGGATGGTTTTCAATTTGGTAATTTCTCTTATCTTCTTCGTATATGTACATTAGTTTGAATAATCGGGTATATTCAATCTTTTTAATGAAACATGCATGAAAACGAATGTTTATTTTTATTTCATTCATATCAGATTTTTGTGATTTCTATAGCCGATTAGATATTATAACCAAATCGACTCATTTTACTTAAATGGGTTGATATTGCCATATTACTGTTTTTGAATTAGTTGAAGTTGGTTTGTTGATTCTACAATTAAGTTATTGTGAGGTTCACACATTTTGCGTCCTTCTCTTTCAATACATGGTTGTTAAATTGTACAACTCGTCAAAAAAAAAACACATGTTTGCTATGGTTTGTAGTTTGCATTTATATCATTTTAGAAGGCTGCTAAACGCTAAGTACTTGGAACCAAATGGTGGTTGATTCTATATGTTGTTAATACAGTATTATCTTAAAGATGTGAATTATATTACTCTGCATCAATATCTGCATTTTGTTTAAATATGCTTTTTTAGTGTTTGGATTTGGAATAAGTTTGACTTAAATAGCTGCAAGTTTGGGTATAAGATTCAAAGTTTTCTTAATGCGGAATCTTATTTGACTCTTGCTAAGTTTGCCTAACTTTGATTAACCGAGTGGTTGAAATGAAATCTTTTTTATTTTCAGTAATAAAATTTAAGTGTAGTCATTTATAATCTTCTCTTTCCCTTACCAAGCTTGATAGTGCATAAGCCAATTTGTTCGGTATTTCCCCAGCCTGAAAGCAAGTAAGTTCATAGGTGAATTTTCTTTATTTCCCTATATCCTGTTTGATAATCGTTTACTCTATAAATGTCTTGGAAGTATTTTCTTCAAGACGTTTTGGTTCCTACTTGGCAAACATGTACTAAGAATTTAAATAATAACTTTTATTAGATTTGAACCTTTTGCCTCTAAGATTATGCATTTGTTTGATTTTATTTGAACGAATGTTCGCTATAAATTATTGGTAAGATAAGCTCTTCATTTTTTGTATGGTAGGATATTAATACTACCGTGTGAGTTGCGCGTCCGAATATTTTCTTTCTTCACACTTTCTAAAATAGACTCCCAAGACCTGGTATACAATTCCATTGCTTTTTATGGAGAGCATGGAACTACAGGTAACTTACTTAATGTCTACTTATCTAGTATCATAATATCATCAAAAGTGAAAATTATGCTTTGATACTTTGCAACTAAAAGTGGTTAAATGGGCGGGTCGAACAAGTTGGATAATTAACGCTTCCATTAAGTTGGAAGTCCATCTAAGGGTTTTGATTATGTTTAGTGATTATTGTAGCTGTTGCTAGAGGTCATGGTGCTGCTCGTCATGTCGTCGAAAAGGTAATTCGAATGCATTTTAAATTCATTTTACAAATGCATATGTTAATATTATTATGTTAAATTTGAATGCTTCAAAATCTGTTATTAAATATATCAATCCCATTGGTATGAAATTAAAATGAACTGAACGAGGAGCCGACCTGCCCATCTTCTTTCGTCTTTAATTTTGAGCTAGTGTCTTTAAGTCACGATGACGTGAATAAGCTCAACTGGAGACAGTACCATTTTTTTGATTCGCTTCCAACTAAAGAATATTATTAATTTTGCAATTATTCTATTTACTTTTAGGTATTTCTCAGAAGTATAGCTTATAAGGTTTTCATTATTAGGAGTTCTTGTTTGTTTGTTATTGATGTAACATAAAAAGTCATGTTTTTACGTACATTATTCCGCACTTATTGGACTTATATTTGGTAAAAACATCTTAAAATAACCCTTATTTACTAAAATCACCCAAGAAGTCCAATTATAGTCGTTACTTCAAAAGTCACCAAAAACATCCGAATAACACAAAAAAGGAGGCAGATTATGTCACCGTAAATATTCCGCTCTTAATTATCTTATGGAAAGAAATCTTAATTAATATTTTATGATTCCATAGGTAAATACAAAACCGGAGGTGAAAGAATCAGGCAAAACGGATGAAAGACGGAGAAGATGTGCAGTTTGGAAGCTAACCAATTGTTATCCGGAACACGCAAAATCTAACCACCTCCAAAATTTGACAAACTAAGTTTCATAAGAAACATAACGGAAAGGAAGATCCAACGGCTTAAGAATCAAGGGAATCGGGCTTAAAATGAAAAACATACGGGCAAAACAAGCAATGTACGGAGCGAGTGGATGACAAAAGCCAACCCCCCCCCCCCCCCCCGGGGCCGTATACGGCACCTAGGTGACGTTTGATGCCAAATTTTTCCTTCATAATTGGCCCTTGGTGCCAATTGACCCCCCTTATGCACACTACCCCCGATTGAGCTTTGATGTTTGTTCTTCATGCCTCAAGACTTGTACACCACCTTTCCTCCTTCACCTATAAATACTCCCTCATTCCTCACCATTTGACACACCCCTCATTCTCTCATTCTCTCTTTCACACACTCTCTCTTTACTTTCTCTCTCTAGTTAATTAGTTAGTTAGTTAGTTAGTTTTAGGTTATAGGTTAGTTTATTAGTTTTAGGTTAGCTCTTGGTTAATATTTAACCAAGACTAACGGAGGGTAGCTTTTGTAATAGAGGTGGAGTTCTTGGAGGGTCTCTTTTGTAATATTGTTCGGGATATTTCAGAACCTGTCAGTGTAATCTTTAAGTATCTATTCAATCTACGGATTACTTATGGTTATTTCTATCCTTATCTTTCATAATGTTGCATGCTATTATTATGTTAGATCAAGGATATATTGCCATGATTCGTGAGTAAATTAGATATTGTGTTTGTTATGATGTAGTTAGCTTGTTAATATATGGGGTGATGTTATTTTAATATAAGATTGAAAACTAGGTGTACTGTTTAACTATAAATTTATGATTTCAAACTAAACTATCGCATTTCCTCCAATGAACGTGGTTAGAACCTTTATGGTAAGGAGTCGCGAACCTTGTTTAGACGGTCACTACCTATCTATGTTTTCCAAAATAAACATGGTCTGATTTTGAAGCTATTGGAAATACTGCTAAACTTATCGTATAGTACACCATGAATTTATCAGGGATTTATTGGGGTTTAATTATAAAGTGAACGGGTTGTTTAGCTATGATAGTTGGTTTTACTATAATACAAGCTTAGATATATTAAGTTCAGATAGCCATAAAGTATGTAATACAGGGAAAGCCCTAAAACGTCCGAGTAGATGGTGTAACGTTGAACCACCATTGGTGAAGTACAAATACGTGGAAGCCGAGGAAAGGCCGTAGGCTGTACACTGTATTGCATCCTGGTGTAGTCTGTGATCCAGGAAAGACCGTAAAATGGGTGAATACCGGGTATAGCGTTGGAAACACCTTTGGTGGAGTACAAATACGTGGAAGCTGCGGAAAACCCTGTAGGTTGAAGATTGTATCACAGTGGAATAACGTTGAACTCAATCATAACCATTAGTGTATAAGTTAACAGTCACCACCTGTCTTTAATCTTAAATGTCTTGCCTAGCTTAGATATCTTGTATGTGTTAAAGAAAGGTCAATGGATAAATTACGGAATGTCTCCCTATTCTCGCACCCCAGCTGGAGAGTCACTTGGTCTCGTTAAGAGACGATGATGAGGGTTTTGATGCAAACCGGTCTAACCCAAATCCCAAAGCCTAGTACTCAGTAACATACTGATCGGTTGATCAGTAGGGTGCTAGTGTTTACACTACAAGCTGTCTACGGAAAACAAGAAACAAACCTTTAAAAGACGTTTTCAAATAATTAAAAACCATCATACATCATCACCCCACGTATAAGCTCACGAAATCATAACAAGCACTCTCCTCTATAATGATTTAAACCTATCTTTTATTTACTGCTTATTTAGTTTAATTTTAATTAGGACCTAAGTTTAAACCCCCACTCGAAAGTATTTTAAAACTCATCGCTAGACTGAACTATTCATCTCGACAAGTCATTTCACAATACAATCAACTCTTTAGAACGACCCTATGTCATACTACTGCTATACAACTTTAGTAGAACATAGGTCCCCAACTATTTTATAAATTTAAAACTTCACACCGTCGTGCGTCCTAGTTGGGCGGGTCAACGACCGGATAAAACCCGACCCACTGCTGGGACCGTGAAAAGTTTTTTGGCGCCGCTGCCGTGGATGTTGATCGTAAGACTCTTAGGCGTCCTGACGAACTTTCTATTTAGTGATACCCATAGTTTAGATTTCTCTCTCGTAACCACCAACAAATCCTTCTCACAACACACAACGATATTCGACCAGATCATCTGGAGCTGAACCTCACATTTTTGTACCCGATCCTGAGTCGATTATCCGTACCATCCTCAAGAAAGACGTTCCCGTTTTCCACAAATGGACGCTCGTGTTACTCTCACCGATAGCACCAAACCATCCATCGAAGGACGAGGATGGACGATTAGCTATCCCGTGATTGATAGAGCATCTTTCAAACTCAAATACCATATCGTTTAACTCATTAAGGACAACTGTCAATTCCACAGACTACCCCGTGAGGATCCTAACGCCCACATCAACAAATTCATTCAAATATCAAACTCGTATAAGCAGAATGGGACTGAACAGGACAAAGTCCGCTTGTACCTGTACCCCTTTTCTCTCGCTTTACATGCTTTGACCTGGTTTTAGGGACTTAAGACCGATTCAATCACCTCCTGGGAGGACATGGGAAACAAATTCCTTACAAAATACTTCCGTCTGTCCAAACAAACCAAGGCTAAGAATGACATCTCAAATTTTTTGACAAGCTCACGATGAATCTATCTACTCAGCATGAGAGCGATCCAAATGAAAAAGACCGACAAACTGTACACCTTCTATAATGGTCTCAATCCTACCCATCGCATTACTCTTGACGCCGTTGCTCAAGGCAACTTCATTAAGCTAACCGATGATGAAGCATAGGCCTTAATCGAAGACATGAAGATGCATCACCACGACTGGAAGTCCGATGAGCAATCCTCATCCTGGCTACAGAGAGCACCGCTCAAGCCGAAGCCATCAAATCTCTAAGCGAGCAGATAGAAACCCTAACGAAGCAGATTGGAGAACTGAAGAAACAACCGCAACAGGTTCATCAAGTTCTGGCTTGCCAGAACTATGTTCACCATACTACCGAGGAGTATGCAGTTAAATATGAAGATCCTACTGACAGAACTGTTTACTAAGCACAATTCCAAACTAGATCTCATAATCCACATGGCTTCACTAGAACTTCTCTGCCGAGAAACTGAGGAACTCAATTTCCTCCACGGAACTACCAACCACCCTTCTAACCCAGGTTTCAGCCACGATATCGAACGTACCCACGATAACCACAATTTCTATACAGTCAACCCCTTCTATTAACCGCATCCGAGGATATCCAGCCTGCTGAACCTGTAAAGGCGATCATACCAGTCACGAGCACTGATGACAACCTGAACCAATTCATCCAGGGGCATAAACGCTTTTAATCAGAAGACAATTTCCAGTCATGATTGACCTGTTTCTCATAAACCAACTCTCGGTTCTTAAGAGCCTCGAGAATCAAATTGGTCACATAGCACACCATCTCGATACTAGTTAGCACACTGTCTCGATACATGACCCCAAGGATCTCTACCCAGTAATACCATCACAACCCACACGTTGAGGAGGCCAAAACTCTAAACTCCATGGATACTCATAAGGCACCGAGCCATTCTGATGTTTCTTCTACAGTGAAGAACCTTACTCCTATCATGACGACAGTTGAGACTCACTCCGTGCATACCCCTAATCAAGAAGTTCGACTCCCCTTCCCAAATCGCATCGGAAAAAGATTCAACGCTGATGTAACGTAAATAGTCATATTTTACGCACATCTTTACCTCATATTTAGCACTTAATTAACAAAAATATGCCAATAAAGATCATATCTACCACATTTTGTTAAAAAGGTCAAAACTTTATAAGTATTTCAAAAACAACGATAAATGGACGAAAAACACACTTAAATAGGCATAATTCGTCCGACATGCTATTTTATCTTAAAACTCCAATCTAGAACCTAATAACTATCTTAAAATATAGGTCTAGAGATTACGAACATGTGGATATAAAGATCGTCAAAATCTGATCAAGAACGAAGAAGTTAGGGCCAAACGAACTACGACCAAGCAACCAAGACTTACGATCCAGTACACAATATAGCATGGCAAGCCATACCACCCCTACAGGGGCCGTATACCACCCCTCAGGGGCCGTATACCCCCCCCCCCCCTTGAAAGGGTGGTATACCCCCTCAAAGTGTGGTATACTACCCCATTTGGTATTGGATACTACCCCAAAGGTGTCCGATACCCCCTTTTTGGTGTCGTATACCCCCTTTTTGGTGTCGAATTTCATACCTAAGGGTGGTATTTCAGTGTAAATTGCAAGGCTTGGGTGTCAAGTTCAAAGGTGGAAGATTTGGTCCTCTTAGCCTATAAATAGAGGCTTTCACCTCCTCATTTCTCATCGATTCATTCCCAACACATTTCATTCTCTTTCACACACTTTCATATGTAATTTATTTTCTTTCTTAGTTTCTCTATTTAACTTCTCTCTCTAGAGAGTTAGAGAGTAATTAGTGGGTAGCTAGTAGTTAGAGTAGAGATTAGCTTTGTAATCAAGGAGTATTTGGTATTCAAGCTGTTATTCAAGGATTACAAATTCTTCTCTCTTATTTCGCTGCTCTACTTTCCGGTGATATATATCCTTTCATACTGTTATTATGTCTGAATTATCCATGCATAGTATTATGGTATATGCTTTATTTGTTGGTATGATTATTGACTTGTGTAATATTGTGATTGTTGAAATGTAAAAATTTAGGAATAGGGATGATGTTAAATTAATCTTTAATTAAATATGTGAGTGGAAATTTCCATGCTATGTATCCGGTTAAATTTCTCAAGTTGTAGACTTAATTCACCCATTTCACCCTTTCCAATCTTTCACGTGGCTATCACTTTAGTATTAGGACCTGATGAACCCTAGTTCGGTAGATAGTTATCTGTGTTACTGTATGTATGAAGCTGTGAAAATGCCATAAAATGACTTAGTGCTTAGTATAGCGCTGGAACCACCTCTGGTGAAGTACAAATGCGTGGAAGCTACGGACCGATCGTAGGCATATAACACCGTAGATTACCAGGAAGTTACCCTTCCTGAACATGGTCTAGGTATATACAAAAGATGTGTAATTACTGAAAAATGTAGTATACACCGTGAAACAAACCTAGGGATGAACGATTGATCGCAAAGGAGGGTCTACCCCTTGACAGAAGTAAATGTGCTCCTTAATTAAATTTAAAATGGGATTTTAAAATGAAAGCAAACACTCAGTTGTAGTGTGAGATGCTTAAACCGCCTAATCCTACTTAACTGATAGTATAACATACATTAGCATGCAATTAGCACAAACCTTAAAAAATCAAATAGACTTAGGTGTTAAGAAAGATCGGAAATTAAATATCGGTCTGTTGCCTTATTCATGCACCAAGGAGTTAAACTGGAAGGGTCACTTGTCCTCATCGGATAGTGTTGAGGGCTGAGCAGCCTGATCTGATCAGAATCAAGATAACCTGGTATTCAGTGACATACGACTTAGGGTTTTCACTTAAATCGTAGGATGCTAGCGTTTACACCGAACCTCTATTGATTATAATTAAGTCAAGTCTCCAATCACCTTTTATAATGAAGATCATTCCGAAATCTAAATATTGAAACTTCAGCAATCACAACTCTATCTATCTGCTTACCCCATCTTTAGTTTAGTGTTTACTTTTCTGCAAATTAGTTAAATTAGAGGAAACCCAAAAACAAACCCTATATGCTCTTTTAAACCTATCCTATTTGCTACTATTATTAAGGTATATACTTCATTTCGATTCGCTCTAATTTTAAGAACGACACCCGAGTCAAACTTACCACTTACTACCCTAATTCCATTAGAGCAGTAGGTAGTAATTAAGCTTAGGCTTCCCTGCATTATAAATATTAAAACTTAACCAATATCGTGTCCCGATGATTAAAGCAAAGACCGGGATGAAACCCGAACCGACCGCTGGGCAACGATCATCGTTTTGGCGCCGCTGCCGGGGATTAAAGAGCGTTGTGATCTGTAAATATACCTTATAGTTAGAAGACCGTAGGAGAAACTTTCTTTTCGGAAGTTACTGTTTTCTTAAAATAATTTAGTTTAGTTATTAAACCTATAAAAACCATAAAAATATGAAAAATCAAAAACCATCTAATTCTCTTTCTAGCCCAGTCTCTCTGCCTTCTCACAAGACAGTAGATGAGATGATGGCAATGGATGATTCCGAATTCTTCGATTGTCTGGAGAGGGAAATAGAGGATAACTCCTCTTACTCATTATTCTCCGACATCCAAGAAATCTCAAACATCCAAGAATCGAGATCAGGAAAAATATCTCTGACCTAGAATTAGAGGAATCTCATTAGAAGATATCAACTTCTATTACTTTAAGTAATCAATGTACCCTTGACCTGGGATTTTTCGACTTCTAGCCTAATACCCTGTAACACCCTGCAATTTCGACATAATTATAAACGTTAATTGCACGTATTTTTAGGCTAATTCCCTAACTTAGAGTTAATTCACAACACATTTTAGAGATAAGTCAAGCGAAACCCAACTAGTTAATATGTGTAGTATTACATATTTAGAGAATTGTATAAATACGTACAAAACAATTGGAACAAACGCGATAAAAATATACGACCGTTGGTAAATAAAATTATCTAATAAAATGAAATTATTAAATAACATTAACATTTATTAAATATTATGTTGATAATATTTATAAAGTATTTTGTAACGTGAAACATTTATTTCGTAAACTGAAACAAAACAAGGTTAAAATAAAATAACTAACATAAATTATTTCTATAAAATATCTTAAGTAAAAATATATTCGAATACGTATTTAAAACTACCAATTAAAAATATTTTAACATTTAATGATCGGCTAAACGAACACGGGCTAAATACCACAAATTTGGGACAAAAATCTTCCCTCCCTTTTGATCCCAAAACCGGCCAACTACCCCCACCCCCACCTCATTCCCTTTTCATTTTCCCTTTAACCAAAAACCCACTCATCCTCTTATCTCTCTCTAACTTTCTATCTCCCTAAAAACTCTCCACAAAACCCACAAAAACTACCATTAAAATACCATAAATCATCTAACTTCTTTAGAGAAAAACGACCACGACGACGAGAGCTACGCAACTATCTTCCCGGATTTCCCTTGTGACAACTTCGTAAGTTTCTGACAATTCTCGAAAACTCTTAGATTTCACTTGTTTTTCATAAACGTTGTTTATCTAAGCTTAAAATGTCCCAATAAGGGTTGGGTAAAAGTTTCGGACCAAAACAAAGTCGTCCGGCCATGTTTCCGGTCACCCAAATCGGATCAGACCCCAATGTCGCTTTTGGCCCACGCCAATTGCGACATCAGCCTCTATGTCGCAAAACATACCACGAAGTCGCATTGTGCGATGTCGGCCACAAAGTCGCATTAAATTGCTAACTTCGAATATAGCGACACTGACCTTTGCGTCGCAAGAACGAACAACGTCGCATATAGCGACACAACACCCTATGTCGCATTAAATTGCGGATGTCGCACATAGCAACGCAAACACCTACGTCGCACCAATGCCGCATAAAACAGAACCCTGAAAACACATGTTTTCACTAAGTGCCAAGACTCAAAATTTATCACTTAATAATACCCAAGTTTAAATTTTAGATGCGTTTTTCACTAAAGCTCGACCCCAGCCAGGGGCTCTGCCCCTTGGACCCCGCCAGGGGTTGCCACCCCTTGGACCCCGCTGCTAGGGGCGCTACCCCGGGACCCCCGTATACAAATTCACACTTTATGAAACACAGAAACGAATATGATAATGTTTTCAGAGATCATAACTACGAACTGATACGAATGAGTCGTATACATTTCTAAAACTACGAACATAAATGACAAACAAACACTTGGGATATAATCTAGTTGTGTGAACACTAGCATGGATGGTCAAACAAAGACATCCACGTAATTATACTTATAATCTCACATGTTTAGGGCGTTAGGAGATTACGGTCTTTGAGAACATTTGGGCTTAGGCTTTTGCTAGCGCTCGCAACTTTACTTAGCTCAACAGGTGAGTTTACAGCCCCACTTTTAACTGTTTTATCGCTTTCAACTTGGGGTAAGAAACATAGTCAACTACTTTATTTATTACCATAACTGCTTTTGCTTACATGATTGTTTATCATACTTGTTTACTCTCACGATTTGAGTACTTTGAACTGTTGAATCCTTACAACAAAACTCGTATTTATGAAACAACATTTTCATACTATAAGCGTGACAAAACTTGTTTGGTAAACCGGAGAACGACCGGTACTTTTTATGTAAACGCTAGAGAACGACCAACAACTTATTTTAGTGCCAGAGAATGACTGGCCAAGTGGACGGGAGAATAACCCGTGCGTCTTTTGACAAGAGAACGACCGGTACTGTGTTTCGCTGGAGAACGACCAACAGTATTTATTGCCAGAGAACGACTGGCCGAGTTGGACGGGAGAACGACTCGTGCGTATTTAGACCGGAGAACGACCGATATTGTTTTGGAAACGCTGGAGAACGACCAGCAACGTATTGCAAATGGTATTTTGGGTAACATCCCACGTAAATGGTATTTTGGGTAACATCCCATGTAAACTGTATTTTGGGCAACATCCCAACCGAACTATATTTGGATAACATTCCACAAAACATTTGCTTAACTATTATGGCAATAACTATTTATGAACGTATTTTTTTTAACAACTGTGCTTACAAACTTGACTCAACTATTGCAAACATAAAACCTGTGAATTCACTCAACCTCATTGTTGACTTTTACTATGTTTTTCAGGGAATTAGCAGCACGTAAGAACCTCCAACATACATGGAACATAGGTGACCCACGAAGGAATAGGATGCCAACTTTTGACAATTGGATTTCTTTTATATAACTAAATTGTTTAGTCATATTTACAAAATCTACTTTTGTAACTTAATTACTTTTCAATTTATACGATTCGATGAATTGTAAACTTTGTAACAATTACTTTTGGCATCTTAATATATAGATGTTCTGTTGTAATCATATGCTCTGATACGTATGCATGTACATTGTTATTGTGACACCCCCAGCGTATGCCAATGCTTCCGCTAACCAAAATCAACGAATTTGGGGGTGTTACATACCCACACTATATTAGGCCACCTGACCTTCCTGAAGAAGTACCATTCGGCACTGAGATTTACTTTTATCCGCCCATGCTAGGATTAGATAAAAATGAACGCCTTCAGTGTTTGGATGAATACTTTGAATATGATCATACTTTTAAATCAAGAACCACCTACATAGATGAACCATTTCAAAGATGTCCAGTCCAACCTAAGTACACCATAGCTAGAATAGTACAAAAAGGACCTCCCACCGACATCATAGAAATCATAGACATTCCACCCGAAACTGAAACCGAGCGCCACGTTGGCAATTCTTTTAAACCAAATAGGAGGATAGATATATGTGCTAATTTTCTAAAATATCTTAAAATACCTGATTTCCCTTTTTCGGTTGACCAAATAAAGACCTTTGTAGTTATCGAACACCGAATTTTAAGACTCCACGCTAATCATACTAGAAAAGATGAGTTATTACTAAAGTCTGATCTAGATTATTTAATGAATTTACTTGCCAATACCGGTTATCATCTTGTTTCATCAACACGGATTAATCGATATATTGCGGATATGGTTAGTGAGCTCGAATTTTGGATAGAGCGTGACCCTATAATTCCAACTCTACTCCCTGGGAAAATACCGCCGTCTATTTAATCAATAAGCTAATAGAAGTTTTTCCGGAAGCAACTGAAGAAGCCTTTGAGGTATCTTTTTGTCCTAAATGAAAAGATATCCACATTAAGCTAATTCATTTATTTCAAACATCAAAATTTCCTTTTACGTTTCAACAAAAATTGCTTTTAAAAGAATTATCGGTAACAGTTCACACTACTACCGGAAATCCAGATTCAAATGAAGAGAAGGAATTTTTTTAAAAGTATTGGAAAAATTACTTCATGACCTTAACTTTGTAGACAACGGACCACGAGATGGAATTTCGAATCCCAAGAAAGTTAAACGGGAATTTAATCAATTCGTTGATGCACTTATAGAATTAGGGCATGAGGAGAGGAACTATTTTTCATAAAATCCGTCGACCTAATCTATCATATCACTAAAGTGCTTCGATTTTCATTTATTCCTCGTTATACTTTTCCTCATCCTAGGGCCCCAAACTAGTAAAACACCTGAAAGTCAAGCTGTTGACTTTAAAATAAAGCACTTATTAGGAGGCAACCCAATTTTTAGGATTTTAATAAATTAAGTAGTTAATTTAGTAATCGCGTAGTAGTTTTAATTTTTAGTTATTTATTTTTCTGCGTAAAATTTAGGATTTAAAAACTTTTAAAGTTTTAAAAATCTTTTTTAAAAACGTTCTCTAAAATTTTATCTCATTATTTATCGCGCAATGTTTAAATTTTGTTTAATTATTAACTAAAATTAACAATTGGCAAAATTTAGCAAGTTTTAAACGGGATTAAAATTTTAAGAACAAAAAAATAATTTTTAAATATTTGTAGTAAACCCTTTTAACCTAATTACCATTTTTTACCAAATTACCACTTAGGGTAAGAAGTAAAAAGGGGAAAAGAGGTTAAATAGGTTAATAAAGTTCAAACATTATTTCACCTTCTTCCTCCCCCTCCCCTTTGTTCAGCTGAAACCTACACCCACCACCATTCCTCCACCAAAAATCCACCATTTTTGAAGGTTTCAAGCTCTACATTCTCCATTTTTCTTGCTTGTATGCTTACTTAATCATTATTGCATCAATCCCGAGGTAAATCTCCAACTTAAAAGCCCTAATTCATGATTTTGCAAAAAGCTAGGGTTTCAATTTTTAAGGTTGCGAATTAGTGGTTAAAGTTAGTGCTTTATGTGTTATTACTTGCTTATGAATGATTTTATGATGATTTATGAAAGTAATCTAGTGATTTCATGAGAGTTTTGTGAACTTTGATTTTCAAAGTGATGAACCTTAACTTTTTGTTGACTTTAGTTGATGGAAGTTACTTATAATGATGTGTTAAACATAAGTAAACTAGCTTGAATTAGTTACATGATTGGTTTGATGATTTTCAAGAATTAAAGTAAGCATTTTTTTTTGGATAATTGTGAAGTATCATCATTTAAATTAAAATCTTTTAAACCAAATTATACTAGTGCAAATATTGACATTAAAAGCTTACTTGAATCCTTGAAACCTTGCTTTGAATGATTTAAAACGGCTAGTTTCATTTTAAAAGAAGCATCGATTTAATAAATGAAGCTTTTAAATAACAAGTCATGTTCCCAAAGAAACCAATGTCATAATTATGTCATTTATAGACAAAGGATTAAGTTATTAGTCAATTTCTTATCATAAATCATTTTTGCAAAAGTTTGACTAACACTTATTGTTAATATCTTCAAATGCATAATATGGTCAAAGTTACATTAACAAGTATTTTAAGCTTATGGTAAGTGCAAAAGTCTTAATTAAAGTAAGGTAATTATGTACGAATGCACAATTCTATGTTTAAGGCCATTTCTAGAAATTATTTACAAAGTAAGATCTTTTGCCATAGAAAAAACCTTATGACATTTACCATAGCTTAAGAAACTTATTGGTTTGAAATTTGCAGTTTTGTGATTGCGGTTTAGTGATTATATGTATCTTTATAGGTTATAGATTATTCAATTTTTAAAGCCTACATTTCGAATTTTCGTTTTAAATTCGGAATAACTTAAGGAATTCATATACCTATGACCATGATGCACACTAATTATCTTTTATCTTGACAGATGAAGTCTTACTCTTTAGTTATCCTTCCTTCTTTAGCTTACTTTGCTACTTCCACCAAAAAGAAGAAGTTGATTAAGGATTGGATGAGCCGACCATTTGGGAAAAAACATATTTATCGGTTGGAGAGATGTAAAGGCAATTGGGATAAAGACTTAGTTGAGGAAGTTAGTGAAATACAAGATGGGTGATGAAACAATAGATGCTTGGTGCAAAATGTTCTCCCTAAATGAAGACATTTACCGAGAGTTGGTTATTGAGTTCATGTTGACATACGAATTCAACCCTTATATCTCAAATGTTACACACAAACAACTGATCAGCTTCAACTACAGAGGGGTGAAACAACATGTGTCATTAGCTGAACTAGCAGTATATCTTGGTTTCTACACAGTGGAGCAGACATATTCTCAATTGTTCTTTGTTAGCTCACGGAGTGTTTCCTATAATGAAGATTATGTCATCATTTGGGATAATCTAACTGGTACGAGTTTTTGTTCAAATGTGAAAGCCTTCGCATTCTTCAAAGTGGAGCTTCGACTCTTGCACAAGTTATTGGCTGTGTCACTACATGGGAAGAAAGAAACTAGTGGAGCTGTAGGAGCTAATGATCTTTTTGTGATGAATGCTATGATCAAGAGAAAGAATGTGAATGTTGCCTATTTGTTAGCCAAGAGGATTCATAAGGAAACAAAGTTTGAGATGACAAAGTATATCTACTCCGGAGCCTTTATCACTAGGATTTGTAGTCGCATGGGTTTGCTCACAAAGGATCACATGAGTGAGTACACCAGCTCACCCAGTGTTAGATCCTTGCCGTTTGACTTGGAGTATTTTCGGACTATCTGGTTGATCACTATTGATTCGAGTGGGCAGGCATTCTGGAGAGCTACTGAACAACCCATTCCTGGTTGTGTTCTGAAGAGGAAGAGAAGTATGAGAGATAGGGATGTTGAGGACAATGATCTAGGGGATATTCATGATATTGACAGGGATGTTAGAGCGCCATAGCTTGATACTAGAGCATCCGGCTCTACATCTAGAGTTCAGAGTGTTGTCAGCTGGACTACACCAGTGTCGCACCCCCAAATTCATGATTTGCGGAAGCATACTTTGGGTACGACTAATCAAGGTAATCACAACACATAATATATATAATCAACGACCTCTATATGTGTCATTTTGATAAAATACATTAAGGTCATAAAAGTTACATATTGTTTTCAAAAGCATTGAGTTCACATGAATTCTTTGAGAGATTCTAACACATATCTAATTTTACAAAATGTAGAAATGCAGTGAAATCTCTTGATGACTAGTGTTTGCATGTGACTCGAGCTAAGTTATCCTGAGTGGGCAGTCCTACTACTGCTGATCACCTGAGAATACATGTAAAATTTGGTCAGCTAAAAGCTGGTGAGCTCACAGGTTTAAATGATACAATTTAATGTATGTTACGTAGGATTTAGTAATATGATTTGCAACCAAGCAAATAAATAATGTGTATATCACTTCCATGAGCATATAGTCTGAGCTTAACTGAGGTGTCAGGATCCATATTCAAGGACCTGATCGAGGGTGCCTCCCTGAGAGTGCCTAATATACACTCTTATGAACAAATTCTAATGCGTCCGTTTGACCAGTTTGGGCTTCCAACCCAGACGAGGATTGTCAATCCTATATGGTACCGTACACTAACATTCACGCTACAAAAGTATTACCAAACTATGCTAGAGGACTTAAGTTGATTAGTGAAAACAACTCATGCAGTATATAGCGATGTTTTAGTACTTGCGTTCACATGTAAAACAAAACAAGCATGTATTCCCACCCCTGGGTTAAAACAGTAAAATGAGTTGGTATGAGACTCACCTGAGTCTGATGTGTGGCTGTGATGTGAGAGCTAGTGTGTAACACCCGCCAAATTAGGGCTAGTCATTAGGTCTTAATCATTTTTGTAATACATGTAATTAGTACCATGTTAGGCTAATTTGTGTATCAAATAATATATATTGTTGAATATATACAATTGCGCAATTTGGTTAAATCAAGCACGTTTCAAATCGAAGGTAATTCGGTTCAAGTAAATACGGACGTTGGTGATCAGTTTTATTAAATAATATAAAATTATATAATAACGATATCAAACCCAAAATATTATTTTAATAATATTTCAATTACATTCCATATCGTATAATAAACGTCTACGTGACTTAAATATTTAACACACAAGCAAACGAAACCATTTAAGTTTATTAAGTATTTGGTAAATACTTCAACAAAAATATTGAATAAATCTCCAAATTTTAAAACTTGTAATTAAACGTATAAAAATAACTATTTAACGCAAAACGATCGAAAAACGAACGCCGCACAGAGCGCATACGCGGGAGAATGAAAAACTGGTGAAATCCACACTCGGTGGACCCCACCAGCCCCCCCTCCCCTTTTCCCCCTCCTTTTCTTCTCTTTTCCTTTTCTTCCCCCTCATTCTCACCTTCTTCTTTTTCTTTTCATCTTTTTCTCTCTAAACCTCACCACACCACTATCACCTAATTTCCACCAAAAACACCACTAAAAATCATCATCTCGCTTAGCTCATTTGGAGAAAAAGAACCACCTCGCAACGATCTACACTTCCACCTTTCCAGATTCTCCGCGCGACGATTTGTAAGTTTCCGACAAAACTCGAAACCTTTCGATTTCGAGTATTTTTAGGTTCTAGTTGTTTCTTTAAGCTTAGAATGTCCCTATAAGGGTTGGGTAAAATAATAAGACCAAACGGAAACCCGAAAACTCATTTTTGGCTCAAAAATTCGTTAACAGCCTTAAGTGTCGCCACGAAGGTGCAGTATAGCGTCACTTCGTGCGTCACTTAAGTGACGCATTGAGTGTCACTAAAAGCCCTAATCTTGCGTCACTTGCATAAGTGCCACATAAAACCCCTTTTTCCCGACACTTACCCCTGTCACTTGTTTAGTGACGCCTAGAAGCCTTATCCGACACTTATATCTGACACTAATGGAGTGCCGCCCCCTTATGTGTCACTTACCTAAGTGACGCCCTAAACTCAGAATTTCCAATTTTATGCGACACTTCCTAAGTGTCGCCCAAGCCACTAAGTGAAGCCTCACTATGCGCCACTTCCATAAGTGACGCCCTTACCCAGACTCTGCTATTTCATGCGTCACTTCCTAAGTGACGCCTAAGACCCTATAAGTGCCGCTATAAGTGCCGCATGAAACAGAACTCAGATTTTTACTAAGTGTCGAGACCTAAAACTTTATCACTTTATTTTACCCAAATTCAAATCTTAGATGCGTTTTTCTATATAACATCATCTCGACCCCAGCCAAGGGCCAGCCCCTTGGACCCCGCCAGGGGTTGCCACCCCTGGGACCCCGCTAACCAGGGGCGCTGCCCCCGGACCCCCGTCACCTAAAGTTTGTAAATACTTTTTATGTATAACACTTCGACATAATAATAATATTATTGCAAATAATCACCAACGGGCCTTACACGTTTTTAAAACTCGAACTTACCAATCATTGGACATTACTAGTTGGATGAACAACTAGCATAGGTTATCTTTTAAGATAGCTACTTATTTTATTCAACCTTGCGCGTTATAAACGCTCGGCAGGTTATAGTCGTCGGACACGCCATTTTACTTCACCACATTTGCTTCATTGCAACTCTTCAGGCTCAGGTGAGTCTCATAGCACCGACTTTTTACTGATTTTACTCCCGGGGTGGGAATACATGCTCTAACTGTTTTACACTTGAACACGAGTACAAAACTCGCTATATTCTGCATGAGCTGTATTCTAATCACTTTTAAGTCCTCTACGATCATAGTTCTGGTAATACTTTATGTAGCGCGAATGTTAGTGTATGGTACCATATAGGACTGACCATCCTCGTCCGGGTCAGCAAGCACTGACTGGTTAAACGGACGCATTAACTTTTGTTCATACGAGTGTGGATTAGACACTCGCCCGGAGGCACCCACGGTCAGGCACTTTATTGTGATCCTGACACCCACGTTAAGCACAGACTATGACCTCATGGCAGACATATACATCATTTGATTCATTTCAAACGATTATCCTTAAATCTTGTGGTTCACACTTACATGATTATTATGCAAACTTGTGAGCTCACCAGCGTTAGCTAACCTTTTTAGCATGTGTTCTCAGGCACCCAACAGCAGTAGGACCTGTTCACTCAGGATGCCCATAGCTCGAGTCTGCATACACGTCAGGAGATTATTTTGCATTACTACATTTTGTAACTAAGTTATGCCGATTAATCTCTAAACATTGTAACTATTGGGCTTTTTGTAAACATTTATACATTGTAAAACTTATATTATCAATGTATTTGTAAAACAACGCATATAGAGTTGTTCATTGTATGCCTTGTGTGTTTGATTATTGATTAGTAGCACCCCAAAGCTTGCTTCCGCTAAACAGTAAATTTGGGGATGTTACATAGTGAATAGTAGTAAAACGTTGCCCAAATAGAATCCCTTAGCGTCCTAAACCCAAAAGATATTTTCATGAGTACTTGACTATTCGTCAAATTGTGTTAACAATTCAGTTGTTTGAAATATTATTGATTTTCAAATATGTACGATTCGTTAGTGATGACCTTTAAAAGTTTGTTTTTGTATATACATATAAAATTCGTAGTCGAATGTGTGTGTGTATATATATAAAATTTGAGTCGTTATATACTTATGTAAAACTATCGTTATATATATTACGTTTAACTCATCGTTTCCATTTCGTTTATATACTTATACAATAAATATTATCGTCTTGAAATTGTTGTGCATATAATTATGTATATGTATATATATATATATATATATATATATATATATATATGAAGAGTTTGTCGATATATATACACAAAATATTGTTCCTCATTTCACATTCGACTTGTGCGCGCTTTACTCCATTTATATAATCGATAAATATTATCGTTTCAAAAAGTTGTTGTACTAAAATTTTATATTAAAAAGTTGTTAAACTCGCATCAAATATTAGCTAAGTTTTAGGTTTAATACGTAACAACATATTTAAGTTATGGATGACCTTTCGACAAAAAACCCTAATAATAATAATAATAATAAAAAGAAACAAAACAGGTCACAGGATGACCTTTCACTAAAATCATAAGTTCCTTACCACTAGGCTAAGTGATTAGATTCTAATATTAAGTAACTAATATTATATATATATATATATATATATATATATATATATATATATATATATATATATATAATATTATGGTAAAAGTAGTAAAGGTTATATGTCACCCTTTGCGTACTTATGTTCATGTCATCTAATTTCCATAAATTAACTATTTATTTTACAAAACCCGTACATCTTAACATCACCACCCGATCGGGTTGTATAACTGACCCGTCTGGGTCTAGGTGTACCACCCGTTCGGGTTTCTCCATTCTCCCATTCGGGTTTGACTTTATCAGTACGGTTTAATCACAATTTCTTTCAGTATCAAATTTTTATATATAAATTTTAACTTGGTTTCTTCCATTTTTGGTTTCCATCAATCACACATATATAATATTTACATAATATGTAACAAGATTTTGAAAAGAAAATGAAAATAAAAGAGATCGGACAATGATATTATAATATGATGATGATGGTCTGTTGGTGATGATGATATACTGAAGAAGAAAAAGATGATGATGCTATAATTGTTGTTGTTGATGAAGATGAAGAAGATGATTTGATGATGTTGAAGTGATGATGAAGACTTATGTTAGTTGCTCCTGCTTACTGTCTCTACTCTACCTCATCCGAATGAAGAAGGAGATGGGATGAATTATTGAGGTTTGTTGGAGCAGTAGAAGGGGTGGGAGTATATAAAATAGGTAGATACGGCTCAATAATTCACGTGGGAGTATGGCTTTTAACAGGAAATGTCAAGTAATATTTTTAAAGTGGTATAAGTATGAGTATTTTACCCGTTAATTTCGTGTACAGGTCCATTTATTTGTAAATTTATATTTAATATTTGTAATTTTATTTTGAAATATTTCTCCAAATACTTTATTAGGAATAATAAAAATATAATTTTTATTATTTTTGACTATTGGGTACATTTTGTATTGTTTCTGTCGCGTACGACACTTTTTATATAATCGTATAATTATTTTATTTTATTTTCATATTTTGTTGCTCACGAAATATTTTCAACTGAATAACTAATTAAAAATAGTTTTGGGGAGTTTTCTCTAAATTTTGTATCACCAGAAATCATATTTGTTTTTGTCGGACTCGTTCTAAAATTTTTGTACGTAATTATATATAATTACGAATTTTGTAATTCTTTTTGTATAAAAATTTGTGGGCTCGCTAGACTTATCTCACATCAAATGTTTAGTTTAAATTTTCATACGGAGTTAACGTAAAATGCGCATGATTAGTGGTAAAATCATATGGTAATTGGAGGAGTGTCACATTCTCCCCTTTTTAGAGAAATCTCGTCCTGAGATTTTAGTTGAGTCATGAGACTCGGACGCGTGCTCGAAAAGATGAGGATATTTCCATGTAGACTCTGGACCGCGTTTCGAGTTCCATCGAACTTTGACAAGTTTGATCCGACCACGTCGGAGTTTATGTATTTTCCGATCAGTTACTTCGATAGGTTCCTCCACACAGTTGAGTTTCGAGTCAATGAGAATTTCTTCAGGAGGAATGATTAAAGTTTCATCAGAAAGACACTTTTTCAGGTTACTGACATGAAAAGTGTCGTGAATACTGCTGATTGAACGTAAAAAGTCACGTTTTTGCGTACATAATTCCCACCTTTTTAGGACCAAACTTGATGAAAACACTTGATATTAATAGTTTTTCATCTTAAATCATCATCAAGGCTAAAAATAAGGTGTTGCTTTAAAAATCAATCAAAATGGTTAAATAACGTACAAAATAGAGCATAAATGGTACAGTTACGTTCTACGAGCACTTTTAAGCACATTACCTTGAAATTATTCTTTGATTATTTCATTATGATCTTCAGGTAATTACGATCGCGTGGATATAAAGAACGCTGAAAACGGACCAAGAATGAAGAAGTTATGGCCAAACGAACTACGACTAGGCGACCAAGACTTACGATCCAGTGCACAAGACCACGACCAGGGAGTACACCACCCCACACGGGCCGTATACCCGCTTATGGGGCCGTATACCCCCCTTTTTGGGGTGGTATACCCCCTTGTAGGGGTGGTATACCCACCTTTTGGTGCCGAATACGCCCCTTTTGATCCCGGATACGCCCTATTTGCTACCGAATACGCCCGTTTTGGTATCGAATACGCCCCTTAAGGTGCCGAATTTCATAGCTCAAGGGTGTATTTTAGTACAAAAGACGGATTAGGGGTGCTGTACGTAAATTCGGTTACTTGGAGCCTATAAATAGAGGCTTTCACCACACCACATCCATCAATTCATTCATTCACCACATCTCCAACACACACAATTCACACACATATTTACATTCTCTCTCTAGCTTTCTCTCTCTAGGTTAGTTCTAGGTTAGTAGTCAGTTAGTTCTTGGTTAATATTTAATCAAGACTAACGGAGGGGTAATATTATAATATTGTTGAAGATACTTGGAGGGGTTATTATTGTAATATTGTAAAAGATATTCGGAAGTTCCGCTCATTATAATCTCTCAGCATATATTCAAACTACGCATTATCTACGGTTATCTCTTTCCTTATCTATTATAATGATGATTGCTATTGTTATTATGCTAGATTTAGGATTACTTACCATGATTAGTGAGTAGTTATATTGTGTGTTTGTTGTGATGTAGTTAGTCATTAATTGGGATGATGTCATTATGAAACAACGGAGGTAACGTTAAACGGCTTTCATTTGTATAGCGCCGGAAACATCACGAATGTGTGGAGTACGTAACGTGGAAGCTATGAAAGTCATGGGCACAATCCGTTGTGGAATAATGTTTCAAACTATTATATAAATGAAAACTCGGTGTTTTGATTACACGTTCTATCTATTATTTTAAACCGAAGACGACTAATGTCTTTCCACCAATAAACGTGGTTAAAACCTTTTGATAAGACCTCATATCAGGGGTAGTTAATTATCTGTGTTCAAATAACATTGTCTGGTTTTAAGCTGTGGAACTACTAACTAAGTATTGTACACAGTGATTAAACTACAACTTAATTATATATGTTAAATAGCATGGTCTGGTTTCGAAGCCGTGGAATTACTAAACAAGTATTGTACACTGTGAATAAACTAGAAATTTATTGGTTAATTTTAAGTGAGGGCTGGTTTAAATCATAAATGGAGAATCTTTGATCTAAAATACAAACTTAGTTTATAAAATCCAGAAAGGAATTCGAGGAATCATCTAGTGTTCCAAATTCGTCTATCACCCCTGGATTCCAAAACCATTGATGGAACGTAATCAAACACCAACCAAGTCTTAAACCTAAATGTTTTATTCAATTGAGTATCACTGTCGTGTTAAGAAAGGTCGGACAAAGGTCGGACAGTTAGTGGGTCTGTTACTCTATTCATGCACCCAGGAATATTCGTATTCCAAGAAGGGTCACTGTTCCGTAACAGGGCAGTGTTGAGAGTTGAGCAGCCTCCTCCGATCAGAATCACGATAGCCTAGTTACTCAGTGACATACTGATTGAACAATCAATCAGTAGGGTACTTGTGCTTACACCACAAATACTTTAAACAAATAAAATACAAATCTTTTGAAAGACGTTTTCATAACTTAAACTAAAACATCATCCCAATGTAAGGTTAATGAAGTCACAACAAACACCCCCTCTATCCTGACTACTATCCCTTATTTTATTTTATATTATTGTTTAGTATTAATTAGTAGTATAATTTAGAAAACAAAACAAAAAACAAACTCTGTTTCACTAGCTAGAAACGAACATCCTGAATTCTCTGTTTCACAATACCGTTGATTTTAAAGAACGACCCTAGGTCATACTTGCTGCTATACACCTCTAGGTCACGTAGCACCAGTAAAATTAGGCCCCATCTCTATAAATATTTAAACTTATCCGATCCGCGTCCCGATGGCTGGAGCAACGACCGGAGCAAAATCCAACTGACCGCTCGGGCGCGATCAAGTTTTGGCGCCACTGCCGGGGAATCAACTGTAAGACTAAGAGGTGTCATAATGAACTTTCTAGCTAGTGAACCATTAGGATGGTTCTCTCTTTTTAAACCCCTAAAAATTCTTTCAATCCTTCCTTTCCCTAACGAGAGAAGCGTTCATCTTCCCACAATCCTACAACCGCTGCACGCATCACTCTCGCCGACTATAACAACCCTCGATAGAAGTTCGAGGAGGACTAATACGCTAACCGGAGACTGAAGGAGCGTCATTCAAACTCAAGCACAACATAGTGCAGCTAATCCGGAATCGCTGCCAATTCACCAGACAACCGAACGATGACCCCTACTCCCACCTAAACCAATTTTTCACCTTATCCGACTCTTTCAAGCAAAATGGGGTTGAACAAGATATAGCCCACCTATATTTGTTCCCCTACTCTCTTTCCCTTCACGCATAGACTTGGTTCGAGGAATTAGAGACCAACTCTATCTCCTCATAGGCGGAAATGGAAACTAAGTTCTTAACAAAGTACTTTCCCCCATCCAAACGAATCAAGATAAAGAAAGACATCTTGAACTTCTGACAGTTTGATGATGAATCAATCTATAGTGCGTGGGAAAGATTTAAGAGATTGCTTAAAAGATGTCATAACCACCAAATCGAATGATCAAGCCAGTTTTGCACGTTTTACAATGGTCTTGCTCCTCAACACAAGCCAATACTCGATACAGCTGCTCGAGGTAACTTCACGCTTTGCACAGAAGACGAAGCATGGAATCTAATTGAGAGTATGACCATAAATAACAACGATTGGAACACTGATGAACATTCCTCATCAACGGCACCGCTTGCCCTCTCCAATCCCGTGCAAACTGAGGCGATCAAATCTCTTACGGAACACATCGAGATGCTAACCGAGGAAATAGGAAAGCTGAAGAAACCTCCTCAACAGGTCTACCATATTCGATCTGGTAGAAATCCACAAGTTGAGTACAAGAACTCTGTTGATGGTTCAACCTACTATGACCAGTTCCGAACTCATCCACGTCCACCTGATTATGCTCAAACCTCTCATCCTCAAACCAACCAATACGTACCAATACAACCACCTAACCAATTCCAATACCCAACCTACCCACAACAACCTCAACTTATTTATAACCAACCACCATTGCTTCCTGGAACCACACCTGAGATGGCCCAACCTTATGAACCTACAAGGCCAATTACTAGTCTAGACAACACCCTCGCATAAATGATCCAAACGATTACGGCTAGACAAGACCAAGTTGATCTCTTCTTAAGAGAACAACTAACTTTACTAAATACCCTAGTAACCCAAGTAGGTCGACTAGCAGAACGTATCGATACTAAAACACAGGGTAGACTACCTAGTAATACCTTTCATAACCTACATACTGAGGAAGCCAACTAAGTAACCAACCAAGATTCCAAGGTGGCACCGAGCCAACCTTCACTTCTTTCTACGGTGAAAGAACGATCTCCTGTCACACAGACAGTTGAGAAAAAGTCTTCTCCAATCCCTAAGAAAGTAAGCATACCATTTCCAGGATGTCTCAAGCAGCGACCTGATGAAACCAAAGCCTTCAAGTATACCAAATATGTTAGGAGACTTATGTCAAACAAAGATAAGGTACCCGAAGTACCTAATGTCCCGCTAACCGCTGAATGTTCAGTTGTCCTTCAAAATAGTCTGTCAGAAAAACTAGGAGATACTGGACGTTTTACCATTCCTTGTTCCATCAACCAATCAGGTGATATCCGATCTCTGGCCGATCTAGGGGCGAGTATCATCATCTTCTTCTTCTTGAATTGTAAGTGTGTTCATGTTGTTTGCATATAATGATGATTTTAGTTGAATTAGGTCAATATTGATACTTGAATGATTAAATTGCTACTGAAATTGTTGATTCACTATCATCATCTTCTTGTTCTTCCCAAGTTTCATATGCTTTACGTATGAATGTGTGAAATGGTTTTGATTGAATCATTGGATTATGTTAAGTAAAGGAATTTGAGTGTTGCATGTTGCTGTTATTGTTACATGAGGTTTATTGGAGGTCATAAATGTGTTAGATGAAGTTAAAATATGGGTTTGATGATGTTTAGATGATTGAATTTGGGATTGAGTTCGTGCTGTAAAATTTCAGGTCTGATACTCTATTTTAAAACGTGCAAACGCGATCCTAGCCTAGTGTCCGGATCACGTTTCATAGTTAAAATTTGTTGTAGTTGAGTTTGTTCTTGAGAACGCGATCCCGACCCTTCACCCGGATCGCGTTTGATAGTTAAAATTGGTTTCAGTCGTGTTTACTCTTGAGAACGCGATCCCACCCCTATGTCCGGATCGCGTTACCAAGTGCATTTTGGTTACAGATGGTTTTGGTCATGGGAACGCAATCTAGACCTCATCACCCGGATCACGTTCCTTAGTGTTAAACGGTAACAGAGTGGTTTCCTTCTTGGAAACGCGATCCCACCTTCCTTTGCCCGGATCGCGTTTGTCAGTTTAAAATGAATGAATATGTTAACTTGTGACTTGTACCCTTGTGATGATTATATAGTATTACATGTACTTTATGTGCACTTATTTGATTCATATACTTGAGTAAAGAATAACAACTTATAAAATGAGATACTAATTTGGGTTCTGGCTGTGTTCTCAGATAAACCGAAGACTCGGTAATATAAGATCTCTGAGTGAAGACTGTGATCGTCAGGGTGAGTGGATCAATGACTTTCAGTCTAAGTTAGTTGTAAAAACTTGGTTACAACGGGTAAACTTGGTTTTACTATTTACACTATTTATGTTTACATTTTGCCATGATGAGTATGGATTATGTGAATTGTTCAGAGGTCAACATGGTTTGGGTTTGGGTACCATTACTTGGACAACATAAGTGCTTTACACATGTTAGTTTATTGAAATTGTGTTGCAGGTAGTAATAGTACAAAACTATCAGTTAGACCACTGAATTGGCCTTCAGTGGTTGTAAGTGTTACTTGGGGGCCACCGCGGTAGTAGGGTACCTCAAGGACCACCAATCCTCTTTGAAGCTAGTTGTTTATGATGCTTAGCTATAAACAATTGTTAATATGAGTTAGGTTGATAGTGATAGATCTATTCACTTAGCTTTGTGCTAATCCCCCTCTTTACTTCTTGCAGGTTATACTTTTGATTGATAGTGATAGAAGTTTGGGTTTGATGGAATGTTTGACGGCTCCCACTCTGATTTAGATAAATATGTTGATAATCTAACATTATGTTTTGAGAATTGTATAACACCTAAAACTTATGGTTTGTAGTAATGGTGATGAACTAGACTAAGGATCATGTTATGTGGATTGCACTTTTGAAATGTAATTATATGTAATCTAAGATGTATTTATTTAAATATGCGCTTCCGATATATTAAAAAAATGGTCTTGAAATTAGAGGGTGTTATACATGTAAGGCCTACTCACATATACCTACAATACATATAATAGCTTAGAGTGCCTAGCACAAAACAATTAAGAGTTTCAGTTCTCTCGTGATCAGAGTCAACTAATGCATTCTGGTTCGATATAACCTATTTCAGATTTCACATCATCTTCATTTAATTGTACATAGTTGATCAGGCTATGTTAAATTAAACTTGTATGATGTAATCCCTGAACCAGTTATACCTAATAAGGAATACTGTTTAACGGTCATAGTCTAGGCCCAATAAATGCAACCTAGTTCACTATAACCTTAGGCTCTGATACCAATCTGTCGCACCCCCAAAATCATGATTTTCGGAAGCATACTTTGGGTACGACTAATCAAGGTAATCACAGCACATAAGATATATAATGAATGACATCTATATGCGTCATTTTGATAAAATATATTAAGGTCATAAAAGTTACATATTGTTTTCAAAAGCATTGAGTTCACATGAATTCTTTGAGAGATTCTAACATATATCTAATTTTACAAAATGTAGAAATGCAGTGAAATCTCTTGATGACTAGTGTTTGCATGTGACTCGAGCTAAGTTATCCTGAGTGGGCAGTCCTACTACTGCTGATCACCTGAGAATACGTGTTAAAATTGGTCAGCTAAAAGCTGGAGAGCTCACAGGTTTAAATGATACAATTTAATGTATGTTACGCAAGATTTAGTAATATGATTAGCAATCAAGCAAATAAATAATGTGTATATCACTTCCATGAGTACATAGTCTGAGCTTAAATGAGGTGTCAGGATCCATATTCAAGGACCTGATCGAGGGTGCCTCCCTGAGAGTGCCTAATCTACACTCTTATTAGCAAATACTAATGCGTCCGTTTGACCAGTTGGGGCTTCCAACCCGGATGAGGATTGTCAATCCTATATGGTACCATACACTAACATTCACGCTACAAAAGTATTACCAAACTATGCTAGAGGACTTAAGTTGATTAGTGAAAACAACTGATGCAATATATAGTGATGTTTTAGTCCGTTTGACCAATTCACATGTAGAACAAAACAAGCATGTATTCCCACCCCTTGGTTAAAACAGTAAAATGAGGGGTTATGAGACTCACCTGAGTCTGATGCGTGGCAATAATGTGAGAGCTAGCGAATAGTAGTAAAACGTTGCCCAAATAGAGTCCCTTAACATCCTAAACCCAAAAGATATTGTCAGGAGTACTTGACTATTCGTCAAATAGTGTTAACAATTCGGTTGTTTGAAATATTATTGATTTTCAAATATGTACGATTCATTGGTGATGATCTTTAAAAGTTTGTTTGTATATACATATGAAATTCGTAGTCGAATGTGTGTGTGTATATATATATATATATAAAACTTAAGTCGTTATATACTTGTGTAAAAATATCATTTTGTATATTATGTTTTACTCATCGTTTCCATTTCGTTTATATATTAATAAAGATTATCGTCTTGAAATTGTTGTGCAAATAATTATGTATGTATATTGTTCCTCATTTCACATTCGACTCGTACGCGCTTTACTACATTTATATAATCGACAAATATTATTGTTTCAAAAAGTTGTTGTACTAAATTTTTTTATTAAAAAGTTGTTAAACTCGCATCAAATATTAGCTACGTTTTAGGTTTAATACGTAACAACATATTTAAATTATGGAAGGGGAGACAAAATAGAATAAATAATAATAATAATAATAATAATAATAATAATAATAATAATAATAATAATAATAATAATAATAATAATAATAATAATAATAATAAGAAACAAAACAGATAAAACTTAAGTCGTTATATACTTGTGTAAAAATATCATTTTATATATTATGTTTTACTCATCGTTTCCATTTCGTTTATATACTAATAAAGATTATCGTCTTGAAATTGTTGTGCATATAATTATGTATGTATATTGTTCCTCATTTCACATTCGACTCGTACGCGCTTTACTACATTTATATAATCGACAAATATTATTGTTTCAAAAAGTTGTTGTACTAAATTTTTTTATTAAAAAGTTGTTAAACTCGCATCAAATATTAGCTACGTTTTAGGTTTAATACGTAACAACATATTTAAATTATGGAAGGGGAGACAAAATAGAATAATAAATAATAATAATAATAATAATAATAATAATAATAATAATAATAATAATAATAATAATAATAATAATAATAATAATAATAATAATAATAAGAAACAAAACAGATAAAACTTAAGTCGTTATATACTTGTGTAAAAATATCATTTTATATATTATGTTTTACTCATCGTTTCCATTTCGTTTATATACTAATAAAGATTATCGTCTTGAAATTGTTGTGCATATAATTATGTATGTATATTGTTCCTCATTTCACATTCGACTCGTACGCGCTTTACTACATTTATATAATCGACAAATATTATTGTTTCAAAAAGTTGTTGTACTAAATTTTTTTATTAAAAAGTTGTTAAACTCGCATCAAATATTAGTTACGTTTTAGGTTTAATACGTAACAACATATTTAAATTATGGAAGGGGAGACAAAATAGAATAAATAATAATAATAATAATAATAATAATAATAATAATAAGAAACAAAACAGATAAAACTTAAGTCGTTATATACTTGTGTAATAATATCATTTTATATATTATGTTTTACTCATCGTTTCCATTTCGTTTATATACTAATAAAGATTATCATCTTGAAATTGTTGTGCATATAATTATGTATGTATATTGTTCCTCATTTCACATTCGACTCGTACGCGCTTTACTACATTTATATAATCGACAAATATTATTGTTTCAAAAAGTTGTTGTACTAAATTTTTTTATTAAAAAGTTGTTAAACTCGCATCAAATATTAGCTACGTTTTAGGTTTAATACGTAACAACATATTTAAATTATGGAAGGGGAGACAAAATAGAATAAATAATAATAATAATAATAATAATAATAATAATAAGAAACAAAACAGATAAAACTTAAGTCGTTATATACTTGTGTAAAAATATCATTTTATATATTATGTTTTACTCATCGTTTCCATTTCGTTTATATACTAATAAAGATTATCATCTTGAAATTGTTGTGCATATAATTATGTATGTATATTGTTCCTCATTTCACATTCGACTCGTACGCGCTTTACTACATTTATATAATCGACAAATATTATTGTTTCAAAAAGTTGTTGTACTAAATTTTTTTATTAAAAAGTTGTTAAACTCGCATCAAATATTAGCTACGTTTTAGGTTTAATACGTAACAACATATTTAAATTATGGAAGGGAGACAAAATAGAATAATAAATAATAATAATAATAATAATAAAAAGAAACAAAATAGGTCACAGGACTCGAACCTGTGACCTTTCACTAAAATCATAAGTTCCTTACTACTAGGCTAAGTGATTACATTATAATATTAAGTAACTAATTATATATATATCATGGTAAAAGTAGTAAAGTTTATATGTCACCCTTTACGTACTTATGTTCATGTCATCTAATTTCCATAAGTTAACTGTTTATTTTAAAAAACCTGGCTTATCATCACCACCCGATCGGGTTGTATAACTGACCCGTCCGGGTCAAGGTGTACCACCCGTTCGGGTTTCTCCTTTCACCCGTTCGAGTCTGACTTTATCAGTACGGTTTAATCACAATTTCTTTCAGTATCAAATTTTTATATATAAATTTTAACTTGGTTTCTTCCATTTTTTATTTCCATCAATCACACATATATAATATTTACATAATATGTAACAAGATTTTGAAAAGAAAATGAAAATAAAAGAGATCTCACAATGATATTATAATATGATGATGATGGTCTGTTGGTGATGATGATATACTGAAGAAGAAAAAGATGATGATGCTGCTATAATTGTTGTTGTTGATGAAGATGAAGAAGATGATTTGATGATGTTGAAGTGATGATGAATACTTATGTTAGCTGCTCCTGCTTACTGTCTCTACTCTACCTCATCCGAATGAAGAAGGAGATGGGATGAATATTGAGGTTTATTGAAGCAGTGGAAGGGGGGGGGGGGGGAGTATATAAAACAGGTAGATACGGCTCAATAATTCATGTGGGAGTATGGTTTTTAACAGGAAATGTCGAGTAATATTTTTAAAGTGGTATAAGTATGAGTATTTTACCCGTTAATTTTGTATACGGGTCCAATTATTTGTAAATTACATTTAATATTTGTAAATTTATTTTGAAGTATTTCTCCAAATACTTTATTAGGAATAGAAAAAATATAATTTTTATTACTTTTGACTATTGGGTACATTTTGTATTGTTTCTGTCGCGTACGACACTTTTTATATAAACGTATAATTATTTTATTTTCTTTTCATATTTTGTTGCTCATGAAATATTTTCTACTGATTAACTATGTAAAACTAGTTTTGATTTTTCTCTAAATTTTGTATCACCAACAATTGTGTTTGTTTTTGTCGGACTCGTTCCAAATGTTTTGTACGTAATTGTATATAATTACGAATTTTGTAATTCTTTTTGTATAAAAATTTGTGGGCCCGCTAGAATTATCTCACATCAAATGTTTAGTTTAAATTTTCGTACAGAGTTAACGTAAAATGTGCATGATTAGTGGTAAAATCATAACGTAATTGGAGGAGTGTCACATTCTCCCCTTGTTAGAAAAATCTCCTTCGTGTTCGCAAAATGAGGATATTTCCTTCGTGTTTCATCTTCGCATTATGTAACACCCCCGAATTTACTGTTTAGCGGAAGCAAGCTTTGGGGTGCTACTAATCAATAATCAAAACACACAAAGCATATAATGAACGACTCTATATGCGTCAATTTACAAATACATTGATAATATAAGTTTTACAATGTATAAATGTTTACAAAAGCCCAATAATTACAATGTTTAGAGATTAATCGGCATAACTTAGTTACAAAATGTAGTAATGCAAAATAATCTCCTGATGTGTATGCTGACTCGAGCTATGGGCATCCTGAGTGAACAGGTCCTACTGCTGTTGGGTACCTGAGAACACATGCTAAAAAGGTCAGCTGACGCTGGTGAGCTCACAGGTTTGTATAATAATTATGTAAGTGTGAACCACAAGATTTAATGATAACCGTTTGAAATGAATCAAATGATGTATATGTCTGCAATGAGATCATAGTCTGCGCTTAACGTGGGTGTCAGGATCACAATAAAGTGCCTGATCGTGGGTGCCTCCGGGCGAGTATCTAATCCACACTCGTATGAACAAAAGATAATGCGTCTGTTTAAACAGTCAATGCTAGCTGACCCGGACGAGGATGGTCAGTCCTATATGGTACCATAAACTAACATTCGCGCTACATAAAGTATTACCAGAACTATGATCGTAGAGGACTTAAAAGTAATTAGAAAACAGCTCATGCAGAATATAGCGAGTTTTGCACTCGTGTTCACGTGTAAAACAGTTAGAGCATGTATTCCCACCCCGGGAGTAAAAATAGTAAAAAGTCGGGGCTATGAGACTCACCTGAGCTTGAAGAGTTGCAATGAAGAAAATGTGGTGATGTAAAATGGGGTGTCCGACGACTGTAACCTGTCGGGCGTTTATAACGTGCAAGTTTAAATAAAATAAGTAGATATCTTAAAAGATAACATATGCTAGTTGTTCATCCAACTAGTAATGTCTAATGATTTGATTTGATTGATAAGTTTGAGTTTGGAAAACGTGTACGACCCGTTGGTGACTGGTTGTAATAATAATCTCATTAATATTGTTATGATTTTTGGAGTGTTATACTTAAAAGTATTCACAAATTCTAGGTGACGGGGATTCGGGGGCAACGCCCCTGGCTAGCGGGGTTCCAGGGGTGGCAACCCCTGGCGGTCGGTTCGAGCTAAAATTTTTATTTCTACTATATTGCTTTAATGAAAGAAGTTTCTAAAATTTGAATTTTGGTGAAATCGAGTGATAAAATTTTAGGTTTCGACACTTAGTAAAAATTTGGGTTCTGTTTCATGCGACACTTATAGCGTCTCTTGAGGAAGTGATGCCTAAAGGAGCGACACTTAAGCAAGTGTCGGGTACAAGTTTCGGTATTAGGGTCATGCGTCACTAGGGTTAGTGTTGGATGAAATCAGAATTCAATTATAGGCGACACTTAGACAAGTGTCGCTAGAAGTGTCGGTTAGGAGTGTCGGGTATTGAATTTGTGACACTTAGGCAAGTGTCAGGAAAAAGGGGTTTTATGCGGCACTTAGGCAAGTGACGCAAGATTAGGGTTTTAAGCGACACTCAGTGCGTCACTTAAGTGACGCATTAAGTGACGCTATGCTGCACTGGTCTATGCGACACTTAGGTCTGTTGGCCGGATTTTGAGCCAAAAACATGTTTTCCGGTTTCCGTTTGGTCTGAAACTTTTACCCAACCCATATTTGGACATTTCAAGCTTAAATAAACAAAAATATGTCAAAAACACTTGAAATCGAGGAGTTTCGAGATTTGTTTGGAAACTTATAAGTTAACGCGTGAAGATTTCAAAAAGATAGGAAGGTAGATCGTTGCGAGGTGAACATTTTTCTTCAAAGAGGGAAGGTGATCCGAGGTCGTTTGATGGTGGATTTTGGTGGTGGAAGTGTGGTGGTGGTGGGTGTTTTGAGAGGAAAGAAAGAAAGAGGATGAAGAGAGAGAGAGAGAGAGATAGTGGAAGTGAGGGATGGGGAGGGGATCTCCCTCCCTTTTTGGGCAGATTTTTGTGGGGCCTACCCCTTTGTGGGTGTGTCCCAAACCTCGTTCCGTGCAGTGTTCGTTTCCCCGGTCGTTTAAACGTTTATTTGTGATGTTAATTATTTATTTTACATACGTTTTTAAATAAATAAAAACTAGCTCTTCAATATTTTTAATTTGAAATCTTAATTGTTAATACTCGAAACATTTATTAAAATGATTTGAAAATGCGTTGGTCATGTTTACCGGTTCGGGTTTCGCTTATAAATAAGATGTGACATTTTTATAAAACGTTTTAGTTATTAATTTAAAATACTAAAACTTAAATAATGTCCTCACATAAAATGATATATTTTAAACTTATGAAATATATTCTAGTCTATATTCGGTTGTCGGGTGCGTTTCGCGCGTTTCGATCGCATAGGGCTTTCAATGTGATACAAGATACTTATAGAATATTATTGAATTAATACTTGGAAATAATTAGGCTTATCAATAATTCAATATTATTTAATAAAACGATGTTCGCAACGTCCGTATGAGTGCATCAGAATTCGGCCGATATAACAAAATGCACGATTTAATTTAATCGCGTAGATACGTATATATATTTATACATGTAAGAATACATACAATTAGCCTAATACATCACTAATTACACTTACTACAAAATGATTTGGATCTAATGACGAGCCCAAATTTGGCGGGTGTTACATTCTCCCCTTGTTAGAAGAATTTCGTCCCGAAATTTAAGTCTGTATAGTCGTGCCAGTGGAGTCGGAGAAAAGTTGCGGATATTTGAGTCGCATCTGATCCTCTCGTTCCCAGGTGAATTCCGGACCATGCCGCGAATTCCACCAGACTTTGATGATAGGAATACAACTTTGTTTAAGCTGTTTGATTGCACGGTCCATAATCTCCACTGGTGTCTCAACAAAATGGAGTTTGTCGTCGATCTGAATTTCCTCTAGGGGAATGATGAGTGTTTCATCGGATAGACATTTCTTTAAGTTGGAAATGTGGAACATAGGGTGCACACTAATGAGTTCAGCTGGTAGTTGCAATCGATATGCCACTGAACCAACCCTTTCGAGGATTTCAAATGGTCCGATGTATCTGGGGTTCAGTTTCCCGCGCTTACCGAATCCGATGACGCCTTTCCAAGGTGATACCTTGAGTAGTACTCGGTCTCCAACCTGGAACTCGAGTTGTTTGCGTCTCACATCAGCATAACTTTTCTGACAATCATGTGCGGCTTTCAGCCATTGTTGGATACCAATGATTTTCTCGGTGATTTCATGAATGATTTCAGGACCGGTGAGTTGGCTGTCTCCCACGTCATTCCAACAGATGGGTGATCGGCACTTACGACTGTAAAGTGCCTCGAATGGTGCAGCTCCGATACTGGTATGGTAGTTGTTATTGTATGAGAATTCACACAAGGGTAAGTGGTGTTCCCAATTTGCAATGAAATCAACTACGCAGGGTCGTAGCATGTCTTCCAGTGTTTGAATGGTTCGTTCACTCTGGCCATCGGTTTGTGGATGATAAGCGGTACTCATAACGAGGCGAGTTCCCAAAGATTTCTGTAATGATTCCCAAAAGTGTGAGGTGAAATGACTATCCCTGTCGGAGATAATTGAGATAGGAATGCCGTGTCGGGATACGATTTATTTCAGGTAGATTCGGGTGAGGCATTCCATTCTATCGGTTTCCTTGATGGCGAGAAAATGGGCAGATTTGGTGAGACGATCAACGATTACACAAATGGTATCGCAACCACTTGACATTTTCGGGAGCTTGGTGATGAAGTCCATGGTAATCCGTTCCCATTTCCATTGGGGTATGTCCGGTTGTTGAAGTAAGCCGGAAGGTTTCTGGTGTTCGATTTTGACTTTTGAGCACGTGAGACACTTACTGACGTAGGTGGCAATTTCAGCTTTCATGTTTGGCCACCAGTACAGTTCCTTGATGCCATGATACATCTTGTCAGATCCATGAAGTATAGAGTATTTGGATTTGTTGATACATATTAGGTGTCTGTCAGTTGGTCTATCGAGTTGTAATAAGTGTCGTTAGTTATTAATAGAAATATAGTGTTTATTATATGCGACACTCGTGTTTTAGGTTAGGCGTCACTTGCCTTAGTGACGCATAGCGTCACTTAGGTAAGTGACGCATGAAGGCGGCCACATGCGACACTTCCACAAGTGACGCATGTCGGCTGACTTTTTAGTATAAATAGAAACCTACGGGTTTTCGGCTAGGGTTGACGAAACCCTAGCACCATTTGTCGACTAAACTTCTCTGTAATCGATCCCAATACGTTATACAAGCTAATAAACAAGTTTGCTTTGTTTGAATTTCGTTGTTTCGGTTTGTGTTTGTTAGCATTAAGTGTAATTGATTGATTCCGCCTATCAATTACTGTCAATTGTCATCTAGATCCAAGCATAAGGCACTTTCAACTGGTATCAGAGCCTTGCGGTGATAACATTGACGTTTATAAGGTATTTTGGATTGATTTCGGTTTTGCTTGATTCAAAAATCACGAACTCATACGGATTTTGAGGTGCACAGCTGAATTACAGTCGATATTCTTCAACATATACAGGTTTCGTCCATTAGGGTTCAAGGAATTTTCTTTTGGTTTACGAAAATTCGACATTTTTAGGGTTTTGGGATTTTTCAGCCGTTTAGCGACACTCGATCCGTCACTTGGACGCGTCACTTATAGCGGCACTCGCTAATCCCAGAATTAGGGTTTTACCGTCACTTAGACGCGTCACTTAAAGCGTCACTTGAGGTAATACGACACTTAACTTAAGTGTCGTCTACCCTAATACACCGACACTCAAGTGCGTCACTGTTGTACGTCACTTGATCCTTAAGCGTCACTTCTGTTAGTGACGCCTGTTTGATTTATAGCGTCACTTTTACTAGTGACGCCTATTTGATTTAGCACGACACTCAAGTACGACACTTGAGTGCATCACTTGCTTAACTGACCGACACTTACTAATAGTGTCATCCGTCACTCTGTACGTCACTCGATAGCGTCACTTTCCTAGTGTCGCTATTCGCTGCGACACTTGTGTGCGTCACTTACCAAGTGACGCCTTTGGTACTAATTACTTTGCAAGTTCTTGTTTTTTCGTATCATTTCAGGTAGATCTTCAATGGCTTCTATTGCTGATAAAGACGATATTAGAGGACTAAGAGATATGTTAAAACAAAATCATGATGTTGGCTCTAATAATAAACCTCCTCTGTTTACAGCCGATATGGATTATGTATATTGGCGTGCTCGATTTGAACAATACATCAACTTTCACTGTCCGGAGCTATGGGGTCCACTCACCGAGAAATATGTAGCTCCTCTAGCTGAAGGAGTTTTCCCTACCATGAATATGCCTCCGAAAAAGTTGTACAGGTCCATGACTCCAGAAGAAAAGAAAGATTACGATATGGAGAAAAAGGCACATGCGGCTATTTGTATGTGCCTATCTAAAGATGTATTGCGAATGTTCAAATCACATGAAACCACATATGAGCTGTGGAATGCAATAGAAACTAGATGTGGTGGAAATCAAAGGTACAAAGCAGCCAAGTTGGAGCTCATTAAGAAACAGTACGATCTGTTTGATTCTCTCCCAAATGAGACAACAGCAGGAGTTTTTACCAGATACTCACAACTGGTGAGTGAGTTAACGGAGGGAGGTTACGATTTTCCTCCACTTGAAGTAAACAAGAAATTACTGGATGTTTTGCCTAGCTCTTGGGACGTTAAAGTACAACTTCTCAAGGAAGGTCATGAATTAGCTACCATGAAATTGGATGAGCTAATTGGCGTTCTTCAAGCTCATGCAATGGAGATGAAGAAGAAAGAATGCAAGACAGGTGGTTTTGTTCAAGATCCATCCCTGTATGGAGGACAAGTTAACACGGGTAAAACGTATGGGGGAATGGCTTTTGTTTCTACAAGCTCTCCACTTCAGACTCCTCTGTACTCTACTGGTGTTTCTCATCCAGTATATGCTTCTGGACCCTCTCAGGGGTCAAAACAGCAGGTCCCTGTCTCTCCTGCAATTCAAGAGCAGACTGCTATCTATACAGCCTTTCTAAGCTCTTACAAGGATTTGGTCTCACAACCAAATGCCACTTTGGAATTGGCCAAGGAAGACTATGCTCAACTTGATGATGATGATCTTGAGCAGATGGATCTTAACTGGAACATCGCTATGATATCCAGGCGCGTTCAGAAATTCTTGCAACGAACTGGTCGCAAGAGTTTGGAGGGAGATGGCAAAACCAGCTTCGGTTTTGATAAAAGCAAAGTAAAATGTTACAATTGTCAGAATTTGGGACACTTTGCAAGAGAATGTGAGAAGCCTAAGGTTCCTCCGTCTGGTTTCACTAAGCCTGATGCTCCTAGAACTCCGGAGAAGGATCAAATAAAGCAAGCAACAGCAGATGCACTAGTGGTTTTTGAGCCAACCAATACAGATTGGAGTATCTATGCTGAGAACTATCAGCAGTGTCTTATGGCTCACATCTCGAATGAGGTATGTAATGAAACTGAAGAACCCTTGAACTGTGTATCATGTATTAAATTAACCGAATCCTTAAGGTGCTTTAAGGTAGACAATGTAGACTTAAGAAGAAAGGTCGAAAAACTTAATGACTCAAACAAATACCTAAAAGCAAATGAACAATTGTATGATAAGAAAATAGAGGCTTATCAACAGGACACACTTAGGTATAAGTCAAAAGTTTTCAGTCAACAGGATGCTATTGATAGCTATCTTGCAGAAATTGACCGTCTAAACATGGAACTTTCGAATCTTAAAGTAGAATATGACAACTATAAGAGTAAGATTTTAAGTTCTTCGTCGTCTACTGTTGCCTTTAATGATATACTTACTAAGCAAAGGACAGATCACAAAACGAAGACGGGACTAGGCTATAGTGTAGTCCCGCCTCCTTCTGAATACTGTCCTATGCCGGTTAAGGAAGGCACCGAAGAGATTCCGGTTGATTATGCATTGTTATACGGTGTCAAATCTAAGGTTGATAAGGTTAACAAACAGGTGAAGGAGAAAACTAAACATTCAGAGTACCCTTCACCTCAGTTTGTTAAAGCAAAGTGTGAATCTCCTGTTAATGTTGAGGAGATAGTTGAGATTGAGGATATTACCGATGAGGAGTATCCTGAGTTTAAAAAGGTTGAGGTAAAATGTGATAAGGTGTTAAAAGTTGAACCTCCAATTAAAGTTCAATCTAACAAAGAAAAGAATAAGGTTTTAAGTACAAAATCTAAAACTTTACAGTCACCTGTAAAGATTTTGCAAAACAAATCTAAATCTGCAAATGATGTTTGTAATAAACCTTCTACGTCAACCACTCAACCGAAACAAGAACATTCTAAGACATGCATGAAATGTGCATGTTCTAGAAATGTTTCTTCAACTCCGGCGGTAAAACCTCAGTTTCAATCAGTTGTTGAAAATCGATCATGTTTTTACTGCAAGAGACAGGGACATCTAATTCGTGATTGTCCCAAACTGTCCCATCAGAATTACGGGAGGGAAATGCCTAGGATTTCTGTTTATTGCAATTCTCTTTCAAGACCTCCTCCTAGGCGTTACTCTGTCTCTCCCAAACCTCTTGCTAAAACAAGTAATGTTGGGCAAAAACCTTTGCCAAAACAAGAACCCAACATTATTCCAAAGCAAATTTCCAAACCATCTACTGTTTGGAAAATAAAGGAGTCTACTGCAGACTCCACTGTCATCAATAATAACACATCAGATGCAAAATCTGATCTGTTTAAAAATAAAGTCTTGTCTGATGTGATTATTGTTGATGACTGTGGTCGACCTAAGTCTGTAAAGGCTTGGGTCACCGTTTCTCACTAATCTCCTACTTTTGTGTTGCAGCAGTCAGATCGCGTTAAAGACAGCGAGTGGTTTGTCGATAGTGGCTGTTCGTGACACATGACAGGCGATGTGTCTCTTTTGACGGATGTTAAACCACATTCTGGAGGACATGTTGCGTTTGCTGGAGATACAGGAGGAACTATTTCTGGGAAAGGTACGCTAACTAACGGGAAAGTTAGCTTCGAAAATGTGAACTACGTGGCTCAATTGACTCAAAACTTGCTGAGTGTATCACAAGTCTGTGATAAGGATTATACAACAGCGTTCACAAAGACAGAGTGTGTGATTTTGAAGCCGGGTTTCGTTATCCCCGAGGAATGGGTGCTTTTAAGAGCACCTAGGAGAAATGATACCTACGTCATGAATATGCGTACTGTTGAGACTAAGAATGAATATACATGTCTCCTATCTAAGGCTTCAGAAAAGGAATCACTACTGTGGCATCGACGAATGGGACACATTCATTTTCGCAAGATGAACTTCTTGATAAACAATGACTTGGTAAATGGAGTCCCTAAACAGTCATTTGCACTAAAAGATGACTGTGTCGCCTGCCATAAAGGGAAACTTCATAAGAAACCTCACAAGCCTAAGTTAGTGAATTCCATTGCAGCACCATTGGAATTATTGCATATGGACTTATTCGGTCCTATTTCAACAAAGAGTATTGGTGGAAGATTGTACTGCTTAGTAGTCACCGATGACTACTCACGTTTTTCTTGGGTGTACTTTCTGGGTGCGAAGAGTGAAACACCAGACATTCTGGTGTATTTGTTAGATAAGTTGGCAAACTTATGCAACTTAAAGGTGAAAAGACTGCGAAGTGATAACGGGACTGAATTCAAGAACTCTACTCTTGAGTTATACTGTGCCTCAAAAGGCATTGATCATCAGTTCAGTGCCCCTCGAACTCCTCAACAGAATGGAGTTGCTGAGCTAAAAAATAGGACTATTATCGAGACAGCTCGGACTATGCTGGCCGATTCTAAGCTTCCTATAATCTTTTGGGCAGAAGCAGTCAGTACTGCTTGCTATGTGTTGAACCGAGTGCTCACGGTTAAGAAGAAAAATAAGACATGTTATGAACTCTTTAATAACCGTAAGCCCACCTTGCAGTTTCTGGAACCTTTCGGGTGTCCATGTCTGATTATGGTCTCTAAAGACAAAGTCTCGAAGTTTGGAGCTAAAGCAGTTGAAGGAATTTTCCTTGGTTATTCCGTCAACTCTCCAAATAAACGAGTCTACATCAAGTCGACTCATCAAGTGGAAGAGCATTTTGAGGTGAAATGCTTACGATACACGGATCCTCCTCAAGGAACGGGTCCGGATTGGTTATTCAATTACAAGGATGTGTTCAACTCATTCGACATACCAGAAGGAACTTCTGATGAGGACGAAATTGTCACTCTACTTCATGGTATTAGTTTGTGTCAGGACAATTCTACCTTAACACCGGCATCCCCGCCTACAGCTACATCTACTCCGTCACCTCCACCACCTACTACTACACCAATAGCTACCACATCCACACCTCTGTCTACGTTTCCACCTTCGGATGTTCCTTCGACTTCAGGAACATCTAAAACAACAGAATATCCCGATGACCCCAACATGCCACCATTGGAGGAGGACGAGGATGATGACATGGTTCACTCTCATCTTTTCTCTAATGAAGATGATACGGAAACTCTAGTGCAACCAGAAAGTACTACCGTTCCTGCATCTAACACCGTTCCCATCATTGAAGGGGACATGAATAATTTGGAGTTAGTACTTGCACCTGATCGAATTCCAGTCACACGTGTACACAGGGATCACCCCATTGATAACATTATCGGTGATCCTGAAGCTGCTGTTCGAACAAGGCATCAAGTGCAACAAAATCCAAATCAGGAAATGTTGAATTTGATCGCCCGGATAAATTCCTGTCATTTATCCCAAATTGAACCGAAGAAAGTTGATGAAGCCTTGAAAGATCCATCTTGGGTCGAGGCTATGCAAGAAGAGTTGCAGCAGTTCAACAAGCTGCACGTGTGGGATATAGTTCCATTACCCAAAGGTGCTCATTTAACTGGCACTCGATGGGTGTTTCGGAATAAAATGGATGATAGGGGTATTGTCATTCGGAATAAAGCCCGACTGGTAGTTCAAGGATTTAGTCAAATTGAAGGCTTGGATTATGATGAAGTCTTCGCTCCTGTGGCAAGACTTGAATCCATTCGGATCTTTCTCTCATTTGCATCTTACAAAGAGTTTCGCGTTCACCAACTCGATGTCAAGAGTGCATTTTTATATGGGAAAGTGGACACTGATGTCTACGTGAAACAGCCTCCTGGCTTTGAAGACCCTGAGCATCCAGAATACGTCTGCAAGTTGAACAAGGCGTTATACGGTCTTCATCAAGCCCCGCGATTATGGTACGAGAGGTTATCCAATCATTTGGTCAAGCATGGATTTGTTCGTGGAAATATCGACAGTACTTTGTTCATTCGCAAAGAACGGACTGGCGATCGAGAGGATATGCTACTTGTGCAGGTGTATGTGGATGACATTATTTTTGGTTCTACCAATGAAGCAATGTGCAAGCATTTTGAGGAAATCATGAAAGCTGAGTTTGAGATGAGTGCGATGGGGGAGCTAAAATTCTTTTTAGGTGTGCAAGTTGAGCAGTCTTCAAAGGGTATCTATATTCATCAGTCAAAGTATGTCAAAGACATGTTGACTCGATACGATCTGCTCAATTGTAAAAACCTATGGGACTCCCATCGAGCTTAATCATAATCTCCGACTTGCTGAGGATGAAGAAGATTGCAAAGAAAAGGACTATCGATCAATGATAGGTTCTTTGATGTACTTGACAGCTTCTCGACCGGATATTGTCTTTGCGGTATCCGTATGCTCTCGCTTTCAAGCTAAACCAAAGGTGTCTCATATGAGGGCAGTAAAGCGAATCTTTGGTTATCTCAAACATAGACCCAATCTTGGTCTATGGTATTCAAATGAGAAATCCTTCGCTCTCTCTGCCTACTCGGATTCAGATCATGGCGGCTGCAGCATAGATAAGAAGTCAACCACCGGTGGATGTCAATTCCTAGGAAATCGCCTAGTGTCATGGCAGTGCAAGAAACAGACTACCGTTTCTCTTTCAACTGCGGAAGCTGAGTACGTTGCTGCTGCAAGTTGCTGCTCTCAGGTTCTGTGGATACAACATCAACTGCGTGATTACGGGTTACTTCTTTCTATGACTCCTATTCATATTGATAATACTGCTGCTATATCTATCACGCGCAATCCCGTACAGCACTCTAAACTAAACACATTGAACTTAGGTTCCATTTTATACGGGATTGTTATGAAAAACACCTAATTGACCTTATCCACATAGACACCTTAAAGCAGAATGCCGACCTTTTCACTAAAGCCTTTACGCGTACTCGATTTGACGAACTAATCAACATGATTGGTTTAAGATTCTTTCTTGCTAAAAAGTAATTTATGACTTGGATCTTTAGTAATTTTAAAAAAAAAAAAATAAAAAAAAAATAAAAAAAAATTGCAACCTGCGCAACTGCCACTCTTTATACTTTCTCGTATTAAAGAAATGCAAGGTTGCTACATTTTAAAATAGACGTTGAAGTTGTGTCTGTAAACAACTTGGGATATGATAGTACATTGGGTGACATGCATAAAAATGGAAATTTAAGGTTTATCTTGGATGTGTCAGTAGATTTATCTGACGTATTGAAAACAGTTTTTATAAACATTGTCTTCATCATACGATATATTAGTAGGCATGTTATACAAAACTCTTTGAGAAGTCTTAAGAAGCTTAATCAATAACTGTCTATTTCAAGTGGTACAACATCATTAGATGTATGACAATAGTCTTAATTTCTTACTTATACTAGACATGTTTTTGTGAAAGATGTTTATTTGATATCATTTGGGGGTATATATTGACAGTCTCCTCTGTTATACGTAAGTATAGACCTGGTTTCTGTTAAGATATACTTTAAAATTAAGCAAACACAAGTCAAAGAACTTGAAAAGTCTTTCAAAGTAAGATACCTTACAAGGTCGCCAAAATGGTTTGACCAAGTCTGGTTTTGCTTAAACCTGGATCAAGTTATGTCGCTCTGTTGTACGTCAGTACAGACCTGTCACCGCTGACTTGATTCTTAAAATTGTTTTTCTTATATTCTATCTGTACATGGAAACATGGTCTATGTTTTAAGTTAAGATGTATATCTATGTTGGGCACCACAGCGAAATAAACATACCAATAATAATACAATAACTCCTAGGTGTACGTATAACATGTTTAAGTGGACAAATATACTAATAATCGTTTTGAAATAATTTTTATAAAAAGTGCTTTTAGTATGTCAAGTAAATTTAAAGAGGACAAATATACTGATGATCGAAATAACTCTTACTGTTCCTAATAAATGCATGTTATTCCGATATGATCCCTAATCAGACTTTCTCAACTCCGTCACCAAACAGAATGTGTTAATTCTCTAGTTGTCAATTTACAATTTTCTGTAAGTCTTATTTTCTCTAAGTTAGTGTAATTTTAGTTATTATCCAAGTTACAGTTACATTTTCAAATTTGAGTATCGAAATCACAACGCGAAACCATCGAAGAAATCGCAACTTTTTCACTAAAAGTGAACTGTGCGTCACTTTCATAAGTGACGCTACCAGTGACGCATACGATATTGCGTCACTCACTTAAGTGACGCAGTCAGTGCCGGGATAAGTTTTGCTATAAGTGTCGGGTTGAGTGACGCATACTAGGGTCGGTGTATAAATACTCCTTCCCCACGACACTCAACCTCACCACTTTTCAAATACTCATACCGTCACTTGCACTGACACACCGACACTCTAATTGTCTCTGCGTCACTTACACTGTGCGTATTTCGTCGATCGATTCGTGATTTCTACGGCTTTCTTGTGCATTTCATTGATACATCATTGTTCTCCTCACTCCTACGATCCATTTGGTACTAACTTTAACCTCTTACTCGTTTTATTTTTTCTGTAAATTTAAGTTAGGGTTACGGTTAGGGTTTCGCTTTGCAAATCTTTAGATTAAATGCTTGTGTGATAGTGTTTTGGTGTAATAAAGGGTGTGTTTTATTCGTCTCTACCTTGCGCACACCCCAGTTACTTCGTTTTTTGAAAACCCCTAAATTTTGAAACTGGGTATGAACAGTGCACGATGATCTTCATCGTTGCGACACTTCTTGCGTCACTTACCTCAAGTGACGCTCCTTGGTAATTTGATAACCCATACCGTCACTTCACAAGTGACTCATGTAGTGACGCATATACTTGTTTTAATTGTTCAAACCGTCACTCTACCTAGTGACGTCTTTACATGCGTCACTACCCCAAGTGACTGTCTAAGTGACGCCTAATTCTATCCGTCACTTATACCGTCACTTCTTAAGTGACTGTCTTAGGATACCGTCACTACGTTAAATGTCGCATGTTCTTCACCCGTCACTTTGCAAGTGTCGTATAATTTAAATCACCAAATTCAAACGTCACTTACATCAGTGACGCTTGATAGCGTCACTTCCAATAAGTGACGCTACACATTGATTTCAATTTTACACAATGTACATTACGACACTCCTTAAGTGACGGTAGTGGCCATGCGTCACTTACCCTAAGTGACGCCTAAAGTCAAAATTTGTTTTCTAACCTTTCTGTGTTCGAGCTAACTTTATAACGACTTTGGTTACTTTTCTTTGTATTTTTAGCTTACAGATGGCTGAACTTCAGAATTATTACCGCCGCACAAACACTCGACACAACATTACGGCGTTTCTAGAGTCGACGCATGCCAATTCAGCGCCGTTCCGACCAATGATCGAATTTCTACGCAGATCGAGGATTTTTTATGCGATTACGGCAACGACTCCTGTATATATGAACCAAATAGAGGAATTCTATGATCATGCCGTGATCAGGGTTCAGGGTGATGTTCCCCGCATAGTTTCGAATATGTTTGGGGAGGAAATCGAGATCACCGAGAACTCAATTAGACGGGTTCTACAGTTCAATGACAACTCCACGATACCCACTATCTTCCCCACTACATTCATCTACGGGGGACTTCAGAGAATGGGATATCCAGCTAATCAGCTGTCGGATTTTCGAAAGCAGTTTCTATGCCGCGTCTGGAGGTATCTCTGCCACATTATTATTGTATGTTTATCGCCAAGGAAAGGGGGGTATGATGCGGCAAGTCATTTGACTTTGTCACTTATGTTAGCCCTAGTATATAATAAGCCCTATAACTTTAGCGGCTATATTTTTGGGAATATGGTGGAAAACATCAGGGCTGGGAAGGACAAATGGCTGCAATATCCTCGTTTTGTGCAGCTTCTGTTGAACGACCTGAACCTTGAGATTGCACCTGATCAACGCTCTCTTCTGGTTCCGACACCGATGCTTTTGCGTGTCTTCAACGATTGCAAGCTCGCGCCAAAGGGTGAGCAAATTTTGGCTGATCCTGAGCTTTTTGGGCACATAGTCAACGAGAACTATGTTGCGCCGATTGATCATGGTTTTTTGGATGATGTCGTGCCTCCGGTCAACGAGGACGACTTAGTTGATACCGATATCGCTCAAGACTTAGCGGATATCGATCGTGTTGATCGGGTTGAGGCCGATTCTGATGATGGTGGGCCCACTCCTCCGGATTCTGAGGGTGATGTGCCACCACAGTCTGCTTTTGAGGGGATTCAACTAGCTGATCCCCAACGATTTAAGCGTATTTTGCGCAGGATTTCTGCTGGCCGGGTACATATCCCGCGGAATCCTGGTAAACGTCCTGCTGGGTCTTCACCCTCCTATGCTGATCTACCTCTTCGTAGACGCCAGCGGACAACAGTGGTTATTGAGGAACCAACTTCTCAACGCCAACAACCACCGCCAACGTCTGACATGCCGTCTCTTCAGATGGTTTTGGCTCAGATGGAGCTTTTGGCGAAGCGTTTTGATGATCAGAAGGCAATAATTGAAGCTCAAGCCTCTCAGATCAAGGAATTGGAAGCTAAAGCTGCTACGGTTGACACTCTACAACTTCAAGTGACGAATCTGTCATCTAGGTTGTTAGAGTTGGAATCCGTTACAAATGTTTCGGGGGAGGTAGGTCCTAGAGAGTTAGAAACAAATGTAACTCCTTCCCCGGAACCAGAAAATGTACTTCCCTCTTCCACTATAAATGAAAATATAAGTTTGGACTATTTTGTTGAGGTTCAAGGTCAGGCAAGACCTATTGCGGTTGATTATTCATTCGTAGATCTCACATACTTACAAAACTTGATGAATGATGATAACGCGATGCCTGAGGAAGAGGAAATGAATGATCCTGTAGCAGAGGATTATTTCTTTGAAGAAAATGACGAAGTTGAGGTTGAGGGGGAGCAATTGCATAGTGATGAATGTTATGATGATGCTCCTATTATAGAATCGGATTCGTCTGAAGAAGAATCGGAAAAGGAAACGAACGAGCCATCAACTTCTACAACAAAACCGGATATTGTGCTTAAACCGATTATCGAGGTACCGGTTACGTGTAAATGCTACAAAGTTAGATCTGATTACACGGGGTTGATTAAGAGTTGGAAATTTGATGAGAACAACTCTGTTTTTATGATAAAGAGAAGTGACGGCATTCAGTACTTCAATATGAAGTTTTATAAAATAAGTACTTTGCCGAAGTGTGAGCTTCAAAGGTTAGCTCAGATACCCTTGATCAACCGATCACGAGATTCAAGAGCAGATTTCTTTCAGGTGATCATACGTCGTGAGATGAACAGTAAAAAGTATAATTTGATAAAGCCGACGTTGGGTATGAGGTATAAATTTAAGAAGAAGCTAGATCCGGTTACCCGACAACCTATTGTGAAGATGATCTATCCACCAGCAAAGTGTCTACAGAAGATACCTTTGGAGATCATCCCACTAGACTTTTTGAATAGGTTGGTTTATTGGGAATATGATGATGTTACGGGTGAAGCTGTGATTGTATTCATTCCAAATTCTGAACCAGCTACAGACCCGGAGTCTTCTATTGCAGATACTGGAAATAATGTGACAACAGCTTGGGATGCTGTTCAGCCTACTAAGAGGTCGTTATGGGGTCTCAAGAGAAAAGTGTTTTGTGTTTTTGACCCATTAAGTTTGATTAATCTCTCTGAACAAGATATGAAAAGATTACATCAGAACAGGATTCAGTTCAAAGAAAGAGATAGAGCTGAAGCGATTAAATTTCAGAAGATTATCGATATCTGCGTAGCCAATGGAGTACACGCTGGTGGTGTATTTCCTGCTGGCTGGAAATAAAGACTCAACGATTTCAAAAAATTTGAAGATTTTGAAGACCAAGCTGAAGACACGGGGGAGTTTGTTGATACATATTAGGTGTCTGTCAGTTGGTCTATCGAGTTGTAATAAGTGTCGTTAGTTATTAATAGAAATATAGTGTTTATTATATGCGACACTCGTGTTTTAGGTTAGGCGTCACTTGCCTTAGTGACGCATAGCGTCACTTAGGTAAGTGACGCATGAAGGCGGCCACATGCGACACTTCCACAAGAGACGCATGTCGGCTGACTTTTTAGTATAAATAGAAACCTACGGGTTTTCGGCTAGGGTTGACGAAACCCTAGCACCATTTGTCGACTAAACTTCTCTGTAATCGATCCCAATACGTTATACAAGCTAATAAACAAGTTTGCTTTTTTGTTTGAATTTCGTTGTTTCGGTTTGTGTTTGTTAGCATTAAGTGTAATTGATTGATTCCGCCTATCAATTACTGTCAATTGTCATCTAGATCCAAGCATAAGGCACTTTCAGGATTTGTGGGCTTCGTCCATTACTAAGTCTCGGAGATTCCTGAAACACGGTAACCAGATTTGGTTTGCGAAATATTTAACCCCATTGGGTTTGGTTTTGAATTGTTTTTCCATATTTCACAAGGCTTCGGATTTGATATTTTCAGGTTTCAAGGCTTCGAGTTGAGTGGTAAGGATTTGAGTGATAAGATCATTGTGGATTGTAATGCTGAGGGCTCGGACTTGAAGTGATTTCGGTCGTTCCTTTCGGCTGAGGGCGTCGGCAACAACATTTACCTTGCCAGGGTGATATTTGATCTCACATTCATAATCGGTAAGCAACTCGACCCAGCAACGTTGCCTCATGTTGATATCTTTCTGATTGAAAATGTGTTGGAGACTTTTGTGGTCGGTAAAGATCGTGCACTTAGTGCCATAGAGGTAGTGTCTACAGATTTTGAGTGCAAACACTACGGTTCCAAGGTCATGAGTGGTGTATTTCTTTTCATGGATTTTGAGTTGTCGGGAGGCGTAGGCGATGACTTTGTCTCATTGCATAAGCACGCAACCGGGACCTTGATGAGAAGCATCGCAATATACCATGAAGTCATCGATGCCTTCGGGTAGAGATAGAATAGGTGCGTTGCATAACTTTTGTTTTAGGAGTTGGAAAGCTGACTCTTGTCTGTCAGTCCAATCGAATTTCTTTTCTTTTTGAGTGAGTATCGTGAGAGGCTGGGCTATCTTTGAAAAGTTTTTGATGAAACGTTGATAATAACCAGCGAGACCCAAGAATTGACGTACTTCGGTCGGCATTGTCGGTGCTTGCCAACATTTGATAGCCTCGATCTTTGATGGATCAACATGAATTCCTTGACTATCTACAACGTGTCCAAGGAATTGAACGGTTCGTATCCAGAATTCATACTTAGAGAATTTGGCATATAACTCTTCGTGTTTGAGAAGTTCTAGAATAATCTTTAGATGTTGCGCGTGTTCTTCTTCATTGCGCAAATAGATTAGAATGTCATCTATGAATACTGTGACAAACTTGTCGAGATATGGTTCACACACTCAGTTCATGAGGTCCATTAATACAGCCGGTGCATTTGTCAAACCGAAGGGCAAGACTTGAAACTCATAGTGCCCGTAACGAGTTCGGAAAGTAATTTTCGTAATGTCAACATCGCGAACTCATAACTGGTGGTAACCGGATTGTAAATCAATTTTGGAATAGAAACTTGACCCTTGAAGTTGGTCAAATAGGTCATCGATGCGTGGTAGTGGATAACGGTTCTTGATGGTTAACTTGTTTAGTTCCGTATAGTCGATGCACATGCGGAAAAAACCATCTTTCTTTTTGACAAACCAGACCAGAGCTCCCCAAGGTGAAGAGCTTGGTCGGATGAACCCTTTGTCTAGGAGTTCCTGTAACTGAGAGGACAACTCTTGGAGTTCCGATGGAGCTAAACGGTACAGTGCTCTTTCCATGGGTGCTGCTCCGGGCACAAGATCGATGGAGAACTCTACCTGCCTAAACGGTGGAAGACCAGGTATTTCCTCCGGAAAGACTTCTGGGAAGTCCCGAACGATTGGCAGATCCTCAAGTCTCTTCTCCTCCGACTTTTTCTCCGTAATGTGAGTGAGGATTGCCGGATAACCCTTTCTCAGATATTTGCAGGTTTTCATACATGAAATGACGTTCAACCTCGTTCCACCGGTCTCCCCTTGTATGGCTAGAGTACCACTGGAGGTGAGGGGTATGCGAACAATTTTATCATAGCACACGATCTCAACATGATGCTTGGACAGCCAATCCATTCCGATGATGATATCGAAACTTCCGATCTTGACGGGTATAAGATCGATTGAAAACAATTCTTCGACGACATTTAAAGTGCAATTAGGTATCACACTATCGGTCTCAATGAGTTTGCCGTTAGCTAACTCTACGACGTATTTAGCATCTAATGCAACAGGTGTGATGTCAAGTAGTGGACATAATTCATCAGATATAAAACTTCTATCAGCACCAGTATCAAATAGAATAGAAACAGATAAGTTGTTGATGAGGAACATACCCAAGACCATATTCGGGTCTTGGCGGGCATGCTATGAGTTCAGAACAAAAGCTCTACCTTTAGCGGTGTTCTTGCTCTTGTTCTTCAGTTTGGGACATTCATTCCTGAAATGCCCTGGTTTACCACACTCGAAGCAGGCTCTGGGTTGACTGGTGTTGGAGTTGGTGGTAGATTTGCAGTCCTTGGCCATGTGCCCAAATCTCTGACAGTTTGAGCATTGGGTACTACAAGGACCATCATGGTGACGGCGACATTTAGAGCAGAAGGGCTAGTTTCCAAAGTATCCCCTTTTTGGTTCACACCCAGAAGAGTAGGCCTTGATGGTTTCAGGTTTCTTGGATGATGAGGTGTTGTCATTGTTGTTTCCAGACCATTTGCGTTTGTTATCCCCTGACTGGTTCGGATTGTTGGCGGCAGATGTTCCTCGACGGACCACCTGTGCCATGAGGTTATGTGCCATTCGGATGGCAGGTTGGATAGTGGAGGGGTTGGAAGCAGTGACCAAACCCTGAATGCGTGGGGAAAGTACCCAGGTGTAATGCTCGATCCGCTTGTATTCCGGATCAATAAGAGATGGGCATAGCAGTGCCAGTTGGTTAAACCTGGTAGTGTATCCGGCAATGTCATTGCCTTGGGTGGTGAGGTGCCAGAACTCGTGCTCTAGCTGCTGAATCTCGTCTCTAGGACAGTACTCGTCCTTCGGCATCTGTTTCAATTCTTCCCACGGAGTCAGATAAGCAGTATCGATGCCCACAGTCTGAGCGTACGTATTCCACCAAGTCAGAGCCAGAAAGGTTCAGGTGGAATATTTGACCTTGCAGTCCTCCGGGCAGTTGCATATGCGGAAGACTGACTCGACTTTCTCCAACCAACGTAATAATCCGATTGCACCCTCGGTGCCTTTGAAGTTCAGCGGCTTGCAGTTCTGAAAATCTTTGTATGAACAGGGCCTAGGTTGTGACCCGTTGGCAGCTGTGTCTTCGCTACCAGAATTTGTTGTTCGGGTAGCCATGGCTTGAGCCACACTCTGGGCGATGAGCTGGTCGATTTCAATATCGTTGAATGTGTATCGTCTCGGAGGCATATTGCTGAATCAGGAAAAAGAACAAGTGAGATGTTTGTAGGACATTATGATGTATCACAGTTGTATATGTGGTGAAATATACAATGATAACACAATATGATAATCATAATCCATTAAATAATTAAGTTGGATACAAGGGGTGAGTTCCAAAAGATACAGAACATAAGGATTACAAAAGATGTCGGGAATTGTTACATCCGGTCGAATTACAACGATTTTTACATAGATACTAGAAAAGTTATAAGATAAGGCTACACTAATCCTGACGCAGGTTAATTTGTTCCATTAATGCAACAAGACGATCCACGGTGTTTGCAAGGCTGCTGGCCTGTTGGGGGTTGTCTTCTGCCAAGACTAGCCGTTGCACTAGTCCATGGGCGTACTCTTCGGTATCCCACAAGCGTTGCTCACATTCTTCCATTTTGTGCCGTAAAAGTGTGGATTCCACGACTAAATGTATCACTTTGTTGTAAAGGACATCCATGTTGTTCACGGTGTTCTCATGGTCTTTAGCAACATTATTGATATGTTCCATTGCTGTGAGTCTCCAGTGCTCGCGAGTTTCCTGGAGTTCGATGTTCACATCGCGCAGTTGTTGCTCGTGACGGTGTACCCTGGAAGCCAGGACAGGTATAGTGAAGTGAGCAGGTTCTTGAGTATAGGGAGAGACGTCCATGTTGGAAAGTCCTATGTTCGATGTGGGGAGTTGGATTCCTTCCTCATCCCTCCATGTGTTAAGTCGGTTTGATAACCATCGCCATTGGCTAGTTGTTGTTTGCCTTTGGGACTGGTTATTGAGTTGGTTTTGAACATGGTATGGGCTAGCTCGAGGCAACCCAGTGTTCCTCCTAGCTACCCTTGAGTTTTGTGATTCGTACGGATGAGAGCGTGATGAGTTTGGTGGTGTGTTTGCCATTTCTGAGACAAAGCGTTAGAAAGAATGAGGCTTATATTCGTATCGTATATAATATAACCTAAAGTTTATAAAGAGGTCTATCTATGTATATATATGTATATCAAATAATAGCCTATTGAGTGTCTAGCACAGACATGTTTGAGTCTCGGTTCTCTCGAGATCAGAGTTAACTAGTGTATCCCTGTTCAACATGACCGTTTCAGCTCTTACATCATCTTCATTTAATTATACATAGTTGATCAGGCTATGTTAAATTAAACCCGTATGATGTAATCCCTGAATCAATCATGCCTAATAAGGAAATACTGCCTAACGGTCATAGTCTAGGCCCACTAAATGCAACCTAGTTCACTATAACCTTAGGCTCTGATACCATTCTGTAACACCCCCAAATTTGCTGTTTAGCGGAAGCAAGCTTTTGGGTGCTACTAATCAATAATCAAAACACGCAAGGCATATAATGGATGACTCTATATGCGTCGTTTTACAAATACATTGATAATATAAGTTTTACAATGTATAAATGTTTACAAAAGCCCAATAAGTACAATGTTTAGAGATTAATCGGCATAACTTAGTTACAAAATGTAGTAATGCAAAATAATCTCCTGATGTGTATGCTGACTAGAGCTATGGGCATCCTGAGTGAACAGGTCCTACTGCTGTTGGGTACCTGAGAACACATGCTAAAAAGGTCAGCTGACGCAGGTGAGCTCACAGGTTTGCATAATAATTATGTAAGTGTGAACCACAAGGTTTAATGATAACCGTTTGAAATGAATCAAATGATGTATATGTCTGCAATGAGGTCATAGTTTGCGCTTAACGTGGGTGTCAGGATCACAATAAAGTGCCTGATCGTTCGTGCCTCTGGGCGAGTGTCTAATCCACACTCGTATGAACAAAAGTTAATGCGTCCGTTTAACCAGTCAGTGCTTGCTGACCCGGACGAGGATGGTCATTCCTATATGGTACCATACACTAACATTCGCGCTACATAAAGTATTACCAGAACTATGATCGTAGAGGACTTAAAAGTGATTAGAAAACAGCTCATGCAGAATATAGCGAGTTTTGTACTCGTGTTCACGTGTAAAACAGTTAGAGCATGTATTCCCACCCTGGGAGTAAAAATAGTAAAAAGTCGGGTCTATGACGACTGTAACCTGTCGGGCATTTATAACGTGCAAGTTTAAATAAAATAAGTAGGTATCTTAAAAGATAACCTATGCTAGTTGTTCATCCAACTAGTAATGTCCAATGATTTGATTTGATTGATAAGTTTGAGTTTTGAAAACGTGTACGGCCCGTTGGTGACTGGTTGTAATAATAATCTCATTAATATTGTTATAATTTTTGGAGTGTTATACTTATAAGTATTTACAAATTCTAGGTGATAGGGGTCCGGGGGCAGCGCCCTTGGCTAGCGAGGTTCCAGGGGTGGCAACCCGTGGTGGGGTCCAAGGGGCAGAGCCCCTGGCTGGGGTCGAGCTAAAATTTTTATTTCTACTATATTGCTTTAATGAAAGACGTATCTAAAATTTGAATTTGGGTGAAATCGAGTGATTATATTTTAAACTTACGAAATATATTCTGTTCTTTATTCGGTTGTCGGGCGCGTTTCAGTCGCGTAGGGCTTTCAATGTGATACAAGATACTTATAGAATATTATTGAAATAATACTTGGAAATAATTAGGCTTATCAATAATTCAATATTATTTAATAAAACGATGTTCATCAACGTCCGTATGAGTGTATCAGAATTCGGCCGATATAATAAAATGCACGATTTAGTTCAATCGCATAGATATGTATATATATTTATACACGTAAGAATACATACAATTAACCTAATACAGCACTAATTTCACTTACTACAAAATGATTTGGATCTAATGACGAGCCCAAATTTGGCGGGTGTTACACATTCCCATGTAGACTCTGGACCACGTTTCGAGTTCCATCGAACTTTGACAAGTTTGATCCGACTGCGTTGGAGTTTATGTATTTTCCGATCAATTACTTCGATAGGTTCCTCCATCTAGTCAATGAGAATTTCTTCAGGAGGAATGATTAAGGTTTCATCAAAAAGACACTTTTTCAAGTTACTGACGTGAAAAGTGTCATGAATACTGTTGAGCTCCAGTGGCAGTTTGAGCTTGTAAGCGACAGGACCAATCCTCACAAGGATTTCAAATGGTCCGATGTACATGGGTTTAGCTTTCCTCGTTTGCCAAATTGTGCTATCCCCTTCCAGGGCGATACCTTGAGTAGGACGTTGTCTCCTACTTGAAACTCAAGAGGTTTTCGGCGGTTATCAGCATAACTCTCTTGTCTATCTCGTGCCGCTTTTAATCGACTTAGTACTTGAGTTATCTTATATGTGGTTTCTTGGACAATTTCAGGACCATATAATTGTCTGTCACCCAACTCTGCCCAACAGAGTGGTGATCGGTACTTACGTCCATACAGTGCTTCGAATGGCGCCATCTTTATATTGCTGTGATAGCTGTTGTTGTAAGAGAACTTTGCTAAAGGTATATGGGTATCACAGTTACCTCCAAAATCTATCACACACGCTCACAACAAGTCATCGAGCATTTGTATAGTTTGCCCGCTTTGGCCGTCGGTTTGAGGATGGAAGGCAGTAATCATGTCGAGTCGAGTACCAAGTGCCTTTTGGAGTGATTGCCAAAAGTGAGATGTGAATCGGCTAACCCTATCATAGATAATGGATAACGGCACGCCATGTCTGGAAATGATTTCCTTCAAATAGATTTAAGTCAGGTTTTCCATCTAATCCGTTTCCTTAATAGAAATAAAGTGGGCTGATTTCATTAGTCGATCGACAATCACCCATATGTCATCTGCTCCAGATGATGTTTTGGGTAACTTCGTGATGAAATCCATTGCGATTTGTTCCCATATCCATTGTGGTATTTCGGGTTGTTGCAAAAGCCCTGAAGGTTTTTGGTATTCCACCTTGACCTTTGAACAAGTTAGACATTTGCTAACATAGGTTGCAATATCTCGTTTCATGCCAGGCCACCAATAACATTCAGATCTTGGTACATCTTATCTGCACCAGGATGTTTCGAGTAGTTGGACTTATGAGCTTCGTCCAATATTAGCTTGCGTAATTCATCTACACACGGAACCCAAATTCGGTTCATAAAGTACAACACTCCGTTGTCCTTCGTTTCAAGTTTTTTTTCCATCCCCTTGATGGATTCGTCTTTTAGACTTCCAGGAGTAATAGCTATTTGTTGTGCATCCCGAAAATGAGTAATGAGGTTCAAGTGGATCGTCAATCCCAAAGCTCGAACTCTGCGGGGTTTTACTCTTTCCTTACGACTCCGGGCATCTACTACTACATTAGCCTTGCCCGGATGGTATTTGATTTCACAGACGTAATCGTTTAGCAATTCGACCCAACGTCGTTGTCTCATGTTGAGTTCTTTTATATCGAATATATGTTGGAGGCTCTTGTGATTAGTGAATATGTTACACTTGGTGCCATATAGATAGTGTCTCCAAATCTTCAATGCAAATACGACTGCCCCCAATTCTAAGTCATGAGTCGTATAGTTTTTCTCATGCACTTTTAGTTGTCGAGATGCATAAGCAATAACTTTGTCATTTTGCATTAGTACACAACCTAATCCCTGGTGCGAAGCATCGGAGTAGACAACAAAATACACTACTCCTTCAGGTAATGATAGGATGGGTGCGGTGCTCTGTGTCTGTTTCAGCAACTGGAAGGCGTTTTCTTGCTTCTCACCCCAATCAAATTTCTTATCTTTCTGTGTTAAAGTGGTAAGTGGTTGGGCTATTTTCAAAAAAATTTCAATAAATCAATGGTAATAGCCATCTAGAACAAGAAATTGTCATACTTCAGTTGGGGTTTTCTGTGCTTCCCAGTTTTTAATTGCCTCAAATTTGGATGGGTCCACGTGAATTCCCTTGTCTTTTATTACATGACCAAGGAAATGAACCTTTCGCATCCAGAATTCGCATTTAGAGAACTTTGCATAAAGCTTCTTTTCCTTAAGTACTTCGAGGATTGTTTTCAGGTGTTGTTCGTGATCCTCTTTCGTTCGTGAGTATACTAAAATGTCGTCGATAAACACAATGATGAACTTATCTAGGTATGGTTTGCATACTCTTTTCATGTGATCCATGAACACTATTGACGCGTTTGTCAGTCCAAAGGGCATGACTAGAAACTCGTAATGATGGTAACGAGTCCTAAATGCAGTTTTCGGTACATCCTCATCTCGAACCTTCAGTTGGTGATAACCAGATCGTAGGTCAATTTTCGAATAGTAGCTTGACCCTTGCAGTTGATCAAACAGATCGTCGGTGCGTGGTAACGGCTACCGGTTCTTGATAGTTACCTTGTTCAGTTCTAGGTAATCTATGTCAATTCGCATGGATCCATCCTTCTTTTTAACAAAAAAAATGGGTGCTCCCCAAGGTTAAAAGCTCGGCCGGATGAATTCTAATTCCATGAGCTCTTGTAATTGTGCAGACATCTCCTGCATCTCCGATGGAGCTAGACGGTAAGGCGCTCTAGCGATTGGTGCGGCTCCAGGTACTAGATCGATATGAAACTCGACTTGTCGCGGGGGTGGCAATCCTGGTAATTCCTCAGGAAACACTCCCGGAAAGTCACGCACAATAGGTACATCGTCTATACGTTGCTCCTCGGGTTTCTTTTCTACAACATGTGCCAAAAATGCTCAGTGTCCCTTTCAGAGATACTTACTGGCTTTCATACAAGTAATCATCTTAGTGGCACTCTTTCATTTCTCGCCTTATATTACCAAAGTTTCTCCTATCAGTAGCGGTATGCGTACCAACTTTTCGAAAGATATAATCTTAGCGCGGTTCTTCGACAACCAATCTATACCGACTACAATATCAAAACTTCCCAACTTAACCAGTAGCAAGTCTATTTCGAATATATGACCTTCTAACTCCAAGGTACATCCCGGTACAATTTCTCCTGACTCGATCAACTAACCATCGACTAGTTCTATAGTGTACTTGTTAGCTATCTTATGGGACTCAATTTCTAATAGTGGTCTAAACTCAGTAGATACAAAACTTAAATCTTCACCCAAATCAATTAACATAGAGGCATAATTGTTGTTTACTAGAAACATACCAGTGACAGTGTTAGGGTCATGGCGTGCCTCCTGTGCTTTGATCACAAATGCCTTTCTACGAGCTGGTTGGTTGTTGCCACTGTTCTTCAGCTTCGGACACTAATTCCTGAAATGCCCTGTGTTGCCGCACTCAAAGCAGGCTCGTGGTTGGTTAGTGTTGGTGTTGTTGTTGGTATTGGTTTTGGGTGCTCTGCAGTCCTTGGTAAGATGTCCGTACCAATTACAGTTGTTGCAAGGAGTACTGCAAGGACCATCATGATGTTGGTTACACTTAGAACAGTAAGGCTTGTTCCCAATGTAGCTTTTATTCTACCCAGACCCAGTAGTGTAAGCCTTAATAGTCCCAGGCTTCTTAGCGGTTTGTTGGTTTTGGTTTGAGTTTCCAGACCACTTTCTTTTGTTACCCCCGGAGTTGTTTCCGGTAGATGGTGCAGGTGTTCCATGACGAACAGCTTGAGCCATGAGTTCATGTGCCATATGAATGGCACTCTGGATTGTTCCAGGTTTTGATGAAGTGACGTTCCCCTAAATGTTCTCAGGAAGTCCGCAGATGTATCTCTCGATACGTTTGCGTTCAGGGTTAACCATGGATGGACAGAGGAGAGCAAGTTGCTGGGAGCGAGTGGTATAACCAGTGATATCGGTTCCTTGCACACTCAGATGCCAGAATTCATCTTCTAATTTCTAGAGTTCTTCATTGGGATAGTACTCGTCCCTCAACATCTTTTTCAATTCTTCCCATGGAAGTTGATATGCATCATCAATTCCCACAGAGTGAACATACGAGTTCCACCATGTCAGAGCACCTTCCAGGAAGGTACATGTGGAAAATTTTACTTGGCAGTCTTCCGGGCAGTTGCTGATTCTAAAGACTGACTCCATTCTCTCGAACCACCTGATTAATCCAATGGCACCCTCCGTGCCTTAAAGTTCAGAGGTCTGCAGTTGAGAAAGTCGTTGTAAGTGCAGGATTTAACAACAGTAGCGTCGTTAACAATGTCATCACTTTATCGTCGTTAACAATGTCATCACTTTATCTGTGAAATGAATCGTGAGAGTTCAGCAGCGCTGATGGTTTGTCTCTTTGGTGGCATGTTCCTTCAAAAGAGGGAATGAAAGGTATATGAGATTTTTATACAGGCGAAATGATTATTGATATCGCGTAAAAAGTCATGTTTTTACTACCGATATCTTTCTCATTTAAGACTAATACTTGGCATACAAGCTCAATTATCACTTAAATTAGTGATATTATGTCAAGAAGGTAAAACAACGGAAGCACGAGAAAAATCACTAAAATGGACGAAAAACGAAGATTCCACACACAGTTGAAGATTCAATGCATCCGAGACAAGATTTGAGATAAAGTACCCACCACTAACATTTCTCTTATCCAAGATATTCGTTTTCAAAATACGAATCTAACAGAAGAAGAATCAACAAAAACGGATGAAGAACGAAGATTCTACGTACACCGGAAGATTCAAAAGATTCGCATGAGACATCTAAAGATTAGAGATACTTTTCAGGGATATCTTTCTATCAAAGTCTTCATTTTTGAAAAATGAATCCAACGCAAAAAGAATCAACAAAAACGGACACATAACAAAGAAGATACCACGAATCAAAAAACGAGCAAAAGACGACGAACCGGGACGGGTTGAAGGCAGCCGCCACCGGCCACCACCCAGCCGCCGCCGGCCATGGTGTGGGCGGCGTTGGCCGCCTGTCCCCTGTCCATTTGGTTCTTTTTTGTCCTTACCCGTACTCGCCTGGTACATGTGCTAGACCTTTCCGCAACTTTAGGGTAATGTGATAGACCTTTACGCGCTTTAGGGTACATGTGCTACCACATTTTCCACCTTTTGCTAACATGTGCTGCAAGTTGCTAAAGTGCACTAGATTTCAAGTGTAAATAGGTACCTTTGGTTCATTTGAAAGACACACCTACATATCTTACACCTTACACCTTTCTACACATTCTCCCAACTTTTATTTTCTCTTTTATTTCTCTCTCTACATTCTCCCTCTAAGTTAGTTTAATTAATTTGGTGAGAGATAAATAAGAGATTTATTTATGTAGTAGTTAGTAGTAGCTAGCTTAGCAATGTAACGCTTGGGAATATTTGGAAGTAACATAAGCATCGTTTTGCTCGCAATAATTACAGGTAATATCTATCATTTTCTTTTATTAATTATTCATAATGTTCTTGTTTGATGTTTATGATATTAAATATTTTAAAGTAATATGACGGCCCCTATTCGACTGTTCCCAGATATAGTGCTGAAAACGCTTTATGCGGAGTACAAACATACGGAATTCTGGGATGACCGAAGGTAGTTATATTACGGATCAATACTATAAATGTGCTAAATGAATTTTTGTTTATATTTTAATGGTAATATTATGAACGAATGATGGCATGTTTGGCTAACCGCTTATGACTAGATTGCCTCAATTATTCCGGTAGGTAAAACCTATTTATGCGACTATTTATTCAATAGACCATGCCATGATACGGACAACTCTGACGACCGAGATTGCGGAATAGGATTCGAGGGTAGTCGTTGGCTGTTGTGTTCAATACATTTGGCAGAACTTCCGGTGTATTGTAATTGTTTGTGTTTACTATCCATGTGACATATCTTCTATCTGATTGCGGACAACTCTACGTTAGTTAGTTGATAGGATCGTAAAAACAACTCATTCTAACATAGTTTAAATTTATAAAGAGAAACTTATATGAATGGGAATTATTATACTTTGTTATTGTTTAAATATATGACACCAGACCGAATTTATGGAGTACCCTTTCCAGTTATCCACGTGACTACAACTTAGATATTAGGGAGTCATGAACCTTAATTGTGGTAAGTAGTTATCTGTGCCCATGACATGCAATAAGTAAAGATATTGTGAAACCACTCGTTGTACATATTAGGTTTACATTTCTACACTGCTTTACATTTAGTTAGTTTAGAGTGTCACTTTCACTGTCAATTACTATTGACCGCATGTCGGATGTAAGAAGCCGTGGAACAACCATGTCTAATTACAGTACATTGTCTAATTACTGAAAGGCATGGTCTGCATATGAAACACATTTTAACAAATTGCCAATAATCTAGGGATGTATAACTGTTTGAAAAGGAGAGGTCTAGGTCATAAATCAAAGTAATTAGAGCTTGAGAAAAGTATTAACAAGGTCTAGAAAGGAAAGTCCAAGTGACTTAGGTGAATCAACCCCCATGATCTTACATATTTGATTCTTTAAACATAACAAGTTAATAATTAGTTACACTATTAGAAGAACGAGAGATAAGCTTAGGTGTTAAAACGGTCGGACCTATTAGATAATACACTGCTTTATTCATGTACCTCGGTGTTTCACCAAGATAGGTTGCTTATCTTTCAACTAGGTAAGTATTGAAAGATTAGTGTATTGCTCCGATCAGAATCATGATAACCTAGTTCCTAATGACATGCCAACGAGAATTTAATTGGTAGGGTTTTAGTGTTTACACCAAGGTCTGTCAATCTATTAATCTGAAAGTGTCCCCATCATAAACACCATCCCGATATGATACTATCCCAAGTCATGTTGAACCACGTCTTCCCTATCCTTAGTTGTTCCATACGTGCTAACTAGCTCATTTTAGTTTTATTGCTTTAGTAGTTTAAATTAGATATAAAAACAAACAAAACCAACTATTATAACCCTATCTTGAAGACTAAATTATCCAAACGAGCTCCGCTTCAAATTCGACCGTCTGGAGATGACCCTGATCATCCTTACTACATACTAGTATCAGGTACTAGTACCTAGTACCAGTAGGTAGTTCGGAAGTTTAGGCCCTGAGCAAAAAAAAATTTAAAACACCCTGATTTCCCGCTCAGCCGTTGCAACAGCACCAACGACACTAACGGTTGGGAGCGCATCAAGTTTTTGGTGCAACTGCCGGGGACGGTAGTACGATTCAGAGCCTGTTTTGATAAGTTAGTTTTTAAGAGATCCTTTTGACTGGGACTCACCATCCTTGTCAAAGTTACATTTTGCACGTAGTTTAGTGTAGTTAGGATTACCTTAGCTTAGGTTAGTTCCCTTCTTACCCAAAACGTTAATTCTGAAACCTTCTCCCAATGCCATCTATTATGGACCCTTGGGAAACGTTAAATCAATGGGAATGGTTAGATAAATTGCAAAGTCTTGTTAATTCAATCCAAAATAGATGTAGCATGTGCGATAATACCCACGTAGATGGAGAATGCCAAAGCCATAGTATGATGTATTCGGATAACCTAGGGTACTTAGATCCTCAAACACTGTTTCAAAATGACCCTAACACTTTCCAACCACATCCATGCCAACCTTTTCATCCCCAACCACTCGAAATCTACCCATACTCACCTCACCCAGTAAGTATACCACAAACCTGTGAGAATCCTGACTTGAGAGATACACCCTTAACCTATCTCAGCAGTAATGCTGCTTTCTCACCTCCTTCCGAATCACTTGAAGAAATGATTAAAGAACAAGAAGACATACTTAGATTTTTAATTACAGTATGTCTAAAATCTTTACTGAACTACCAACACAAGCCCAAGAGAGTAGTAAGGTGAGTAGGAATCGAGCTGGAGCCAACTCTAGGATACAGAAAGTTGAGAGACGCACACACACCACATCTATTACACCAAATATAGACTTACATTATCATGAGTTTGGTTACAATACCCCTTCAACTCCCCCCACCAACCCAATCTTCTAAACCTTTAATTTCACCTATTCCCGACCTATCAACGTCAAAGATCGACAGAGGGTTTGTTCTAGAAGAACTTTCCGAACCACTGTAACTCAAAACTTCCGGCCGGAGTGACGAGGATGACGAAGTAGACGAAGAGATCGAGATGGAAAGTACGAATTTGGAGATTTACATAGAAGACTCAACTTCACATGGACTGAAGGAATACATACCGACTTTAAGTAGTGAGCTCGTTCAAACTAATATGGGTGAACACATCCCACAACCAGTTGTGGTTGACTGTATCTCAAAAATCCCTTTGATTGATTCACTTCATGATCTAATAGACTTCACTAGTACCTTAGAGGAGACAAACACCCAGGTATTTGATGATAACGTTGCTACAAGATTGGAGACACTAATGGACATTGTCCCACCTCCATGCCCAGAGTACAACATTATCATCCAACTAAAGGCTTTAGGAAGCAAGGTGAGTTTTGCATCAAGAGCACCCTACAAACCATCTCTCCACTACATAATGACATACATGTCATGGAGTGATGAGGACCTCTTTGACCAACCCGAACAACCAAAAACTCAAGAGGTAGAAAAACTCGAGAGCGTTGTTTTACCTCAAGTAAAACAAATCACTCACTTTATCATGCCTCTTCTACTGATTGGACATACCCTGACCATAGTCCACTTTAATCCCTTAGGTATGTACCAATATTTCCGCTTGTGTCTACTGATGGATGCAAGGGAGCCCCCTAGATTTCCCAAGAAATAGGTTTGGAGTCAAGCTAGTGACTTAAACAAAAACAAGCGCTTCTCGGGAGGCAACCCATGTCTAACATAGGATTATCAGTAGTAGTTAAAGTAGTTTAAGTAGTGAACTAACCCCCATAAGTAGAAATGAAGCCCTGAAATAAATGTTTATGGTTTCTCAGTTTTTTATGGTTTTTAACATGACTTGAAATTCTCATATGCATTGAAGTCTTTTGTTAAAGCCTTAAAATATTCCTTCTCCCACTTGTTTGAACTTCACCATTATTGATAGATCTCAAAATTCACAAACATCCTTTTACTCACAAATGCTAGCAACACAATAGTTACCTAGGATATCTTGCACATGAGACCTTTTAATGCTTTATCTGATAACATAGTCTGTATGTCAATATGTGAATCATGCTCAAACTCATTGGTAAATGTGTGCTTTAGATACATCTATACTTGTCTACTGATCTGTTGATGCTAGTATTTTCATATATATTGTTTGTTTTGCGGAAATATATGATTAAACTCCAAGTTATACACCGATTTGTTTTCAAAATACTTTTGAAAGTATGATTTAGAGAATAATCATCTGTCTTTTAGAACACATTCACCTAATACTTGTACAAATGCCTAAAAGACAGGTACTTACGACTATTGATGGAGAATCTTTATAATGGTGAAACGGAGAATGAGAGCACCATAGTTCATTAGATCTCGGAACAAATTGAACATCGAACTTCAAGGGAAATGATAGACTAATAGGATACAAAGAAGTATATCGGGTTTTACAACGGAATTGAAAATCTTATACGATAAAGATCATATCAAAGACACCAGTCAATCGGTGAAGATCACAAAACCCGTTGCAACCAGAATGACTCTCCCTACATCCTGAGAAATCTATCCCTTCATTTTCTGCAATCTATCCTTTATTTCTTAGTTATTTTCGTGAGGAAACTGGTTGAGGTATTGAAAAAAGGTTATACTGCTGGAGCTCGAGTTCAATACATGAAGGCCGATTTCCAACCAAGTTCAGCAAACATTGGAGCCAACATAGTCTACCACTTAGATCCTCAGCTCACAGTCGTATAGACGATAGGGGAGTTCTGCGTTCCTTTCTCTAGTTTATTCATCCATTTTTGCAAGATTATATCGACCTATATCCCATTCCAAACACTAAGTGTGGGATCCATGGAATCCACAAAATACTAAGAGATATTTTTCATAATTAGTTGAAATTCTAAGTGTGGGATACTTCGACAAGAGGTGCTCCATACATAGACTCGAACATTAGGGACAATGTTCCTCTAAGTGTGGGATATACGGTCTGCAACCGCAAGTTTAACCTCTTGTCCGTAAAATAAACAATATTTTCATTAAAAGGCTAAAAAATGGAGAAATTTTCAAATTTCTTCGGATTCAAAAGAAACATTCTTTATAACCTCTATTTTCCAAAAATGTAAATTACAACAAGAAACGAGTTTTAACAAAGAAACAAAACGGTTTTCTTATAATATGATACAGACGAAAAAGGCAACACATGTCTAGGCATTGACCAAAACATTCAATTCGTGAGGTTTGAGCCCGTGACTAGCATTCATCATTTAAAATGCTTTACTTTTCGTTTCATGTGTGTGCCGATGTATGCATTTGAATTAGAACTTGCCTTTGCAATACATTTCGAGATCACACCAATGAGTGCCATACGTGGCATAGGTACAACCTATCTCGATACTTTCTAAGGAATCCCAACACCCGCTTACCACCAAATATCCACTCACTCTTCACGCCCACTGTCCAATCAAAACCTTCCTTTATACCTTCATCCCGAAACTACGGAAGCCACGTCTTCCTGAATTTTCAGAGACACTCTCAATTTCCCAAATTTCCACAATAAAAGCCAACACAACCTCACAATACCATACGAAACCTTTTGGACAAAAATATCCATCGGTAAGGCCGACATAATAAAAAGAAAAGAAAATAAAAATGAGTAAAAAGAAAGAAAACAAGAAACATATATGTCGGCACTACCCAGAAAAGTCCAGAAAAGGAAATTAAAATCCACAAAGGGTTGCACTATCATGTCTTTTCACATATGAGAAATTCCAAAAGGGACTTTCTCGGAAAAACCCTCAAGTTTCAAGAACGATACGAGGAAAGAAAAACCCGTAATCCTCCTTTTCACACACCTTCTTCACTTCTCCAAAACTAAAAACCCAACTCCTTTCTAAGATGTCTTGAAAGATTAGTACCGTTCTCATCCAAAGTGATGGAGATTTGATTTATTGATCAAGCCTATGGCGAGAATGCTGCATGACTGGCTATCTGAGTGATTGACACTAGCAAGTAGGAAACCCTAAACACCTGAGTGATTTGAGTGACCCACTGTAAGGATTTTCTAGTCATGATTACCATCTAAGTTCCTTGAAGAAAGTATCAAACTCTATAAACCCTTAGTTTCTCGTGAAAACTCTTTCATAACTGGAATTTTATAACCTTTGGAAATGATATTTCTAAGAATAAGTGTAACTAGAATCTTTTTAAAAGCCTTTTATGAATGAGTTTGCTTGAGGACAAGCAAAAGTCTAAGTGTGGGATACTTGATATCGTGTACAAAGTCATGTTTTTACTACCGATATCTTTTTCAATTAAGACTAATACATGGCATACAAGCTTAATTATCACTTAAATTAGTGATATTATGTCAAGAAGGTAAAAACACGAAAACACGAGAAAAATCACTAAAAATAGATGAAAAATGAAGATTTCACACACAGTTGAAGATTCAAGGCATCCGAGACAAGATTTGAGATAAAGTAGCCACCACTAAGATTTATCTTATCCAAGATATTCATTTTCAAAATACGAATATAACAGAAGAAGAATCAACAAAAACGGATGAAGAACGAAGATTCTACGTACACCGGAAGATTCAAAAGATTCGCACGAGACATCTAAAGATTAGAGATACTTTTCAGGGATATCTTTCCATCAAAGTCTTCATTTTTAAAAAACAAATCCAAGGCAAAAATAATCGACGAAAACGGACGCATAACAAAGAAGATACGCACGAATCAAGAAACCAGCAAAAGACGGCGAACCGGGACGGGTGGAAGGCAGCCGTCGCTGGCCACCACCCAGCCGCCGCCGGCCATGGTGTGGGCGGCGCCGGCCGCCTGTCCTCCATCCGTTTGGCACTTTTTTGTCCTTGCCCGTACTCACCTGGTACATGTGCTATACCTTTCCGTAACTTTAGGGTACATGTGCTAGACCTTTACGCGCTTTAGGGTACATGTGCTATACCATATTTTCCACCTTTTGCTAACATGTGCCCCAAGTTGCTAAAGTGCACCAGATTTTAAGTATAAATAGGTGCCTTTGGTTCATTTGAAAGACATACCTACATATCTTACACCTTACACATTTCTACACATTCTCCCAACTTTTATTTTCCCTTTTATTTCTCTTTCTACTTTCTCCCTCTATGTTATATTAATTTGGTGAGAGATAAGTAAGAGATTTAATTATGTAGTAGTTAGTAGTAGTTAGCTTAGCAATGCAACGCTTGAGAATATTTGGAAGTAATATAAGGATTGTTTTGCTCGCAATAATTACGGGTAATATCTATCATTTTCTTTTATTAATTATCCGTGATGTTCTTGTTTGATATATATGATTTATTAACATTAGAAATGTTTATTGCCATGATTTGCGAGTAGTTGCTTATATGTTTGCCATGATTTAGATAGTTATAATGGGATGATATTAAATATTGTAAAGTAATATGACGGCCCCTATTCGACTATTCCCAGATATAGTGCTGGAAACGCTTTATGCGGAGTACAAACGTACGGAAGTCTGGGACGACCAACGGTAGTTATATTACGGATCAATAATATAAATGTGCTAAATGAATTTCTGTTTATAGTTTAATTATAATATTATGAACGAATGATGGCATGTTTGGCCAACCGCTTATGACCAGATTGCCTCAACTTATTCTGGTAGTGTAAAACCTATTTATGCGACTATTTATTCAATAGACCATGCCATGATACGGACATCTCTGACGACGGAGATTGGGGAATAGGACTCGAGGGTAGTCGTTGGCCGATGTGTTCAGTACCTTTGGGAGAACTTCCAGTGTATTGTAATTGTTTGTGTTTACTATCCATGTGACATATCTTCTATCTGATTGCGGATAACTCTACGTTAGTTAGTTGATAGGATCGTAAAAACAACTCATTCCCACATAGTTTAAATTTATAAAGAGAAACTTATATGAATGGGAATTATTATACTTTGTTATTGTTTAAATATATGACACCTAACCTAATTTATGGAGTACCCTTTCCAGTTATCCACGTGACTACAACTTAGATATTAGGGAGTCATGAACCTTAATTGTGGTAAGTAGTTATCTGTGCCCATGACATGCAATAAGTAAATACACTGTGAAACCACTCGTTGTACATATTAGGTTTACATTTCTGCACTGCTTTACATTTAGTTAGTTTAGAGTGTCACTTTCACTGTCAATTACTCTTGACTGCATGTCAGATGTAAGAAGCCGTGGAACTACCATGTAAAGTACACTGTCTAATCACTGAAAGGCATGGTCTGCATATGAAACACGTTTTAACAAACTGCGAATAATCGAGGGATGTATAACTGTTTGAAAAGGAGAGGTCTAGGTCATAAATCAAAGTAATTAGAGCTTGAGAAAAGTATTAACAAGGTCTAGAAAGGAAAGTCTAAGTGACTTAGGTACATCAACCCCCTAGATCTTACGTATTTGATTCTTTAAACATATCAAGTTAATAATTAGTTACATTATTAGAAGAACGAGAGATAAGCTTAGGTGTTAAAATGGTCAGACCTATGAGACAATACGCTGCTTTATTCATGTACCTTGGTGTTTCACCAAGATAGGTTGCTTATCTTTCAACTAGGTAAGTATTGACAGTTTAGCGTATTGCTCCGATCAGAATCATGATAACCTAGTTCCTAGTGACATGCCACGGGAATTTAATTGGTAGGGTTCTAGTGTTTACACCAAGGTCTGTCAATCTATTAATCTGAAAGTGTCCCCATCATAAACAACATCCCGATATTATACTATCCCAAGTCATGGTGAACCACGTCTTCCCTATCCTTAGTTGTTCCATACGTGCTAAATAGCTCATTTTAGTTTTTCGCTTTAGTAGTTTAAATTAGATAAAAACCCAAACAAAACAAACTATCTGAACCCTATCTTGAAGTCTGAATTATCCAAACGAGCTCCGCTTCAAATTCGACCATCTGGAGACGACCCTAATCATCCTTACCACATACTAGTATCAGGTTCTAGTACCTAGTACCAGTAGGTAGTTCGGAAGTTTAGGCCCCGAGCAAAACAAATTTTAAAACACCCTGATTACCCGCTCAGCCGTTGCAACAACACCAACGACACTGAAGGTTGGGAGCGCATCAATTATCATAGATGTATATGTACATGTGATAACATACAACAATACGAAGGGATAATCATAATTCGTACATCGAGATTTAGAATTCGTCTATCAACAGGGTGCGCGGGACACGGCTTAGCTGGTGGAGACCTACTAGTTAGTTTCAATCGTGATTCCGAAGGATAAAAATGGTGGGAGAACACTAAATGATATCTTCCTTGTGATACATGATGGTACGACAGAATGTGTTGTAAATTGTTATGCATGTATAAATAGATAGACGGTAGTAAATGAGAACAAAGTCTTGTTCTTTATATTGAGTGATGTTGTGGTAGCTATACTTTTCGTTTTTGGTGGTGTGAGTGTTAACGAGTATATTATCGTGCGAGATTTATATATAAATATTCAATAAATATAATATTGTAGAAAGTAGTACGCATGTAAGGCCTACTCACATATACCTACAGTACATATAATAGCCTAGAGTGCCTAGCACAAAACAATTAAGTGTTTAGGTTCTCTCGTGATCAGAGTCAACTAATGCATTCCGGTTCGATATAACCTATTTCTGATTTCACATCATCTTCATTTAATTGTACATAGTTGATCAGACTATGCTAAATTAAACTTGTATGATGTAATCTCTGAACCAATTATACCTAATAAGGAATACTGCCTAACGGTCATAATCTAGGCCCACTAAATGCAACCTAGTTCATTATAACCTTAGGCTCTGATACCAATCTTTTGCACCCCCAAAATCATGATTTGCGGAAGCATACTTTGGGTACGACTAATCAAGGTACTCACAGCACATAAGATATATAGTGAACGACATCTCTATGCGTTGTTTTGATAAAATACATTAAGGTCATAAAAGTTACATATTGTTTTCAAAAGCATTGAGTTTACATGAATTCTTTGAGAGATTCTAACAAATATCTAATTTTACAAAATGTTGAAATGCAGTGAAATCTCTTGATGACTAGTGTTTGCATGTGACTCGAGCTAAGTTATCCTGAGTGGGCAGTCCTACTACTGCTGATCACCTAAGAATACATGTAAAAATTGGTCAGCTAAAAGCTGGTGAGCTCACAGGTTTAAATGATACAATTTAATGTATGTTACGCAAGATTTGGTAATATGATTTGCAATCAAGTAAATAAATAATGTGTATATCACTTCCATGAGCACATAGTCTGAGCTTAACCGAGGTGTCAGGATCCACATTCAAGGACCTGATCGAGGGTGCCTCCCTGAGAGTGCCTAATCTACACTCTTATTAACAAATGCTAATGCGTCCGTTTGACCAGTTGGGGCTTCTAACCCGGAGGAGGATTATCAATCCTATATGGTACCATACACTAACATTCACGCTACAAAAGTATTACCAAACTATGCTAGAGGACTTAAGTTGATTAGTGAAAACAACTTATGCAGTATATAACGATGTTTTAGTACTTGCGTTCACATGTAAAACAAAACAAGCATGTATTCCCACCCCTGGGTTAAAACAGTAAAATGAGGGCAATGAGACTCACCTGAGTCTGATGTGTGGATGTGATGTGAGAGCTAACGAATAGTAGTAAAACATTGCCCAAATAGAGTCCCTTAATGTCAGCACCCCCGCTGTTTACTCAAAATGCTTCCGCTAATAACTAAAGTTTCCGCTAATTACTAAATAAACGCGATTTCCGATTTAACACTGTGCATTCATTTTATCAGAGCATATGATCATACAGAACATATTATTTAAGATGCCAAAGTTTGAAGTTATTACAAAAGGTACGACTTAGAAAGTGGTACTAGTAGTAGTGTTGTCAAAACATCGCGTGTTATAATAAATACAATTTTAAAAGAGGGATTTCGTAAGTATAACTAATGTAATTAGTAATACAAAAGAAATCCAAGTGTCCCAAAAGTGGCATCCTAAATCGTCCAGGGTAGCTTACGTCCTTTATGAATGCAGAAGTACCTGAGTCTTAATTCCCTGAAAAACATAGTAAATAGTCAACAATGATTGTTGAGTGAATTCACAGGTTTAGTTTATAGTAGTCAAACCAAGTTATGTATAGCTCATTTATACATTTCAAATCAAAATGTTTATTCGCTTTGTAGAAAACACGGGTTATTCCCATATTGGATAACATTTTCTATATAAATAGTAAGAAGTCTATTCTTAAACACAGTTACTAGTTTTGTAGGAAACACAAGTTTATTCAAATATGAAAAACATTTTCTATATAATTTGTTTGCAGGAAATACAGGTTTATCCAATCAAGGAAAACATTTCCAATAAAAGTAATCTTGTGTAGGAACACCTGTCCTATTAGTTGTATACTTTTTTGGGAAAATATAGATGATGATCCCCCCAAGGTGAGCTAAGCCTTTAGGGTTAACATAAAGACCCCTAGTGCTATAACCAATCCACGACCAGTTTAGTGTTTTTGCCTTAGTAACAATGTAAATATACGCTCCTCGTTGTGACATATAGTCAGGGGTTGGAATGACCAACAAATAGTGGGAGGGATGTCAACTCGATAGTACTATCCATATATTCAGTGGCTAGAGTCACCTAGCTAATGGTTATAGATTGCAAGCACTGGGACTTATGTGCACTACAACTACCTCGCATAAACCTAGGTCCGTACCAAGATGCGTTGTCTAATTCCCAAAACAGTATGAAAAAGCATTTCATATTAAACAGTTGAATATATAAAAGCAATAAAGGATTTATAAAAACAAGTTGCATGTTATAGCAAATTAAGTTCTATGTTTTCCACCCCTGGTTTTAAAAGCATTTAAAACAAGTAAAAGGTAGGGGCTGTGAACTCACTGTTAGCAAATCTTCAGCAAGATAACAGCTAATAGTAGTCGTCCAACTTGCGTCCCTCAAGGTCCTAGACGCAAGAAATATACTTAACATAAATACACGGACTATTTGTTACGATTAAGTATTTGTACAATTTTAGTTGGTTGGTGATACATTTGATAAACCATGCGCGCGTGTAAGTATATATATACCTATATACTTATTAGTGGAATATGTATATTCGTATATATATTAATTGTCGTTGTCGTATATATATACATTGTTCATTTGTTAATGTCGCGTATATATATATAGTTTATTGCTGTCGTTCATGTTTTAAAACATAAATATATTTGTTATAAAGATAACCTCATTCAATTATATATATATAAATAAATACATTTTATCGAAATGTCGTATCTATATATATCTATCTATATATATATATATATAAATTTCGGTTGAATTTCAAAATTATATTTTGAGGTAATGTTCCAAATACTAAAACAGGATTGAGAAAATAATACTTTTGTGATTTTCAACTTCTAAGTACGTTTTGTAATTGTTTTTGTTCGTGTATAAAGAGTTTTAAATAATCATCTAAATGTTTTCGTTTTATTTTTGTTATAATTCTTTTCCATAATATTTTCGAGTAAAAATTATTCGAAAGTGTTTTGAAGTTCTTTTTGAACTTTTGTATCGCTCTCGGTACATTTAATATAAAACGTATAATATAGTATATTAGTTCAATAATATAAGTTAATAATATTTGTAATTAATAATTTTCGAATTATTAATTATTTTGTATCACCAACTTTATTGTATTTAGTTTGTCGAGTTCGATACGTTCATTTAGTACAGTAATTACATATTATAACTACTATTTAACTAATACGGCACGTATTATATAGTAAGTTTTGCTAAACTTATCACACAAAGATAGTTTTGAATTCACTAATCAGGGAATTATTCTAGGTAATGCATGTACTTAGTTAAAGATTAGTACCCTAATTGGAGGATTATCACACTTAACGTCCTAAACCCAAAAGATATTGTCATGAGTACTTGACCATTCGTCAAATTGTGTTAACAATTCGGTTGTTTGAAATATTATTGATTTTCAAATATATATGATTCGTTGGTGATGATCTTTAAAATTTTGTTTGTTTATACGTATGAAATTCGTAGTCAAATGTGTGTGTGTGTGTATATATATATATATATATATAATTTGAGTCGTTATATACTTGTGTAAAAATATCATTTTATATATTATGTTGTGCTAATTATGTATATATATATATATATATATATATACATAGTGAAATAATATAGTGAAATAATTTGAAGACGATAATCTTTTTGTGTAAAAACTCTTCATGTATTTCACGATGAGTTAAACGTAATATATAAAATGATAAAATTAGGACAATGCATATGAAAAGGTACACATAGTGAAATAATATAACCGAAACATCTCCACAACATTGTCATCACCCCACGAGGAAGTGTGACCCAAACCACATCACAATAACAAAATGGCATTAACTATGAAATTTAATGCAAACACCAAAAGTAAGCATTAACTATGAAATTTTAATGCAAACACCAAAAGTAAGCATTAACCAAGAAACCTTATGCATATACCAAAAATAAGCATTAGCCAACAAATCTTAATCACATAGTGTCACACAATTCAGCATATGTCCAAAAATAAAACATGTGAGCATACTTTTCCCCCAATTTAAAAAAAATGTAAAGGAAATGGGGCCACGAAAACTCACCTTGATTAGTGAAAGCAATTATCGTTCCCAGATGAGTCCACCAAACATGACGTTAATCTACAATTGAATACGTATAGGTTACAACCTAGAAAAAAACTATGTTCTTCCATTGTATCTCATGTTCATGTCTAATCCACCTCTTTTATGTTTTCTCACGATCATTCCTCGAATATCTTGACTAATATAAGTCCTCATAAACACCAATTAGTTGTATCTTACACATAATCTTGCATTTCAATTTCTCTCCAGAATTTAGTATCAGTTCACAAATTTTAAAACATGATTAATGAAATTATTAGACTTTAAAATTTTTACTAGTGATACTTTTATGTATTAAGAATAATCAGTAATTTTTCCATAATTTATTTCGATAGTTAATTATTTTTAAAATTTCCCAAAAATAAACTGCTCAAAAACGATCACGCATTCTGACTTCACCAAAGTTATAATTTATTTAAAATACTTAAAGTTTACAAAATTTACAATATTTTTACAGAAATTATTTGACACCTTAAAGCTATTGCAATAAAGTTTTCAAGACCAGACTCATAGTTTAACATACGTTTCAAAAATCCACAAGTTAATCATAATCACGAACCTAAAAACACAGAAATGAATTTCAATATTATAAAATTATTTTGACCAACTTAAACTTAACATTTGGACACGAAACCAACTCCATTTGAAAATAAACTTCTAGTAATTATGTTTAGACTCAAGGTTTAACAAAATCATTCTAAAACGACCAAGTTACACCTTCCCCAAACCGACACATAAAGCTGTCTAGATTTAGGGTATTCAAGCCTCAATCTTTTGTATAACCAATCCAAAACACGTATATGATCAAATATCTCACTCCTAATGACTTAACACTGATATTATCCATTTTTCTCATGATTATACTAATGGGAATACAATGGATCGAACCGAAAGAAACAATATAATACGGTAAATTGAAAATGCGTACGAAAGATCGAGTTAAAAGGAATATTATACCAACTATGAACTTGAGATCAAGATCATCTCCTAAGATCTGTAATTATGAAGAGTATAAGTCCTTTGAACTTGTTTTTGATAATGATTACAGAAGTTAAAATGATTAGAATACTGAAAAACTTACCAAAGTTTCTGAAAATTCATCACCCACAGTAGCAGTTTACGAAATAATTTTTATTAAATAATCTAGTGCGTTTCAGAGGCCAAAACCTCCAAAAGTTTATGTAAAACATCGAGATCTACAACTTTCTAGTTTTGACCGAAGCCTGAAATGAACGTATATGGGTCAAATCGGCCTCTGTTCGTGACTGAAATTTTTGGGACAGCAGCATGGACGATTTTTGTGATAAAAAAATGTTAGGGTTGTGTTTATGATGCCTTTTATAGTTCTAGGGTTGTGTTGGTTGGGTTGGGCCGAATGATTCATCAAAAGGGAGGGGGTTTAGGTTGATTGTTTGGCCAAACATGGAAGACACACAATAAAACTCAGGTCACACGGTTTAAGAATAAACGATCTCAATCAAATTATTTTCGTATTTCGCGTAGTTTTAATAAATCGTATAGTTTCTAATAATTAACGCATTTATGTTTAGCCTCGTATCTTTTCTGTTACATGGTGATTGCGATGATTCTTTTAACGTTGGATTCGTTTTTCAGAAACAAATATTTTGATGTAAAGAAGTCCATGAGATGAGTCTTAACACGAAAATGAGTTTTTTTACAGCTTGAACTACGATTACGGGTTGGTGACAGTTGTCACGGTATCCCCCCGTTTAGGGAATTTCGTCCCGAAATTCTATCGAAATTATTACTGAAAATGTTATTATGGAATACACATGGTTTTTGAGTTTCTTATGATCCTCTCGTTCCTTAAGTGATTTCCAATTCTCGCCTAACGTCATGTCGTATCCTTACCGGTTTTATGACAAAGTGTTGTCTTAAACTCCTCGATTTTATTCCACTACGCATTACTATGTTTCATTTGTGTGACACACTGGGAGACTCATCACTTGATAATGTATCGCAAAACTTCGTTTGCTCCACCCATCCCTTCGTTTGATAGGTTACCAAACCTATTTGTTAAACGTATAATACGAATTCGTTCATTCCGTTTAAGAAACTAAAAGAAATCGGTGTTTTTAACCAGTATATTCTCAACAACTAAGAGACTCTTTCTTGATTCCAAATCCCATGATACCGCATACCCAATTGTTAGACTGAGAAGCACAACCACATCGAGTCCTAAATGTCATCTTTGGTATAGCTTCCTCATGATACCTCAATTGAATATATAGTTTGTTTTGAAGGTTGATCGTCTGCATATCTATCCGAATCCTTAAAGTTTATTTGTTAAATCGTTGTTTCTGGAAAAGAACATCGGTTCTACGTTCCGCACGTTATGGAAATATTTAGCAACTAATGGTTTGAAAATAATTTCATATATGTCGAATGGTAGGTATTTCAACTACATTATTCGGAAATTCTCAAGAAAAATTCGTTGACCATCCGAAACCTTCGGGTTCAAGTGCATCGGCTCTACTTTCAATCTGAAAATTTATATTTGTTTCACCTAAGGATGTAAAGTTTTTCTTTTTTACTCATAAATAGTAAAGGGGTTCTCACTAAAATGTAATATGATGTTACAAGTGATGATGGTAATACGTAAGATGTGCACTCCATACCCATCGTATAATTAATTTCTTTGGTTTTGAACTAGACCTTGCTTGATCGAGTTTATTTGTGTCGTATTGCAACCCATACTTGTGGCTCACACATACTAAACTTGTAGCTGAAATATAAGTGCCGAATAATAAACAACTATTAAGGTATGTTCTTGACCAAATGAGTGAAAAATATTCGCCTTTTTTATAAAATTACGTTTTGTTAATTCTCCAAAGTTTGTATGACATTCTCACATCGAGAATTACTTTTAAAGTAGAACAATCAATGTTAGATTCAACTTAACATATTGAGATTCAGATCCTTTCTTTAAAATGAGTTTCAACATTTATAAGCTTTCATAGTGTTCTCAATTGGTCTCATATATATTGTATATTAAATTTTTAACTTCTTACGTATTTAAGTGAATTTGTTGATTGTTTCATCCATTGTGTTATAATTGTTGATTCCATTTTTATTTGTTTTTACATTTGTTGTGGAGATCAATATACACATATATGCAGGGGTTGTGTCACAAAGGTAGGTTAATTTACGTGATCACCAAAAGAAGAAAAATTTATACGTACAAGTATATTTCTTTGCGAGTCTATAAAAGTTGGCTTGTATAAGGGGTGAAATAGTCGCGAACTTAGATTTCATTTTAAAATCTAAGGGCTTGGATTTGGGTTGATCTCACAGTGTAAATAATAAGTTTCCAAGATACTTGATATATATAGCCAACCTCTTCGAGAGAATATGACCATGGATATCAATTGATCCAAATGTTCTCAACAAACAACAATGCGTCTTGTCATTACCCCCACGGAATAAGACGAATAGCATAACAATAATCAACGTGCTGTCAATACCCAAAAGGAGCAACACGTATAGGAACAAGGCACTAGATAAATTCCTGCGTTATACCATGGTAAACAATTAAGAAGAGTGAAATACTGGTCCATATTGATAGTTGACCATTTGTGTGAATGAACAAATGAATAATAATAGTTGTTATTGGCGATCGTCAATAATGCTAAGTTTACAATGTGAAATAGTATACAAAAAAATTATCCTAATAAGTGGCACCATAGAGTTTAAAAATTATTTTGTTTAGTTATGAGAAATTCTCATATACTGACAGAAAGTTGAGCAAATATTTGATCATTTGCTTAAATTTCGAAGACGATGATTTCCAAACTTGTCGAATATATAAATAATTACCCAATTTAAATCTTATATGGGTCAAAGCTTTTCAAATGTTTATTAATGTGAAGAGTATTGTAGTAATTGTTGTCAAATATTGTGAGGGTGGTTGGGTATTTTCGCATGTTGTAGCTTACATGACTGAAAAGAAAAGAGGTAAATCAATTTTTAAGGGAGTATAGATAGAGAAGAATCTTAGAGTTGGGTGTCGGCAGGTTAGTTCCAAACGCGTCGTGTCTACTGGTTCCTTCATGTTGTCTTATATTAATGCTAGCAAGTGTCCAACCAAGTTTCGGTGACTTTTTGATGTAGAAAAATAATTGGAATTCGGTTCCGTTGAAAGGCAAAACTAATTCTTTTGTTCAGAGTGGTCTTCTTCTATGTATTGATTTGATAATGTTATTGATATACCCGTACAAAACAGGGTAACATTGAATCAAACAAAAGAACATTTATCGGAGATATCATGTGCTTCGTATCTGAATCTAACGCCAATGTGAAGTGTTCTATTGATTCTCAAATATAGCGGTTTGTCTCGTGTAACTCTTGATATTTTACCTTATAACTGCGCTTAATTGTGTTTGAAGATTATTGGGTCAAACATCTTTAAGATAATAGTTAAGATTCAACGTCTCATTTCATATGGATTAATTGGGGATCATTCCCATATATTATTACACAATAGAGTATGGTATGCATGATTTTATTTTTATGTGCTAACCAAACAATGTTCTCATGATTTACTCCTGTCCATTTTATCGGTGAGCTTATTACACTCTTGGTTGTTACGTAAGCTCATTGGTTTTGTATTTTCCTTTTGGCTTAGTGATAACCAAATGTTTTCTTTGATTAAGTTCTTAATGTTACATGACGTAAGAAAATGGTTCCTTTATTGGAGCTGGGCGTTTATAAATCTCAAATTCAACATCTATCTCGTTATTTGAGCCTCTTGTAGAATAGTTACAATAGGGAACTTCTTCGATTTTGTACTAGCATTAGGAGTGAATCCTCCCCTTGGGAACTGATGCGGTGATATGTCACATAGAAGTGATGTATATTACCAAGTTTGAAGCACTAAATTTTTACTTATAAGCATTAAAAGCAATGGAGGTTAATATAGGATGTTATTTAATTAATTTTAGATATGGGATGGTAGTAAGTTATTATTATTACATGTTCCAAGACATAGAGAGTTTCCCAAATGGTATAATGTATTTTAGGTACCAAGGATTTTAGTAGAAGAATCTTGAGGCATCACATAAATAGATCACGAATGGTTATATATTTTAGTTGAGAAATCAATTTAATAGATAGACTTATCCTTCTTCTTCTTTCAAACCAGTTTCAGTAAGTAATATAGATAATAAAAGGGTTGGTTGAATTTGAGAATCATTACCAAGTTTTTGATTATCAAAACACCCACGAGTGGTGTTAATAGAATCCTTAGGAAAAAGTTTGATAGACACGAGTTTCAATCGTTATATTCGCAGAGATTATGGTGTAGGTATGTTTTAGATTCACTTAAATTCTTACGGAAGTTGTAGTCAAATATTATAAAAAAAATTAGATTTAGAATACATGTTAAGAATGGTCTTATTCAGTTACATTCTATTGCAGCATGAGGCATTAGAGCCTTTATCTTATAGAGGTGATGTTGCCAAATAAGACAAAGAATTGAGTGCATGTCCAAAAGATATCAAGATCTCGAGCGAACTTGCAAAAGGAATTTGAAAATTTCATTGAGAGGGGTAAAAGTGGTCAAGTAAGTGAATGCATCACTGACTTGAAAGGTAAAAACTATCGCATGATAGTAAGTGTAGGTGTATGTTGTCGTGAGCAGAGGTTTCCAAGAAAAGTCAAGATGTAGTTATACTCGAAGAATTAGAGGGATAGTAAGCCAATTATTTTGGTTCTAGAGTTTTGCGTGAGTATTCATTAGTAAGTTATTATCCACGTCTATTATTTACACGATACGGATTCCATATCTTAGGAAGATGTTTATTTTACAATTTACAATTTTGTATTTTTCATGTTTTGCTCCCGTCACGTTCTTAGCATTTCTAGTAGAACGTCTTGGCAGCATGTTTACCACGATTTCAAGTACGTACGTGTTTAGAATAGATAAGTAATTTGGATAGTGTCAGATGTGTATGCTAAACCAATGACCAAGGGTCATGATTTCAAAATAGATAGAGTCGAGATTTTTACGTTGTCATGCGACTTTGAAGGTGACACATTGGACATTCGAATGTGGTCATATAAACACATATATGTTGTGATACCTTTGCAATTACGTTGGCCGGCATAATTGTTAGGGTATTCTTTCATATATGTACTTAATACCAAATCCTATATCACAATGTTCAACCTTGTTCCTACGGATTCCAATCTAAAAGTGGCATGAATTTTTAAGGAAATGATACTATGATCGATATAGTACCAATAGATGACATTGATGATCCCACGCCGTTAAGCCTACATAACCCTCTCGGGTACGCGGGCATGTGAGGAAACCACCAACGGAGCATGTCTTGCTCGAGAATCGGAATGCAAATGAGTACATATCGGTTATGTAACAAGTAAGTATACACGGTTAAATACACCTCATTTCAATGCCCACGTAGTTCATATCATAGTATCTATATGAAGGGTCCTAGGTTATAGTCTAGGTCAATACACTTAATTCTCTATAACCAATGGCTCTGATACCAATCTGTCACACCCCGTCTATAGCGGAAACAACAAGGTACAACTACGATAGGGTCACAACACATCAATATATAGAACTCTAAATGAAATTTCAAGATCAACGCGTTGTGATGTTATATACACAATGGCGGTTTGTGCTAATACATGCACACACACAATGAATCAAAGTTTTACATTCACTAAAGTATACCCAATGTTATGGCTACAAGCCTTTGTAATCAATCCAAAATGTCATCAACCAAAATTTCACACGCCTTGCTGTAGTCCTTAATGCAACCTAAATGGTCCACTAAGTTTTCTTGTCCTCAACCTTAAATCACTAGTGCAACCTCAAAAGATATGCTCAAAAGTGTCAACACAAAGGATGGTGAGTTCCGTAGGTTTGAAACAACACACGGAAATAAAATAAACTTTTGCTGTGATAATCATAAGTTAGGACAATTGTTGCAACCCCAGCGGTCGGTCGGATTTTACTCCGGTCGTGGAACCGTCCGGCAAGGGCTCACGGCAGTGGGTTTTATATTTATTATGTTGGGTATCCTAAGTTTTCATACAACTTAAAGACCTAAAGAGCAGTAAGCGGTATGTATGACTCATGTGTCGTTCTTCAAACTACAACGGGCATGGGATCTTAGGAGGATTAACTATCTTTTGTAATTTAGCTGGGATTTTTAAACTTTTTAATAGGTTGGTTTGGTTTTTCTAATCTAATTACTATAATAAAATACTGAATTAAAGGTGTGGTTGTACGGAGAACGCATAGAAATCAAGATAAGGAATATGTTTGCTGTGATTTCGGCAATGCTATTGGATGGAAAGTTATGGGGGATAAGGCTACTAGGTGTGATGACTAATCTGGTGAGGTCGTAGAAGCTTAATTGGTAATATAGTATTATGCCTACGGCCTTTACTTGGCTTCCACGTATTTGTACTACACTAGTGGTGGTTCCAACGCTATACCGGATACTCGGACGTTTTACATCTTTTCCGTTACACCAATTAGGATCCCAGATTACGCACCAGACATTCCTATATTTCTTAATGAGCTACAACTACGACCCTACTAAATATCTAACATAGAGTTGTCCGCAATCAGATACATAATATGTTACATGGATAGCAGTTATAGAGCGTCCAGTACATCGGAAGTTCTCCCAAATGCACAGACCAATTCAACTGACAATTATCCTCTAATCTAGGTCCCTAGTCTCAGACATCTGGAGGATGTCTGTATCGTGGCATGAATCGTTCATTGAACAATAACATGAACAAGTTTTAACCCACGGAACTGGTTGGGATAATCTGTCTAGCGGTCAGTTGAATCGTTCGTCATCAATCATACAATCATCACAACTATTACATGCATGTTAACCTACTTGTATTATGTTTATTATATTTATGAAAATCTAATTAACAGGGCAGTGATGGTGGTTATGTATGTCTAGCATGCAGTACCTAAGCAACAATCAAACAAGAACATGCAGTAGCACGGAATACTAGCATCACATCAAATGACCTGAGGATTAAATCATGGGTACCCCGGAAGTTGTCCCAAAGATACACAACAAACAAGCATGAACTTAATCTATCTCTACTCTTATGCTTCGTTTCCCTCGGATATGTTTCAATCAAGGGAACAACGATCATGTTGAGTTCATTGATCATCATAGACAGAATAGTTGGCAATCGTACTTCTAGCAATTGGCCAGGTTCTAGGGAGGAGGATACAAACCACATCATAAGTTGGATGGATCAAACGGGCAGAGATTCAGCTTATAAGTTCACAAACAATTTAAACTCATACAACGGAAAATTAAATCATAACTATCCTAACATTGCATACATCACAACAAACATTGATTTGTCTAGCCTAGCATAATTCTACCATTCATTCCTAAGCATGCATAATAAGATAACTTGATTATAAGAATAAATACGAAAGATTGTATTAAACCTGGATAAGAGAGTAATACAAACAAATCTTCATGAATCTGAAGTCTCAGAGTATCTCCATACAAAAGCTATTAAAAGCTTCTACCCTAAATTATTACCTACTAGCTTATTTCTAGAGGGAGAAACAAACTAGGGAGAGAGTATTTAGAAAGAGAAAGAATGGAAATGAGATGTGAGGTGTGTGAAATGATGAGAATGGGTTGGTTATTTATAGGAGAAGGAGGTTGGTCATTGTATAGTCTTTAAGCTGAAAGAACAAGCACCAAAGCATTACACAGGGCGAGCAAGCAACATTATGAGGGGTGAAATGGCACCCAGGTACCATTTAGCAAAGCAAATGGAGGCACAATCGGCACCCCAAGGGCCATATACGGCACCTAGGGTACCGTATACGGTACCCTTGGGTGAGGGGGGGGGGGTTGGTGCTCCGAATGCCTTCCACTGACTTCTCGGTTACTTGGTTCGTCCGTATCTTCTTCGTTTTAAGTCCGTTTTGCTTGATTCTTGCACCATTGGATTTGTTTTTCCGTTGCGCTTCTAATAACACTAAGTTTGCCAAATTTTTAGATTTTTAACTTTTGCGTGTTCCAGATGACGATCGACGAGCTTCAAGACTGCATATGTTCTTCGTTCCTCGTCCGTTTCTTCTGATTCTTTCACCTCCGATCTTGGATTTTCCTGTAGAATTATAAAATATGAATTAAGATCTATTTCTATAAGAAATTAAGAACGGAATATTTATGGTGATTGTTTTGCCTAAGTTTACGTGTAAATTGGACGTTTTAACCGATTTTTGTAGTAATGTCTGTATTTAGACTACCTTGGTGATTTTTGGTAAATAATGATGGTTTTGAAATGTTTTCACCAAAGAATAGTCTAAAAAGTGCAGAAATATGTCCTTAAAAACATGACTTTTTAAGTCACATCAAGTATCCCACACTTAGACTTTGCTTGTCCTCAAGCAACACTCATCAATACTCCCTTTGAAAATATTTTTGAAACTGATTTTAGGGTGAGTTATGTCATCCCTATTATTTACCGTTCTCTCATACGAGTAGATAGTTTCAGAAAACAACGGAAAAATAAGATGATCCTTTCGGAAATAGGAAGCGATTCTCATAGGCATACTTCCAACTCTCGTGATCTTGGAGTATACATGACTAGGCGATCTCACATAAGATGGTCACTCAATTCACTTAATAGTGTATCGGGTTTCCTAGTAATTTAGTTCAAACGAAATAGCTCATAAAGCCAGTCATGCAGTACTCATCGTCATAGGCTTGATCGAGAATCGGATCTCCATCACTTAGGTGAGAACGACGCTAATTATCCCAAGACATTTGGGGGTTGTAATGTTTTGTGAGGGGTTTAAAGGGTATGGATAAGGAAATTTTTGGGTTGTTGGGGTGTTGCATATCTCAGGCTTTCCTAGAATCATGTAAACTTATTTGTAGAACGGAGGTAATAGCTACTCATCTTCTATCGGATCTTTCCTTGAATGGTTGATACTTTGAAGCACTTTGAGCTTTATTTTCTCTTCTTTTTATTTTCTTTCTTTATATGCTTTTTATTTCTTTTTCAAAATTTCTTTGAATCCTTCATAAATCCTTTCTTTTATCTTTGATCATTTCGAGTCTTTTTCTTCAGGTGCTAATTTTCCCGCACCGTTGTCCTCTTGTCTCTCTTGTGTGCTAATTTTCCCGCACTTTTGGAGAGGTTTGATTCTTTTTGGAGAACACGAACGAGTAGGATAATTGATTTGGATATTCTTCGAGATGTTTTTCATAACCTCGGAATTTCTAAGATAAGGTTTTGGGAATTTTGGAAAAGTGTGTTTTTGAATTAAGGCTTCTGAAGAAATGAAAGGTTTAGGCTCAACAGGGTTTACTAAGCAGATCATCGATACCTAAAATGAGTATCGGAAGGGTTTTGGGTTTTGAAAGAGAAGGCTAAAAAGGGGTTAATTCCTAAGAAATGTCAAGGTCATTTAATTGCGCCTATACCGCATACGGCACACACCAATGTGGTCTTGAAGTGTATGTCAAGAGCAAGTTCTAATTCAGAGATACATGCATCGGCACACACATGAAATGAACAATGTAGCATTAAAAATGAATGCTTTTAAGGCTCAAAACCTCGCTGCAAATTTGGTTCTATGTGCTTAGTCATGCGATGCCCCTCTTAGATTGTCGTTTCTTGTTAAGGAAATTTTTACCTTAACTTCCTTAAGTTTCTGAAATATTTTCCTCATATTTTGAAAATGATTTCTTTCAGGCATACCAAACTCAAAAAATTTTAGAGTTCATTTTAATTTTATTGAAAAATATTTTTGAAAATTTTGAACAATTTAGGGAACATTTTCTGAGATGTGCTATGTAAACATAAGAATCGTTTTTGTCCAAGGTATTCCATACCTACTATCCCACACTTAGAGGAACATTGTCCCTAATGTTCTCTTGAGTTGAGATTTTACGACTAAAATCCCACACTTAGAGTTTGAATATATAAGAAAATGTTTTCTAAGTGTTTAATTGGGCTGGAATCCCACACTTAGTGATAAGTTAGGATGTGGCACAGATTATAACACATTAACTTTAGTAAACATAGAATCGTCATAAAAACGGAAAGAGAAAGGTTAAAACACTCCCCATTCTGTTTACTGGACAGGACCAGATTCATGTAGAAGTGGTGCACATGATTTGCTGGATTTGAGGACCAGGCTCGTGTAAGATCAGCCATTCCACACAAAGCTAAGTTCTGTAATAAACATCACCACAACATCATATCTCGAAAATAACAAAAAGTTATAAAATCTAAGTACTGAAACAAAATAAACTAAATAAACTAAAAGTCATCAAGTAGATCATTGTTGTCAAGATCAAAGTCAGCGATAGCAACAACAAGAACTGAGGTGTGATGGTGTAGGCTCCTCCATCATATCTCCACTATGCTCAATAATACCATCAAAAACAAGAGCGGAAGGTGGGCTAAGAACATCTAGCATGGCCATCAACTGCTCAGTAAATGAAGGCTCTGCTGATGAACTCCCTGATGGCATGGTAGGCTCAAAAACAGCAGGCGGAGCAGTGGAAGGTCCAACAGCGAACGGTCCAGCAGGAGGGAAGAATCACTAGGGCGGGCGAGACGGTCCTGGGTCCGGACCAAGATGGAACGGATGGACAAAAGGCCTCAGGAGCCCTACATGCACACAGAGGGTGGACATGATGTCATGCTGAAGGTGGAGTGTCCGAAAAAGGGCCCAGGCTGCAACTGGATCAGCGAGTGTAATCCCATACTCAATAGTGGGTATGGGGGCTGACTGGTGAGCAAGTGATAGGGGTCTATCAGTGGGTGGCTCCTCATGAGTGATTGGGACATTAGTCAGGTCCTCCTCATGAATGGTGGGCATGGTCCTGCGTGCTCTACGTCCTCGTCTACAATCTCTGTGACGTCTCGGTGGTCTCTCAGCTCTGATCTGGTGTCACTGGAGCTATCCATCCTGAAACAAACAAAATAAACAGGTAATGCATGCAATGACAAGTACAAACGCACAGAGATCTGATGACAGTGTAAGGATGTTTTATATAGATTTCTGTTATCAGCACTCTGGCATTTGCATTATTGAGACTTATCTCTTATTTTGTAGAAATTGAAGTTTATAGTCTGATAAGTAGCAAATCATGAAATTTTTGTTAGAGATAATCATACTTAATAAAAATAAACTAAGAAGTAAAATTTAACAGACAAGTAAAGATAAGCTTGGGGTGCCTCCCAAGAGCGCTTGTTTTACGAGTCTCTAGCTTGACTCTTTTGTACCTTTCCTGAAGACTTATAGAGGTTCAAAGATGAAGACATATTCCCTGATGGGAAAGTCTTCAATGTAATGCTTTAAGCGGTGACCATTAACCTTAAAATTACCTTCTGGAGCTTCGAGTTTGATCATGCCATAGGGAAATACCTTTGAGATTGTGAACGGTCCGCTCCACCTATTTTTTAATTTGTCGAAGAATTTCTTGAATCGCGAATTGAAGAGCAGCACATTGTCTTCTGTTTAGCATCGTGGACCCTTTTAGTTCTTTCCTTGAAGCTTAGCGAACTGTCGTACGCCTGGTCCCTTAGCTCTAATAACTCATTCAACTGCATTCTCCGTTGTTCTCCAGCTGCTGAAATATCCAAGTTGCAGTGTTTTAATGCCCAGTACGCCCGATATTCCAATTCAATTGGGAGGTGACATGCCTTTCCATAGACTAGCCGATACGGTGTGGTTCCTAATGGTGTTTTTTAGGCAATTCTGAATGCCCGCAATGCATCGTCTAAATTTTCATCCCACCTATGCCCGTGATTTCTGACAGTTCGTTCCAATATCCTTTTCAAAGCCCGATTTGTCGTATCAGCTTGCCCGTTTGTTTGTGGATGGTAAGCCGTCGAAGTTTTGTGGGTGACACCATACTGCTGTAGTACTCGCATGAATTGAGTATTGCAAAAATGTATGCCATGGTCAATGATTATAGCTTTAGGAGTCCCAAATCGACGGAACAACTTTTTGAGGAACTGGGTTACTACTTTTGCATCATTGGTCGGAAAAGCTTTAGCGTCGGCCCATCTGAAGACGTTGTCAACTGCGACTAAGATGTACTCTTTGCCGTTAGATTTGAGGAATGGTCCCATAAAATCTAATCCCCAGATATTAAAGATCTCCACAGCCTGGATAGTAGTAAGTGGCATTTCATTCCGAGCTGAGATATTGCCTTGCCTTTGGCAGATATCACAACGTTTTACCAGGTTGCAAGCGTCTCAGAATATGGTTGGCCAATAAAAGACGACGTCGTAAACCTTTCGTGCAGTCATTTTGTTGCCATGGTGTCCTCTAGTAGGTCCGTGGTGGCTCTGGTGTAGAATTTGTTCTGCCTCCTTCCCATTGACGCATCTTCGAATAAGTTGATCGGGACAAACCTTAAAGAGATAAGGATTGTTCCAATAATATTTCTTGACATCGCGGAAGAATTTTCGTTTCTGAGAGGTCGGCATCCCTTTTGGTATGATGTTCCCTACCAGATAATTGACGAAGTTGGCATACCAAGGGTTGTGTGTGAACTGTGATCCCTGTTGGTATCCTCCTACAGTCATGAGTTGTTCTTCGGGGAACTGATCTTGAATATCTTTCTCATGCAACTTCTCCATTGAAGGGTTTTCCAATCGGCTGAGATGGTCAACCGTGACGTTTTCTGCTATTTTCTTAACTTTAAGCTCAATATCAAATTCTTGTAGGAGCAAAATCCACCGTAGAAGGCGCGATTTAGCATCTTGCTTCTTGAAAAGGTATTTCAAAGCGGAGTGATCTGTATAGACAATAGTTTTGGACAAGATTAAATAAGAACGAAATTACTTAAAGGCAAATACTATGATTTGACGTAAAAAGTCACGTTTTTGCGTACATAATTCCCACCTTTTTAGCCCGAAAATAAATGAAATCATTCAATATCAATACTTTTTCACCATAATTCATTATTAAGGCTAAAAATAAGGTATTGCTTCAAAAATCAAGTAAAATGGCTAAATAACGTACCAAACAAAGCATAAACGATACGATCACGTTCTACGAGCACTTTTTAACATATTACCTTGAAATTATACTTTGATTAGTTCATAATGATCTTCAGGTAATTATAATCACGTGGATATAAAGAACGCTGAAAACGGATCAAGAATGAAGAAGTTATGGCCAAACGAAGTTCGACCAGTGCACAAGACTTATGATCCAGCACGCAAGAGCACGACCCAGGGTTCACCACCCCTCTAGGGGCCGTATACCCCCTTAAAGGGTCCGTATACCCCCTCTACAGGGCCGTATACGCCCTTCTAGGGGTGGTATACCCCCTTCTAGGGGTGGTATACCCCCTTCTAGGGGTGGTATACCCCCTTCTATGGTGCCGGATACGCCCCGTTTGCTACAGAATACGCCCTATTTGCTACCGAATATGCCCAATTTGCTACTGAATACACCCCATTTGGTGTCGAATACGCCCCTGTTGGTGTCGAATTTCATAGCTCGGGGGTGTATTTCAGTGTTAAACTAGAGCAAGGGTGCTAAGTGTAAAATCATATCTTGAATGCCTATAAATAGAGGCTTAAACCTCCTCATTTCTCATTCAATCCATCAATCAATCAACTCACTAAACAGTTCACTCTCACTTTTACACACTCTTGTAATTTTCTTTCTTAGTTAGTTAGTTTCTCTCTCTAACTTCTCTCTCTAGAGAAGTTAGAGAATAATTAGTGGGTAGCTAGTAGATTAGGGTAGAGATTAGCTTTTGTAATCAAGGAGTACTGGTGTTCAAGCTTTTATTCAAGGATTGCAAGTTTTATTCTCTTGTTACGCAGCTCTATTATCCGGTGATATCTACTCCCTCATACTGTTATTATGTCTGATTTATCCATGCGTAATATTATGGTATGTGCTTTACTTATTGCCATGTTTATTGAGTAGTGTAATATTGTGATTGTTGAAATGTAGATATTTAGGAGTAGGAATGATGTTAAATTAATCTTTAGTATGTGATTGGAAATTGTTATGCTATGTATCGGGTTAAACTTTTAGTGTGAGATTAGACTCCAAGTCATATACATTGGATATGTATCGGGTTAAACATACATGAGATGCTAATGCTTAATCTAATATCCTGATATGTATGTCAATATGTGTATTATGCTTGAACTCATTTAAAAATGTGTGCTTTGGATATCTCTATTCTTGGCTACCTAATTCAACTAATAATACTAGTATTTCCATATCTGCTACGGTGAAGTTTTAGGCAACTAACACTTTTAGTGTGAGATTAGACTCCAAGTCATATACTGGTTTGTTTCATCTTCAAAGTACTCACTTTAATAGTTTTTTCACAAACCATTGAATCTCTGATTTGGAGGATAATCACTTGTTTGTTAGATCAAGTTTGCATGTTCTACTTGTACAAATGCCTAACAAGCAGGGATCGACGCCTATGGATAAAGAATCTTTGAGAATGATGGAAAGGCAACAATGGGAGGTTACCGTTTATTAAATTTGGAAATGTTTGGAGCATTATATTGCAGGGGGAGAGATGGTGCTTTCAGACACGTATACGATTTCTAGATGTCTATGACTAGTTCATCAAGGAAAGGCCTTCACTCTTCCAGTATCCGGAGGACGCCATCACTTCGCTTTATTTTCTATAATCTATCCAAGTCGAGCTCTAGACTATAACAGCAGCGCTTCTCGGGAGGCAACCCGTGCAATAAGATGTGTGTTGATCGTGAGTTAATAAGTGAAGATAAATCTCTGAATATCCTTCACACTTGGATATACCTCACAAATATTTTCAAAATGTTTTAAAGCCACAACTCATCTTTTGCAAAAAAATCACTTGTCTCAGATAAATAGTAAACACTTTTCAAAAATTAGTTCATATGTTTCGAGCATTTGAGGTATTTGCATACTACTTTTATGCATTATGCTCGAACTCGTTTAAAAACATATGTTCTACAAAATGATTTGTAATAGAAAACATCTTTTCATTCTGAGACAGTGATTCTTTTTCAACGCAAAAGTATGGAGTTAAAAGGTATATCCAACATGTTCACACTTAAGAGATTGATTCACAAATGATGGTTGAAATGGAAGGCAAGGTTCTCATTTAAAGGCAATCCCCCTAAAAGCCGAATAATCCTCATGGAGCTTCTGCAAAAGAAAGACTTTTCTTATCGGCACATATTCAGACCTTCAGCTTTTAGCTATCTGGGGAGTTTCTTCATCCTTTCTCCGTTTTTATCATTTTGCTTTAATTAGTACCGTTAATTAATCAAAGTAATCTATACCGTAACCTAAGCTTATCACTAAGTGTGGGATTCCAGCCCGAAACAAACACTTGAGAAACATTTTCTTATATGTTTAAACTCTAAGTGTGGGATTTTACTTCCAATATAATCTCCATTAAAGAGAACATTAGGGACAATGTTCCTCTAAGTGTGGGATAGCGGTATAGAATACCTTTGATAGATTTTATGTCCAAATAGCAACTCAGAAAATGTTCCTCGCTTTAAAAATTCATCAAAAATTTTAAATTTTTTGCATAAAACAAAGAAAAAGCACGAGCTTAACTTCGACAGTAGATAGCTACTCATTTAGTTAGCTCTGCTATTTCTTTGAGTTTTAATATTTCTAAGAGGAGCCATTTTTATATGAGTAAGTTATTTTGGTAAGTAGTGTAAATAAGGTAGGAATTTCTCAAATTAAGATAGATAATCTTAGGGGCAGCGCATGACTAAGCACATACAACCCATATTAATTGTAGTGAGGTATCTTGAGCCTATATAAGCATTCATTTTAAATGCTTCACTATTCATTTATTGTGTGTGCCGATGTATGCATTTCTGAATTAGAACTTGCTCCTGGTATGCATTTCGAGACCATATTGGTGAGTACTGTACGCGGTATAGGTGCAATTAGATGACCTTGACATTCCCTAGGAAATAAACCCATTTTCTCATATCTCTTCAAGCCTAACCCTACCGATACTCATTTTCAGTATCGATGATCCGCTTAGTAAACCCTGTTGAGCCTTACCCTTTTCGTTTCTTGAAAACCCAAGTTTTAAAACCCACTCATTTCCATACCCACCAAAACCTTATCTTAGAATTTTTAAATTTTTGAAAAATGCTATATAGGTATTCTTTTTGCTTTCACTCAAAAATCATAAATCTCGTGTTTTACTCAAAGTTTCGCGTGTGTGTTTCAAAAATCAAAATCTCAAAAATATCGAGAAAGTCTGAAGGTGTGAAAAATTGACACCAAGTAATATCGAAATGTTAAAAGATTAAAAATATGAAAGGATCTCAAAAGGCAGAAAAAAAAATTCTCTTAGAATCTCCTTGGCAAAGAAATTCTAAGCCAAAAATATGTCATAAAAATAAAGCTAAGTGCTTCAAATCTCTCGAAAACTCTGATCTCTGAAAAATATATATTCCATGTGTTTTTAAAAGATAGAAGTAAGCTATCTTTACTTCCTTACCGTTATCCATTTTCGTTTTCATTAAAAAGCGTATCTAAATAAAGTTTTTCATAAGTTTAAAAGTCCTAAGATAAGCATAACCCTTCAACCCTATCTATACCCCTACATATGCCCCTTTAACCCTCATTTCACATAAAAACCCGATGAATGTCCTAGGATAATTAGCACCGTTCTCACCTAAGTGGTGGAGATTTGATTCTCGATCAAGCCTAAGACGATGAATGCTGACTGCCTAGATTTTGAGCGATTTTGTTTGTTTAGAATGATAGGAAACCCGATACACTTATGAGTGAATTAAGTGACCACCTGGTGAGATTGCCTAAGTCATGTGTATGCCAAAAATCACGGATTCAGAAGCATGCCCAAAGATATTCATTTCTTATTTCTGTAACAAATATCTTATTTGTCTCGATTTTCTTAAACAAGTTACTTGTATGAAGAATTGTTGTTTTCAGAAATATTTTAATTCACAATAATTGAACCTAAAACATCTTTTTAAAGTGAGGATAGTTGAAGTATTGCTTGAGGACAAGCAATGTCTAATGTGGGATATTTAATTTGACGTAAAAAGTCACGTTTTTGCATACCTAATTCCCACATTGTTAGCCCGAAAATAAATGAAATCATTCAATATCAATACTTTTTCACCATAATTCATTATTAAGGCTAAAAATAAGGTATTGCTTCAAAAATCAAGTAAAATGGCTAAATAACGTACCAAACAAAGCATAAACGATACGATCACGTTCTACGAGCACTTTTTAACATATTACCTTGAAATTATTCTTTGATTAGTTCATAATGATCTTCAGGTAATTATGATCACGTGGATATAAAGAACGCTGAAAACGGATCTAGAATGAAGAAGTTATGGCCAAACGAAGTTCGACCAGTGCACAAGACTTACGATCCAGCACGCAAGACCACGACCCAGGGTTCACCACCCCTCTAGGGGCCGTATACCCCCTTAAAGGGTCCGTATACCCCCTCTACAGGGCCGTATACGCCATTCTAGGGGTGGTATACCCCCTTCTAGGGGTGGTATACCCCCTCTATGGTGCCGGATACGCCCCGCTTGCAACTGAATACACCCTATTTGCTACTGAATACGCCCTATTTGCTTCCAAATACGCCCTATTTGGTGTCAAATATGCCCCTGTTGGTGTCGAATTTCATAGCTCGGGGGTGTATTTAAGTGTTAAACTAGAGCAAGGGTGCTAAGTGTAAAATCGTATCTTGAATGCCTATAAATAGACGCTGAAACCTCCTCATTTCTCATTAAATCCATCAATCAATCAACTCACTAAATAATTCACTCTCACTTTTACACACTCTTGTAATTTTCTTTCTTAGTTAGTTAGTTTCTCTCTCTAACTTCTCTCTCTAGAGAAGTTAGAGAGTAATTAGTGGGTAGCTAGTAGATTAGAGTAGAGATTAGCTTTTGTAATCAAGGAGTACTGGTGTTCAAGCTTTTATTCAAGGATTGCAAGTTTTATTCTCTTGTTACGCTGCTCTATTATCCGGTGATATCTATTCCCTCATACTGTTATTATGTCTGATTTATCCATGCGTAATATTATGGTATGCGCTTTACTTATTGCCATGTTTATTGAGTAGTGTAATATTGTGATTGTTGAAATGTAGATATTTAGGAGTAGGAATGATGTTAAATTAATCTTTAGTATGTGATTGGAAATTGTTATGCTATGTATCGGGTTAAACTTTTAGTGTGAGATTAGACTCCAAGTCATATACATTGGATATGTATCGGGTTAAACATACATGAGATGCTAATGCTTAATCTAATATCCTGATATGTATGTCAATATGTGTATTATGCTTGAACTCGTTTAAAAATTTGTGCTTTGGATATCTCTATTCTTGGCTACCTAATTCAACTAATAATACTAGTATTTCCATATCTGCTACGGTGAAGTTTTAGGCAACTAACACTTTTAGTGTGAGATTAGACTCCAAGTCATATACTGGTTTGTTTCATCTTCAAAGTACTCACTTTGATAGTTTTTTCACAAACCATTGAATCTCTGATTTGGAGGATAATCACTTGTTTGTTAGATCAAGTTTTCTTGTTCTACTTGTACAAATGCCTAACAAGCAGGGATCGACGCCTATGGATAAAGAATCTTTGAGAATGATGGAAAAGCAACAAGGGGAGCTTATCGTTTATTAAATTTGGAAATCTTTGGAGCATTATATTGCAGGGGGAGAGATGGTGCTTTCAGACACGTATACGATTTCTAGTTGTCTATGACTAGTTCATCAAGGAAAGGCCTTCACTCTTCCAGTATCCGGAGGACGCCATCACTTCGCTTTATTTTCTATAATCTATCCAAGTCGAGCTCTAGACGATAACATCAGCGCTTCTCGGATTCAACCCGTGCAATAAGATGTGTGTAGATTGTGAGTTAATAAGTGAAGATAAATCTCTGAATATCCTTCACACTTGGATATACCTCACAAATGTTTTCAATATGTTTTAAAGCCACAACTCATCTTTTGCAAAAAAATCACTTGTCTCGGATAAATAGGAAACACTTTTCAAAAATTAGTTCATATGTTTCGAGCATTTGAGGTATTTGCATACTACTTTTATGCATTATGCTCGAACTCGTTTAAAAACATATGTTCTACAAAATGATTTGTAATAGAAAACATCTTTTCATTCTGAGACAGTGATTCTTTTTCAATGCAAAAGTATGGAGTTAAAAGGTATATCCAACGTGTTCACACTTAAGAGATTGATTCACAAATGATGGTTGAAATGGAAGGCAAGGTTCTCATTTAAAGGCAATCCCCCTAAAAGCCGAATAATCCTCATGGAGCTTCTGCAAAAGAAAGACTTTTCTTATCGGCACATATTCAGACCTTCAGCTTTTAGCTATCTGGGGATTTTTCTTCATCCTTTCTCCATTTTTGTCATTTTTCTTTAATTAGTACCGTTAATTAATCAAAGTATTCTATACCGTAACCTAAGCTTATCACTAAGTGTGGGATTCCAACCCGAAACAAACACTTGATAAACATTTTCTAATATGTTTAAACTCTAAGTGTGGGATTTTACTTCCAATATAATCTCCATTAAAGAGAACATTAGGGACAATGTTCATCTAAGTGTGGGATAGCGGTATAGAATACCTTAAATAGATTTTTATGTCCAAATAGCAACTCAGAAAATATTCCTCGCTTTAAAAATTAATCAAAATTTTTAAATTTTTTGCATAAAACAAAGAAAAAGCACGAGCTTAACTTCGACAGTAGATAGCTACTCATTTAGTTAGCTCTGCTATTTCTTTGAATTTTAATATTTCTAAGAGGAGCCATTTTTATATGAGTAAGTTATTTTGGAAAGTATTGTAAATAAGGTAGGAATTTCTCAAATTAAGATATATAATCTTAGGGGCAGCGCATGACTAAGCACATACAACCCATATTAATTGCAGTGAGGTATCTTGAGCCTATATAAGCATTCATTTTAAATGCTTCACTATTCATTTATAGTGTGTGCCGATGTATGCATTTCTGAATTAGAACTTGCTCCTGGTATGCATTTCGAGACCATATTGGTGAGTACTGTATGCGGTATAGGTGCAATTAGATGACCTTGACATTCCCTAGGAAATAAACCCATTTTCTCATATCTCTTCAAGCCTAACCCTACCGATACTCATTTTCAGTATCGATGATCCGCTTAGTAAACCCTGTTGAGCCTTACCCTTTTCGTTTCTTGAAAACCCAAGTTTTAAAACCCATTCATTTCCATACCCACCAAAACCTTATCTTAGAATTTTTAAATTTTTGAAAAATGCTATATAGGTATTCTTTTTGCTTTCACTCAAAAATCATAAATCTCGTGTTTTACTCAAAGTTTCTCGTGTGCGTTTCAAAAATCAAAATCTCAAAAATATCGAGAAAGTCTGAAGGTGTGAAAAATTGACACCAAGTAAAATTCAAAATGTCAAAAGATTAACAAAATGAAAGGATCTCAAAATGCAGGAAAAAAAATTCTCTTAGAATCTCCTTGGCAAAGAAATTTTAAGCCAAAAATATGTCATAGAAATAAAGCTAAGTTCTTCAAATCTCTCGAAAACTCTGATCTCTGAAAAATATATATTCCGTGTGTTTTTAAAAGATAGAAGTCGGCTATCTTTACTTCCTTACCGTTATCCGTTTCCGTTTTCATTAAAAAGCGTATCTAAATAAAGTTTTTCATAAGTTTAAAAGTCCTAAGATAAGCATAACCCTTCAACCCTATCTATAACCCTACCTATACCCCTTTAACCCTCATTTCACATAAAAACCCGATGAATGTCCTGGGATAATTAGCACCGTCCTCACCTAAGTGGTGGAGATTTGATTCTCAATCAAGTCTATGACCATGAATGCTGACTGCCTAGATTTTGAGCGATTTTGTTTGTTTAGAATGATAGGATACCCGATACACTTATGAGTGAATTAAGTGACCACCTGGTGAGATTGCCTAAGTCATGTGTATGCCAAAAATCACGGAATCAGAAGCATGCCCAAAGATATTCATTTCTTATTTCTGTAACAAATATCTTATTTGTCTCGATTTTCTGAAACAAGTTACTTGTATGAAGAATTGTTGTTTTCAAAAATATTTTAATTCACAGAAATCGAACCTAAAACATCTTTTTAAAGTGATGATAGTTGAAGTATTGCTTGAGGACAAGCAATGTCTAATGTGGGATATTTAATTTGACATAAAAAGTCACGTTTTTGCGTACATAATTCCACCTTTTTAGCCCGAAAATAAATGAAATCATTCAATATCAATACTTTTTCACCATAATTCATTATTAAGGCTAAAAATAAGGCATTGCTTTAAAAATCAAGTAAAATGGCTAAATAACGTACCAAACAAAGCATAAATGATACGATCACGTTCTACGAGCACTTTTTAACATATTACCTTGAAATTATTCTTTGATTAGTTCATAATGATCTTCAGGTAATTACGATCACGTGGATATAAAGAACGCTGAAAACGGATCAAGAATGAAGAAGTTATGGCCAAACGAAGTTCGACCAGTGCACAAGACTTACGATCCAGCACGCAAGACCACGACCCAGGGTTCACCACCCCTCTAGGGGCCGTATACCCCCTTAAAGGGTCCGTATACCCCCTCTACAGGGCCGTATACGCCCTTCTAGGGGTGGTATACCCCCTTCTAGGGGTGGTATACCCCCTCTATGGTGCCGGATACGCCCCGCTTGCAACTGAATACACCCTATTTGCTACTGAATACGCCCTATTTGCTTCCAAATACGCCCTATTTGGTGTCAAATATGCCCCTGTTGGTGTCGAATTTCATAGCTCGGGGGTGTATTTAAGTGTTAAACTAGAGCAAGGGTGCTAAGTGTAAAATCGTATCTTGAATGCCTATAAATAGACGCTGAAACCTCCTCATTTCTCATTCAATCCATCAATCAATCAACTCACTAAATAATTCACTCTCACTTTTACACACTCTTGTAATTTTCTTTCTTAGTTAGTTAGTTTCTCTCTCTAACTTCTCTCTCTAGAGAAGTTAGAGAGTAATTAGTGGGTAGCTAGTAGATTAGAGTAGAGATTAGCTTTTGTAATCAAGGAGTACTGGTGTTCAAGCTTTTATTCAAGGATTGCAAGTTTTATTCTCTTGTTACGCTGCTCTATTATCCGGTGATATCTATTCCCTCATACTGTTATTATGTCTGATTTATCCATGCGTAATATTATGGTATGCGCTTTACTTATTGCCATGTTTATTGAGTAGTGTAATATTGTGATTGTTGAAATGTAGATATTTAGGAGTAGGAATGGTGTTAAATTAATCTTTAGTATGTGATTGGAAATTGTTATGCTATGTATCGGGTTAAACTTTTAGTGTGAGATTAGACTCCAAGTCATATACTGGTTTGTTTCATCTTCAAAGTACTCACATTAATAGTTTTTTCACAAACCATTGAATCTCTGATTTGGAGGATAATCACTTGTTTGTTAGATCAAGTTTGCTTGTTTTACTTGTACAAATGCCTAACAAGCAGGGATCGACGCCTATGGATAAAGAATCTTTGAGAATGATGGAAAAGCAACAAGGGGAGCTTACCGTTTATTAAATTTGGAAATGTTTGGAGCATTATATTGCAAGGGGAGAGATGGTGCTTTCAGACACGTATACGATTTCTAGTTGTCTATGACTAGTTCATCAAGGAAAGGCCTTCACTCTTCCAGTATCCGGAGGACGCCATCACTTCGCTTTATTTTCTATAATCTATCCAAGTCGAGCTCTAGACTATAACAGCAGCGCTTCTCGGGAGGCAACCCGTGCAATAAGATGTGTGTTGATCGTGAGTTAATAAGTGAAGATAAATCTCTGAATATCCTTCACACTTGGATATACCTCACAAATATTTTCAAAATGTTTTAAAGCCACAACTCATCTTTTGCAAAAAAATCACTTGTCTCAGATAAATAGGAAACACTTTTCAAAAATTAGTTCATATGTTTCGAGCATTTGAGGTATTTGCATACTACTTTTATGCATTATGCTCGAACTCGTTTAAAAACATATTTTCTACAAAATGATTTGTAATAGAAAACATCTTTTCATTCTGAGACAGTGATTCTTTTTCAATGCAAAAGTATGGAGTTAAAAGGTATATCCAACGTGTTCACACTTAAGAGATTGATTCACAAATGATGGTTGAAATGGAAGGCAAGGTTCTCATTTAAAGGCAATCCCCCTAAAAGCCGAATAATCCTCATGGAGCTTCTGCAAAAGAAAGACTTTTCTTATCGGCACATATTCAGACCTTCAGCTTTTAGCTATCTGGGGATTTTCTTCATCCTTTCTCCGTTTTTGTCATTTTGCTTTAATTAGTACCGTTAATTAATCAAAGTATTCTATACCGTAACCTAAGCTTATCACTAAGTGTGGGATTCCAGCCCGAAACAAACACTTGATAAACATTTTCTAATATGTTTAAACTCTAAGTGTGGGATTTTACTTCCAATATAATCTCCATTAAAGAGAACATTAGGGACAATGTTCATCTAAGTGTGGGATAGCGGTATAGAATACCTTAAATAGATTTTTATGTCCAAATAGCAACTCAGAAAATGTTCCTCGCTTTAAAAATTGATCAAAATTTTTAAATTTTTTGCATAAAACAAAGAAAAAGCACGAGCTTAACTTCGACAGTAGATAGCTACTCATTTAGTTAGCTCTGCTATTTCTTTGAATTTTAATATTTCTAAGAGGAGCCATTTTTATATGAGTAAGTTATTTTTGAAAGTATTGTAAATAAGGTAGGAATTTCTCAAATTAAGATAGATAATCTTAGGGGCAGCGCATGACTAAGCACATAATACCCATATTAATTGCAGTGAGGTATCTTGAGCCTATATAAGCATTCATTTTAAATGCTTCACTATTCATTTATTGTGTGTGCCGATGTATGCATTTCTGAATTAGAACTTGCTCCTGGTATGCATTTCGAGACCATATTGGTGAGTACTGTATGCGGTATAGGTGCAATTAGATGACCTTGACATTCCCTATGAAATAAACCCATTTTCTCATATCTCTTCAAGCCTAACCCTACCGATACTCATTTTCAGTATCGATGATCCGCTTAGTAAACCCTGTTGAGCCTTACCCTTTTCGTTTCTTGAAAACCCAAGTTTTAAAACCCACTCACTTCCATACCCACCAAAACCTTATCTTAGAATTTTTAAATTTTTGAAAAATGCTATATAGGTATTCTTTTTGCTTTCACTCAAAAATCATAAATCTCGTGTTTTACTCAAAGTTTCTCGTGTGCGTTTCAAAAATCAAAATCTCAAAAATATCGAGAAAGTCTGAAGGTGTGAAAATTTGACACCAAGTAAAATACGAAATGTCAAAAGATTAACAAAATGAAAGGATCTCAAAAGGCAGAAAAAAAAAATTCTCTTAGAATCTCCTTGGCAAAGAAATTTTAAGCCAAAAATATGTCATAGAAATAAAGCTAAGTTCTTCAAATCTCTCGAAAACTCTGATCTCTGAAAAATATATATTCCGTGTGTTTTTAAAAGATAGAAGTCAGCTATCTTTACTTCCTTACCGTTATCCGTTTCCGTTTTCATTAAAAAGCGTATCTAAATAAAGTTTTTCATAAGTTTAAAAGTCCTAAGATAAGCATAACCCTTCAACCCTATCTATACCCCTACCTATACCCCTTTAACCCTCATTTCACATAAAAACCCGATGAATGTCCTGGGATAATTAGCACCGTCCTCACCTAAGTGGTGGAGATTTGATTCTCAATCAAGTCTATGACGATGAATGCTGACTGCCTAGATTTTGAGCGATTTTGTTTGTTTAGAATGATAGGAAACCCGATACACTTATGAGTGAATTAAGTGACCACCTGGTGAGATTGCCTAAGTCATGTGTATGCCAAAAATCACGAAATCAGAAGCATGCCCAAAGATATTCATTTCTTATTTCTGTAACAAATATCTTATTTGTCTCGATTTTCTGAAACAAGTTACTTGTATGAAGAATTGTTGTTTTCAGAAATATTTTAATTCACAGAAATCGAACCTGAAACATCTTTTTAAAGTGATGATAGTTGAAGTATTGCTTGAGGACAAGCAATGTCTAATGTGATATATTTAATTTGACGTAAAAAGTCACGTTTTTGCGTACATAATTCCACCTTTTTAGCCCGAAAATAAATGAAATCATTCAATATCAATACTTTTTCACCATAATTCATTATTAAGGCTAAAAATAAGGCATTGCTTTAAAAATCAAGTAAAATGGCTAAATAACGTACCAAACAAAGCATAAACGATACGATCACGTTCTACGAGCACTTTTTAACATATTACCTTGAAATTATTCTTTGATTAGTTCATAATGATCTTCAGGTAAAATTACGATCACGTGGATATAAAGAACGCTGAAAACGGATCTAGAATGAAGAAGTTATGGCCAAACGAAGTTTGACCAGTGCACAAGACTTACGATCCAGCACGCAAGACCACGACCCAGGGTTCACCACCCCTCTAGGGGCCGTATACCCCCTTAAAGGGTCCGTATACCCCCTCTACAGGGCCGTATTCGCCCTTCTAGGGGTGGTATACCCCCTCTATGGTGCCGCATACGCCCCGTTTGCTACTGAATACACACTATTTGCTACTGAATACGCCCTATTTGCTTCCAAATACGCCCTATTTGGTGTCAAATATGCCCCTGTTGGTGTCGAATTTCATAGCTCGGGGGTGTATTTAAGTGTTAAACTAGAGCAAGGGTGCTAACTGTAAAATCGTATCTTGAATGCCTATAAATAGATGTTGAAACCTCCTCATTTCTCATTAAATCCATCAATCAATCAACTCACTAAATAATTCACTCTCACTTTTACACACTCTTGTAATTTTCTTTCTTAGTTAGTTAGTTTCTCTCTCTAACTTCTCTCTCTAGAGAAGTTAGAGAGTAATTAGTGGGTAGCTAGTAGATTAGAGTAGAGATTAGCTTTTGTAATCAAGGAGTACTGGTGTTCAAGCTTTTATTCAAGGATTGCAAGTTTTATTCTCTTGTTACGCTGCTCTATTATCCGGTGATATCTATTCCCTCATACTGTTATTATGTATGATTTATCCATGCGTAATATTATGGTATGCGCTTTACTTATTGCCATGTTTATTGAGTAGTGTAATATTGTGATTGTTGAAATGTAGATATTTAGGAGTAGGAATGATGTTAAATTAATCTTTAGTATGTGATTGGAAATTGTTATGCTATGTATCGGGTTAAACTTTTAGTGTGAGATTAGACTCCAAGTCATATACTGGTTTGTTTCATCTTCATAGTACTCACATTAATAGTTTTTTCACAAACCATTGAATCTCTGATTTGGAGGATAATCACTTGTTTGTTAGATCAAGTATTCTTGTTCTACTTGTACAAATGCCTAACAAGCAGGGATCGACGCCTATGGATAAAGAATCTTTGAGAATGATGGAAAAGCAACAAGGGGAGCTTATCGTTTATTAAATTTGGAAATCTTTGGAGCATTATATTGCAGGGGGAGAGATGGTGCTTTCAGACACGTATACGATTTCTAGTTGTCTATGACTAGTTCATCAAGGAAAGGCCTTCACTCTTCCAGTATCCGGAGGACGCCATCACTTCGCTTTATTTTCTATAATCAATCCAAGTCGAGCTCTAGACTATAACAGCAGCGCTTCTCGGATTCAACCCGTGCAGTAAGATGTGTGTAGATCGTGAGTTAATAAGTGAAGATAAATATCTGAATATCCTTCACACTTGGATATACCTCACAAATATTTTCAAAATGTTTTAAAGCCACAACTCATCTTTTGCAAAAAAATCACTTGTCTCGGATAAATAGGAAACACTTTTCAAAAATTAGTTCATATGTTTCGAGCATTTGAGGTATTTGCATACTACTTTTATGCATTATGCTCGAACTCGTTTAAAAACATATGTTCTACAAAATGATTTGTAATAGAAAACATCTTTTCATTCTGAGACAATGATTCTTTTTCAATGCAAAAGTATGGAGTTAAAAGGTATATCCAACGTGTTCACACTTAAGAGATTGATTCACAAATGATGGTTGAAATGGAAGGCAAGGTTCTCATTTAAAGGCAATCCCCCTAAAAGCCGAATAATCCTCATGGAGCTTCTGCAAAAGAAAGACTTTTCTTATCGGCACATATTCAGACCTTCAGCTTTTAGCTATCTGGGGATTTTCTTCATCCTTTCTCCGTTTTTGTCATTTTGCTTTAATTAGTACCGTTAATTAATCAAAGTATTCTATACCGTAACCTAAGCTTATCACTAAGTGTGGGATTCCAGCCCGAAACAAACACTTGATAAACATTTTCTAATATGTTTAAACTCTAAGTGTGGGATTTTACTTCCAATATAATCTCCATTAAAGAGAACATTAGGGACAATGTTCATCTAAGTGTGGGATAGCGGTATAGAATACCTTAAATAGATTTTTATGTCCAAATAGCAACTCAGAAAATGTTCCTCGCTTTAAAAATTGATCAAAATTTTTAAATTTTTTGAATAAAACAAAGAAAAAGCACGAGCTTAACTTCGATAGTAGATAGCTACTCATTTAGTTAGCTCTGCTATTTCTTTGAATTTTAATATTTCTAAGAGGAGCCATTTTTATATGAGTAAGTTATTTTGGAAAGTATTGTAAATAAGGTAGGAATTTCTCAAATTAAGATAGATAATCTTAGGGGCAGCGCATGACTAAGCACATACAACCCATATTAATTGCAGTGAGGTATCTTGAGCCTATATAAGCATTCATTTTAAATGCTTCACTATTCATTTATTGTGTGTGCTGATGTATGCATTTCTGAATTAGAACTTGCTCCTGGTATGCATTTCGAGACCATATTGGTGAGTACTGTACGCGGTATAGGTGCAATTAGATGACCTTGACATTCCTTCAGAAATAAACCCATTTTCTCATATCTCTTCATGCCTAACCCTACCGATACTCATTTTCAGTATCGATGATCCGCTTAGTAAACCCTGTTGAGCCTTACCCTTTTCGTTTCTTGAAAACCCAAGTTTTAAAACCCACTCACTTCCATACCCATCAAAACCTTATCTTAGAATTTTTAAATTTTTGAAAGATGCTATATAGGTATTCTTTTTGCTTTCACTCAAAAATCATAAATCTCGTGTTTTACTCAAAGTTTCTCGTGTGCGTTTCAAAAATCAAAATCTCAAAAATATCGAGAAAGTCTGAAGGTGTGAAAATTTAACACCAAGTAAAATTCGAAATGTCAAAAGATTAACAAAATGAAAGGATCTCAAAATGCAGAAAAAAAAATTCTCTTAGAATCTCCTTGGCAAAGAAATTTTAAGCCAAAAATATGTCATAGAAATAAAGCTAAGTTCTTCAAATCTCTCGAAAACTCTGATCTCTGAAAAATATATATTCCGTGTGTTTTTAAAAGATAGAAGTCAGCTATCTTTACTTCCTTACCGTTATCCGTTTCCGTTTTCATTAAAAAGCGTATCTAAATAAAGTTTTTCATAAGTTTAAAAGTCCTAAGATAAGCATAACCCTTCAACCCTATCTATAACCCTACCTATACCCCTTTAAGCCTCATTTCACATAAAAACCCGATGAATGTCCTGGGATAATTAGCACCGTCCTCACCTAAGTGGTGGAGATTTGATTCTCAATCAAGCCTATGACGATGAATGCTGACTGCCTAGATTTTGAGCGATTTTGTTTGTTTAGAATGATAGGATACCCGATACACTTATGAGTGAATTAAGTGACCACCTGGTGAGATTGCCTAAGTCATGTGTATGCCAAAAATCGCGGAATCAGAAGCATGCCCAAAGATATTCATTTCTTATTTCTGTAACAAATATCTTATTTGTCTCGATTTTCTGAAACAAGTTACTTGTATGAAGAATTGTTGTTTTCAGAAATATTTTAATTCACAGAAATCGAACCTAAAACATCTTTTTAAAGTGATGATAGTTGAAGTATTGCTTGAGGACAAGCAATGTCTAATGTGGGATATTTAATTTGACGTAAAAAGTCACGTTTTTGCGTACATAATTCCACCTTTTTAGCCCGAAAATAAATGAAATCATTCAATATCAATACTTTTTCACCATAATTCATTATTAAGGCTAAAAATAAGGCATTGCTTTAAAAATCAAGCAAAATGGCTAAATAACGTACCAAACAAAGCATAAACGATACGATCACGTTCTACGAGCACTTTTTAACATATTACCTTGAAATTATTCTTTGATTAGTTCATAATGATCTTCAGGTAATTACGATCACGTGGATATAAAGAACGCTAAAAACGGATCAAGAATGAAGAAGTTATGGCCAAACGAAGTTCGACCAGTGCACAAGACTTACGATCCAGCATGCAAGACCACGACCCAGGGTTCACCACCCCTCTAGGGGCCGTATACCCCCTTAAAGGGTCCGTATACCCCCTCTACAGGGCCGTATACGCCCTTCTAGGGGTGGTATACCCCCTTCTAGGGGTGGTATACCCCCTCTATGGTGCCGCATACGCCCCGTTTGCTACTGAATACACACTATTTGCTACTGAATACGCCCTATTTGCTTCCAAATACGCCCTATTTGGTGTCAAATATGCCCCTGTTGGTGTCGAATTTCATAGCTCGGGGGTGTATTTAAGTGTTAAACTAGAGCAAGGGTGCTAAGTGTAAAATCGTATCTTGAATGCCTATAAATAGACGCTGAAACCTCCTCATTTCTCATTCAATCCATCAATCAATCAACTCACTAAATAATTCACTCTCACTTTTACACACTCTTGTAATTTTCTTTCTTAGTTAGTTAGTTTCTCTCTCTAACTTCTCTCTCTAGAGAAGTTAGAGAGTAATTAGTGGGTAGCTAGTAGATTAGAGTAGAGATTAGCTTTTGTAATCAAGGAGTACTGGTGTTCAAGCTTTTATTCAAGGATTGCAAGTTTTATTCTCTTGTTACGCTGCTCTATTATCCGGTGATATCTATTCCCTCATAATGTTATTATGTCTGATTTATCCATGCATAATATTATGGTATGCGCTTTACTTATTGCCATGTTTATTGAGTAGTGTAATATTGTGATTGTTGAAATGTAGATATTTAGGAGTAGGGATGATGTTAAATTAATCTTTAGTTTGTGATTGGAAATTGATACGCTATGTATCGGGTTAAACTTTTCAAGCGGTAGATTTAAACCACCCAATCCACCCTTTCCAAGCTTTCACGTGGCTATTATTTTAGTATTAGGACTTAGCTAACCCTAGTATCGGTAGATAGTTATCTGTGTTTTTGTATGAAGCTGTGGACATGTTGTAAAACGGCCCAGTACTTAGTATAGCGCTGGAAACACCGCCAGTGGAGTACAAATGCATGGAAGCTACAGACCGGTTGTAAGCATATGACACCGTGGATACCTGAAAGTCACCCTTCCTGAACATGGTCTAGGTATATATAAAAGCTGTGAAACTGTTAAAAAACGTAGTATACATCGTGAAACGAACCTAGGGATGAACGTTTGATCACAAAGGAGGGTCTACACCTTGACAGAAGTATTTGTGCTCCTCGATTAAATCTAAGGGATCTTGAAAAGAAAGAAAACATTCAGCTGTAGTGTAGGATGCTTAAACCCCTTGATCCAACATAACTGACAGTTTAACATACATTAGCAAGCAATAGTGCGACCCTTAATAAAATCAATTAGAATTAGGTGTTAAGAAAGGTCAGAAATTAAATATCGGTCTGTTTTCTTAGTCATGCGCCCATGAGTTAACTCCAAGACGGGTCACTAGTCCTCATCGGACAGTGTTGGGGGACTGAGCAGCCTGATCTGATCAAACTCATGATAACCTAGTATTCAGTGACATGCGACTTAGGTTTTCCATTTAAATCGTAGGATACTAGTGTTGACACCAAACCTCTGTTAATTTTATTAAAGGAAAGTATCCAATCATCTTTTATAATGAACATCAACCCGAAACCTGAATATTGAAACTCCAGCAATCACTATCTCTATCTATCTGCTTACCCTATCCGTAGTTTAGTATTTACTTTTCTGTAGTGTAGTTAATTTAGATAATACAAAAAACAAATACCTATCCAACTATCCAAAACCTCAGCTTAAGTACTAAGTTATCCGAACGAGTTCCATTTCAATTCCACCGTCAAGAGGAACGACCCTGGATCATCCTTACCACATACTAATATTAGGTATTCGTACCTAGTAATCGTAAGTAGTTCGGAAGGTTTTGGCTCCCCGCGACTATTATAAATTTAAAACCACCCACCGATCGTCGGCCTCGAGCATGAGGTCTGCAACGACAGAGAAGCGATTTCCTGACCGACCATTCGGGGCGCGATCATACTACCGCAAGCAGCTCCTTTTCTGTAATGGTGTAGTTCTCTTGAGCATCTGTGAGCGTTTTGCTAGTGTAGAATATTGGTTGAAAATGTTTCTCCTTCCGCTGTCCCAGTATAGCTGCAACAGCAAAATCACTAGCGTCGCACATGATCTCAAATGGAAGGCTCCAATCGGGGGCGACTATGATCGGTGCATGTACAAGCTGATCCTTCAGATAGTTGAAAGCTTTGAGACATTCATCTTTAAAGTCAAACGGAGTATCTTTTTTGAGAAGATGAGTCATAGGTCGAGAAATCTTGGAGAAATCTTTAATAAAGCGACGGTAGAACCCGACGTGTCCTAGAAAACTTCGTATGGCTTTGACAGAAGTGGGTGGTGGAAGTTTTGAGATCGTCTCAACTTTTCTTTGTCAACTTCAATTCCAGATTTTGAAATGCGGTGTCCAAGAACTATGCCTTCTTTCACCATGAAGCGACATTTCTCCCAATTCAGAACGAGGTTTGATTCTTCGCAAAAGGCAAGCATCCTATCCAAGTTAGAAAGACGAGTGGTGAATGAATCCCCAAAAACTGAGAAATCATCCACGAACACTTCCATGCATTGTTCAATCATGTCGTGGAAGATTGCTATCATGCATCTTTGAAAGGTCGCAGGTGCATTACATAAACCAAAAGGCATACGTCGGTAAGCAAATGTTCCATAGGGACAAGTGAACGTCGTCTTTTCTTGGTCCTTCGGATCGAGAGGTATCTGAAAATAGCCTGAGAAGCCATCGAGGAAGCAGTAGAATTCATTTCCTGATGACCTTTCGAGCATCTGATCAATGAACGGTAGAGGGAAATGGTCTTTTTATGTAGCTTCATTAAGTTTTCGATAGTCGATACATACCCTCCAACCGTTGACGGTTCATGTTGGAATCAATTCATTATTTTCGTTAGCGATGACCGTCATGCCTCCTATCTTTGGGATGACTTGAATTGGGCTAACCCATGGGGAATCTGAGATAGGATAGATCAGACCAGCATCCAGAAGTTTGATAACCTCCTTTTTAACCACGTCTTGAATCTTCGGGTTGACTCTCCTTTGCCTCTGAACTGATGGTCTGAAGTCATTTTCCATTAAGATTTTATGCGTGCAGTAGTTCGGACTAATCCCTTATATGTCGGAGATCTACCAAGCAATCGCTTTTGTTGTGTAATTTCAGAACTTGTACCAGCCTTGCTTTCTCTTCGGGCTTCAATTCTTTAGATATGATAACTGATAAGTGTGAAGTTCCTTCAAGACAAGCATATTCAAGGTGTGGGGGAAGTTCCTTTAGCTCCAATTCGGGTGGTTCTTTAGTAGAGGGTTTCATCCTAACAATCTCGTCTCATCGTATGTTGTTTGATAATCTGACTCCATTGCAGGTGATTCTGGAATGTCGGTTGCTGCTATCTCAACCCATTCTGTATTGTTAGACAACTCATCTTTTCTCAGCTCATATTTTACTTGGGAAGATTGAGAGATTGCATTTTCTTTAGTGATTATTTCTTTTCCCTTGTTGGTTGTTTCAAATCTTTGAAATTGAGATGATGAAGACTTGCTGATGGTGATTTCTGGATTAAGATCTTCACAACTTTCAGATAGTTGTGAAATAGGTGGTTTAAGCATTGACTCCATGCCTTTAAGAGTCTTCAGAATTTCTTCCCTCGAGAGAGATGAATGATTTACTTCAAAAGTCGGGTTCCTTCATAAAAGAGCGACAAGAGTGCCATATCCAAGTGGAGCAGTCGTGATGGAGTTGAGCTGCAGCTCATAATTCTTTAAAGGAAATAGCAACTCTCCAGATGTGTTGGAAGAATCCGAGATAGTTGAGCATAGACCCACACCTTCTTCGCAAAGTATCCTTGAAGTGATGACAGTATTGGGAAGGGGGTTGATGCTACTTACTACGAGGATCTATTCCAAGTGTTCTTCAATTATTTCTTGCATAGAATCTACAAGACCAAGATCTTATCCTACAGGTTGTTTCATTAGTTTATCAACATTGAAGGTGACCTCTTCAGTTCCAACTCGAAGTTTTAAAGATTTTTCATTTACGTCAATGACGGCCTTAGCATTGTTTAGGAAAGGTCTGCCAAGGATGAGTGGAACCTGGGTGTCCTCTTCAATATCCATAACAACGAAATCAACTGTGAAGAAGAATTTGTCAACACGTACTAGTATGTCTTCAGCAATTCCTCGGGGGAGTTTAACTGATCTGTCTGCTAATTGGATGGTCATACGAGTTGGCAAGAGTTCATGTAATCCTAGTTTCCTATAAAGCGAGAATGGCATGAGGTTTACACTAGCTCCTAGGTCAGCTAAGGCGTTACTTATTTGAACATCCTGAAGGTAACAAGGAATAGTGAAACGGCTGGTATCTTCAAGCTCAGGGGTTAGTCCTTGTTGCATAATTAGAGAGCACTCTGCATCTAAGGGTAAGTTAACTATCTGTCTAAGTTTTTCTTTTTCGGATATAAGTTCCTTAAAGAATGTAGCACAACTGGGCATTTCTACTAAAGCATCTAATAATCTGACATTTAAGTGTAGGCTTTTGAAAATTTCTAGATATTTTCCAAATTGAGCTTCTTGTTTCTCTTTCTTAAGCCTACTAGGGAAAGGTATTCGAACTGGTTTAGAGACTTCTGGGGCTTTAGAAGGTTCTGGATCAGGAGAAGTGACATGGGTGTCAACTTGTACCGAGTTAGTAGGTAGAGAAGTAGAGGGTTCATCTGAAGGAATATCTATGGATTTCTCATTCGTAGTCTCTTTTCCTTCTCTAGTGACCACAAGTATGTCATCATGCTCGTAAGACGAGTGAAAGACAGAATTGTAGGTCGCTTCTTCCATTTTGCTTCTCCTCAACTTTTAAAAACAACCTTTTAACATTATCCTCCATGTTTTTAATTAAATCATTTGAAATCCTGAGCAAGTAGTCATTTTGATTTTGGAAATCAACAATTCGTTTGTTTGTATTATTTTACTCAACCATGAAGTTATTGAAAATCGTATTGTTTAGACGAGAAGTCAATTGGGTAGAAGTAGAGAGGACTAAAGATTGAGAAGAGGGTAGTGTGATTAACTGTTGAACAAATGGTTTAGAATGAAAGGCTTGATCAGGGTTTCTACTAGTTGTATCAAGAATTTCTTCGTTGGCCCATATGTTTGGGAAGAACCTTTGTGGTTTCTTCTTTTGCCTGGGTTTAGAAGATTCTTGCATGTCCTTGACAACTTTAGAGATGGATTCGAGTTGATTTTTCAAAGTGTCCAAGGCTTGTTTGGAAGTACTTCTTTATTCTGAATTGGATTCATCTGGCTCCAAGTCATGATGATGCATCGTTATCATCTCAATCAATTTCCAAGCTTCGTCTGAAGTATGTTGCATGAAGTTTCCGGATGAAGCAGCATCGAGGGTTTGTTGGTGCTAAGGATTTAAGCAGTTGTAAAATGTGCAGGCCATATTCGTTTCAGCCATTCTTAAATCGTTCCCAAGCCTTGCTTAATGATTCGTTAGTTTCCTGATGGAAATTAGCAATGTCGGTCTTAAGCTTGGTTTGTATGGAAGGAGGAAAGTACTTAGCTAGAAACTTAGTAGCCATCTCCTCCCATGTATGAATCGAATTGGGTACAAAATCATAAAACCAGGTTAAGGCTCGAGAGGATAGAGAATAAGGAAACAGATGAAGTCGAAGAAGGTCTCTATTGGTTCCTACTAGTTCGAAAGAGTCGGTAAGGTTGATGAATTTGTTAAGATGGGTGTTTGGATTTTCAACCGAAAGACCATGAAACTGACACCCCGATTTAATCATTTTAAAGTAGTGAGGCTTAATTTCAAGGGTTTCATTGGTTGGTGCTACGATCGGTCCTCTTCGTCTATATAGCAGTGGTTTGATTGATGAGGCGAGCGTGATACGGTTCGTCATAACTCGTAGGGTAGAAATTAGGGTTTCAGAAAGGAAAGCTAATTTAACTAAAATAATTAACCTAAAAATAAAGCAGGTAACTTCCGAATGATATTGTTCTTCCGAAAGGATCGCTAAATAACAAAGATAATTAAATTCCTAAAACTTGTCGCAACCCCAGCGGTAGGTCAAATTTTACTCCGGTCGTTGAACCATCCGGCAAGGGCTCACGACAGTGGGTTTTATATTTATTATGCTGGGTATCCTAAGTTTTGATACAACTTAAAGACCTAAAGAGCAGTAAGCGGTACGTATGACTCATGTGTCGTTCTTCAAACTACAACGGGCATGAGATCTTAGGAGGATTAACTATCTTTTGTAATTTAGCTGGGATTTTTAAACTTTTTGATAGGTTGGTTTGGTTTTTCTAATCTAATTACTATAATAAAAAACTGAATTAAAGGTGTGGTTGTACGGAGAACGCATAGAAATCAAGATAAGGAATATATTTGCTGTGATTTCGGCAATGCTATTGGATGGAAAGTTATGGTAGATAAGGCTACTAGGTGTGATGACTAATCTGGTGAGGTCGTAGAAACTTAATTGGTAATATAGTATTATGCCTACGGCCTTTACTTGGCTTCCACGTATTTGTACTACACCAGTGGTGGTTCCAACACTATACCGGATACTCGGACATTTTACAGCTTTTCCATTACACCAATTAGGATCCCAAATTACGCACTAAACATTCCTATATTTCTTAATGAGCTACAACTACGATCCTACTATTTATCTAACGTAGAGTTGTCCGCAATCAGATACATAATATGTTACATGGATAGCAGTTATAGAGCGTCCAGTACATTGGAAGTTCTCCCAAATGCACAGACCAATTCAACTGACAATTATCCTCTAATCTAGGTCCCTAGTCTCAGACATCCGGAGGACGTCTGTATCGAGGCATGAATCGTTCATTGAACAATAACATGAACAAGTTTTAACCCGCGGAACTGGTTGGGATAATCTGTCTAGCGGTCAGTTGAATCGTTCGTCATCAATCATACAATCATCACAACTATTACATGCATGTTAACCTACTTGTATTATATTTATTATATTTATGAAAATCTAATTAACAGGGCAGTGATGGTGGTTATGTATGTCTAGCATGCAATACCTAAGCAACAAACAAACAAGAACATGCAATAGGATGGAATACTAGCATCACATCAAATGACCTGAGGATTAAATCATGGGTACCCCAGAAATGTCCCTCGGATATGTTTCAATCAAGTGAACAACGATCATGTTGAGTTCATTGATCATCATACACAGAATAGTTGGCAATCCTACTTCTAGCAATTGGCCAGGTTCTAGGGAGGAGGATACAAACCACATCATAAGTTGGATGGATCAAACGGGCAGAGATTCAGCTTATAAGTTCACAAACAATTTAAACTCATACAGCCAGAGTAACAGCATGGAAAATTAAATCATAACTATCCTAACATTGCATACATCACAACAAACATTGATTTGTCTAGCCTATCATAATTCTACCATTCATTCCTAAGCATGCATAATAAGATAACATGATTATAAGAATAAATACGAGAGATTGTATTAAACCTGAATAAGAGAGTACTAAAGATAAATCTTCACGAATCTGAAGTCTCGGAGTATCTCCGTACAAAAGCTATTTAAAAGCTTCTACCCTAAACTATTACCTACTAGCTTGTTTCTAAAGGGAGAAACAAACTAGAGAGATAGAGAGTATCTAGAGAGAGAAAGAAAGAATGGAAATGAGATGTGAGGTGTGTGAAATGATGAGAATGGGTTGGGTATTTATAAGAGAAGGAGGTTGGTCATTGTACAAGTCTTTAAGCTCAAAGAACAAGCACCAAAGCGTTACACGGGGCGAGCAAGCAACAGGGGGGGTCAAATGGCACCAAGGTACCATTTATCAAGGAAAATGGAGGCACAATCGTCACCCCAAGGGCCGCATACAGCACCTAGGGTACCGTATACGGTACCCTTGGGTGGGGGTTGGTGTTCCGAATGCCTTCCGCTGACTTCTCGGTTGCTCAGTTCGTCCGTATCTTCTTCGTTTTAAGTCTGTTTTGCTTGATTTTTACTCTGTTGGATTCGTTTTTCCGTTACACTTCTAATGACACTAAGTTTTTCAAATTTGGAGATGTTTGACTTTTGTGTGTTCCGGATCACGATCGGCGAGCTTCCAGACTGCATATCTTCTCCGTTCCTCGTCCGTTTCTTCTGATTCTTTCACCTCCGGTCTTGGATATTCCTATAGAATTATAAAATATGAATTAAGATCTATTTCTATAGGAATACTAATAACGGAATATTTAAGGTGATTGTTTTGCCTCGGTTTGCGTGTAAATTGGACGTTTTAACCGATTTTTGTAGCAATGTCTATATTTAGACTACCTTGTTAATTTTTGGTAAATAATGATGGTTTTGAAATGTTTTCACCAAAGAATAGTCTAAAAAGTGCAGAAATATGTCTTTAAAGATATGACTTTTTGAGTCACATAAACAATGCATATGAAAATGTGCACATAGTGAAATAATATAACCGAAACATTTCCACAACATTGTCATCACCCCACGAGGAAGTGTGACCCAAACCACATCACAATAACAAAATGGCAGTAGCTACTCCAACAAATAAATTTAATGCAAACATCAAAAGTAAGCATTAACTATGAAACTTTAATGCAAACACCAAAAGTAAGCATTAACCAAAAAACCTTAATGCAAACACCAAAAGTAAGCATTAGCCAACAAATCTTAATCACATAGTGTCACACAATTCAGCATATGCCCAAAAATAAAATTAAACAAGTTCACAGCTTGAAAAATAATTGATAAAATATGTGAGCATACTTTTCCCCCAATTTAAAAATATGTAAAGGAAAATGGGGCCACAAAAACTCACCTTGATTAGTCAAAGCAATTATTGTTCCCAGATGAGTTCACTAAACAAGACGTTAATCTACGATTGAATACGTATAGGTTACAACCTAGACAAAAACTATGTCCTTCCATTGTATCTCATTTTCATGTGTAATCCACCTCTTTTATGTTTTCTCACAATCACACCTCGAATATCTTGACTAATATAAGTCCTCATAAACACAAATTAGTAGTATCTTACACTCAATCTTGCATTTCAATTTCTGTCCAGAATTTAGTATCAGTTCACAAATTTTAAAACATGACTAAATAAAATTATTAGACTCTAAAATTTTAAATAGTGATACTTTGATGTATTTCGAATACTCAGTAATGTTTCCGGAACTTATTTCGATAGTTAACTATTTTTAAAATTTCCCAAAAGTAAACTGCTCAAAAATGACAACGCAATCTGACTTCACCAAAATTATAATTTATTTAAAATAATTAGAAGTTTAAAAAATTTACAATATTTTTACAGAAATTATTTGACACCTTAGAGCTATTCCAATAAAAATTTCAAGACCAGACTCATAGTTTAACATATGTTTCAAAAATCCACAAGTTAACCATAATCACGAACCGAAAAACACAGAAATGACTTTCAATTTTATAAAATTATTTTGACCAACATAAACTTAACATTTCGACACGAAACTAATACCATTTGAAAATAGACTTCTAGTACTTATGTTTAGAATCAAGTTTCATTAAAAATCATTCTAAAACGACCAAGTTACACCTTCCCCAAACCGACACATAAATCTGTCTAGATTTAGGATTTATGTATTCAAGCCTCAATCTTTTGTATAACCAATCCAAAACACGTATATGATCAAATATCTCACTCCTAATGACTTAACACTGATATTGTCCATTTTTCTCATGATTATACTAATAGGAATACAATGGATCGAACCGAAAGAAACAATATAATACGGTAAATTGAAAATGCGTACTAAAGATCGAGTTAAAAAGAATATTATACCAACTACGAACTCGAGATCAAGATCATCTCCTAAGATCTATAATTATGTAGAGTATAAGTCCTTTGAACTTGGTTTTGATAATGATTACAGAAGTTAAAATGATTAGAATACCGAAAAACTTACCAAAGTTTTTGAAAATTCGTCAACCACAGTAGCAGTTTACGAAATAATTTTTATAAAATAATTTAGTGCGTTTCAGAGGCCAAAACTTGATAGAATTTGTAAAACATCGAGATCTACAACTTTCTAGTTTTGACCGAATCCTAAAAACGAACGTAAGTGGGTCAAATCGGCCTCTGTTCTTGACTGAAATTTTTGGGACAGCAGCATGGATGAGTCTTAACACGAAAATGAGTTTTTTTTTCTTTTTTCGCTTGTACTACGATTACGGTTTGGTGACGGTTGTCACAATGGAAGGGAAGGCAAAATAGAATAATAAAAAAAAATAAATAAATAATAATAATAATAAAAAAAGCAACAAAACGGGTCACAGGATGTTGAGACATAGTTTGTGACAACAGATCTAGCTTTGCAATATGACTAGTGTAATTGTTAACATGTTGATATATTGGTTTAGGCTTGTAAATTGATATTGTTTTGATATTAATATTCGTTAAATATATTATTATGATAAAGTGTTAGACGAATATAGATTTTAACAATATATATACATATGCTGCGAGTCGAGTTATTTGTTTTAGACGTTTGTTGCGAGTCGAGATCTCAAGTCGCAAGGCTTTGCGATGCGAGATGAGATTTGAACTCGCAGAACTCAACAGAGACAAACGAGCCGAGTTCATTATGGGCTTGGGCTGCGTAGCGAGTCGAGTCAACTCGCAGGCCCAGTGGTTGCGAGTTGAGACGAGAATATATATATGTGTTTTCATACGTGAAAAACATAACTTTGAGATAACTAATTGGAGATCAGAATTTTTGCATTCCTGCGAACTCAGTATTTCCAGAGAAACAAATACTAAAGGCTAGACTTTGACGTATATTCGTATAAAGTAAAGCAATTGGTTAACCTAAACGTGAACTAAATCGTTATTAGTAAGATAACACCGTATTAAGGAATTCCGCACCTTAATACTACAGATAACGAAGTTATCGATCCTAGAACTAGGGACTTACACAGGACTCGAACCTGTGACCTTTTACTAAAATCATAAGTTCCTTATCACTAGGCTAAGTGATTACATTCTGATATTAAGTAACTAATTAAATATATATATATGTATATATATCATGGTAAAAGTAGTAAAGTTTATATGTCACCCTTTACGTACTTACGTTCACGTCATCTAATTTCCATAAGTTAACAGTTTATTTTACAAAACCCGTATAACTTAACATCCCCACCCGATCGGGTTAACTGACCCGTCCGGGTCTAGGTGTACCACCCATTCAGGTTTCTCATTTCACCCGTTCGGGTCTGACTTTATCACTGTTTAATCACAATTCTTTCGCTATCAAATTTTATATATAAATTTTAAATATGTTTCTTCCATTTTTTGTTTCCATCAATCACACACATATAATATTTACATAATATGTAACAAGATTTTGAAAAGAAAATGAAAATAAAAGATATCAGTAAACTTCTAAAAGATATGTAACAAGATTTTGAAAAAAGAAAATGATTTGCGATTTTTGGGTTTTTTCGTGACCTAATGTTATCTTCAATTCAATCTAATCTAGCATTAATCTGATCGTCATTTTGATGTTTGATGGTTCTTTCTTGGTTCGGCTCAACATCTATTCGATTCTAGGGTTTTCCTCTGGTATTAGATTTGGATAAAAGCGGCTGTTAGGGTTTATTATTAATCGTCAATTGCTTCTGCTGCATCTAGTTCGTGGCTATTATTATTCGCGATCTAAATCACTTTATTGTTAAGTCTAATTTGTTTAGGGTTTTTTAACCTGAATTGAATTCGGGTTGCGGCTGCCTATGGTTTTGGACCTGCTTTGTACACGACTAGATTGGTTTGTTATCCTGATCCGTAATTTATTATTATCCGATCTGAAGCAAACCTTCAACGATTGTTAATCCTAATTTCGATTATGGTTTCTAACCTGATTATTCGTTGGATTTCTTCCATTTGAAGTTTGTTATGTTTCTGATTACGATCAGAATTGTTCTTCTGGTGGTATTAGGGTTCTGGAAAGGTGGTTTTAGGGGTTTCGAAAAGGTGGCATTAGGGGTTCGGTTTGGTGGTGTTCTTGGCCAGATTAGAGTTTGGTCGTATTAGGGCTTCTGATTGTGCAGACGATCGTGGATATTCCAGAAAGTGGTTCTCCGGTTGGATCTTATTGCTTGGTTTGCTGATTTTGGGTTGGCCGGATTATGGATTTCCTCCATTTCCGATGGCAACTAGGGTTTACAATCGGATTTGTCTGATTTAAATTCTGATTTCTCCAAGCTAGGGTTTATCTTTTTTTTTCTTTTTTCAAAAACATATATATGGATTTTTGCGAAACATGGTTAAGGTCTTGGTGAAGGTTCTTGGCTGGAATTCGGAATTGATTAGGTTGGCCAGATTAGGGATTTCTTCCTTTTCCGGTGTCAACTAGGGTTTACAATTTGGTTATTTTCATATTGGCTACCTAATTTTGTCCAGCTAGGGTTTACTTTCTAACGAGGTTTGGGAGAGAACAATGGGGGGGGGGGGGTTGAATGTTGGTTAATCTTTATTTATTCAATGGAGCATTTGTGTTGATTGTTCGTGTCACTATGATACGTTTCATATCAACCTACATTGATGGTTCATTCTTTTAGGAGGAGGATGGTGCGACTTAGGTATGTATGGGTTCAATCTGGGTTCATGCTACTCTTAAGTTGATTCATTACTTTGTGGCTGTGTTTAGCCATTTGGGGAGTGTCTGGACCTTTCGCCACCGTTTAGTTGGTAGGGAAGGCTCTTTCTTGTCAAAGGGTTGTATTGGTGTTCCTGGACCTTTTGCCATCTTTTGTGTTGGTAGGGCAGGGTGACGATATGACTTTAAATGTGTATGCTGCTATTGCAGCTTGGAAGTTGGTGGTGTACTCATGGGTCTTTTACTGATGTTATATGAAGACAGAGTTACTCACTGTGGATATGGTTTCTTACCGTGGATTGTGCCGAGACCTTTTTCCATCCTTTGTGTTGGTATGGCAGGTTGCCAATCTGACTATTGTCATGTTTGCTGTGGTTGCAGCTTGGAAGTTGGTGTTGCGCTTGCAGGTCACTGACTGAAGATTATTGAAGACTAAGGCGCTTCACTGTGGACGTGGTTCTTTGAACTTGGTTACTTACATTTATTTTTGTTATTTAAATGTAATTAGTTATTACTGTGTTTGGCAGTATGGTAGTTATGCGGTTAGCAGTAGTTTTTCTTTGTTATAAGCTAGTGAGTAGTGGTTGTGTCCTTGTTATGTAGTCTCTATCGCCTCTGTAACGGGCTGACATGTGAGATTCACTCACATCCATTGTACTTCAACGCATTTTGGGAATATATTTGCCGGGTAAAATTTTACCCTTTACCTAAAAAAAAAGATGATGATGATGCTATGTTGTTGTTGATGAAGATGAAGAACATGATTTGATGATGTTGAATTGATGATGAAAACTTATGTTAGCTGCTCCTGCTTACTGTCTCTACTCTACCTCAGCCGAATGAAGAAGGAGATGGGATGAATTATTGAGGTTTGTTGGATCAGTGGAAGGGGAGGGAGTATATAAAATAGGTAGATACGGCTCAATAATTCATGTCGGAGTATGGTTTTTAACAGGAAATGTCGAGTAATAGTTTTAAAGTGGTATAAGTATGAGTATTTTACCCGTTAATTTCGTGTACGAGTCCTATTATTTGTAATTTTACATTTAATATTTGTAAATTTATTTTGAAGTGTTTCTCCAAATACTTTAATAGGAATAATAAAATTATAATTTTTATTATTTTTACTATTGGGGACATTTTGTATTGTTTCTGTCGCGTACGAAACTTTTTTATAAAGGTATAATTATTTTGTTTTCTTTTCATATTTTGTTGCTCACGAAATATTTTCAACTGAATAACTATTTAAAAATAGTTTTGCGTTTTCTTTAAATTTTGTATCACCAACAATCGTGTTTGTTTTTGTCGGACTCGTTCCGAATGTTTTGTACGTAATTATGTATAATTACGAATTTTGTAAATCTCTTTTGTATAAAATTTTTTGGGCTCGCTAGACTTATCTCACATCAAATGTTTAGTTTAAATTTTCGTACGGAGTTAACCTAAAATGCGCATGATTAGTGGTAAAATCAAACCGTAATTGGAGGAGTGTCACAACCAATGACTCCACTTTCTCAGTATTGGACTTTTCATCCACTACAGGTCAGCCATGCTCATGATATTAATGTAGCACGCAAGTTTGGATTGCTGATACCATAGCCACTGTTGTATAGATATGAGGCACCATCATCAACCGCCTTTCCCATTCCACCAGTTACCACCTCTTTTCCACCTTACCTTACACCCACCGCCTCTCACTATGAGCCTGTATACTCAGTACACACCACAGCTGCTCCATCCACTTCAAATCAGCCACCACCACCTTTTCATGTCCTATCTCCGGTTCTTGAGAACCCGATACCTGATGATCCGAACGTTTATCGCCTAGTCATGACCACTGCTAGTGTCGAGGGTACTACACTTTCAGGATTCTCCGGGATGCTCAACTTTGATCCCATTCCAGATTCTGAGCTTCCTGATGAGAACCAGATTAGGAGAGGTTATATGACACTACTTGAGGAGACACAGATTACAGCACAATGCTTACGAGAGTGGGGATTCGAGACAATTCATGACCTGCCTATCAATGTCATGAGAGATATCTTGAGGCACCACATGGTAGAAGCTGGCAATGGACAACAAGGTTCGGGAAGTACTCTCGCCTCCAAAGCCTTAGTTGTGAAACAGTTGGATGGATCGTATGAATGGAAAGCTCAATCTGAGGAAGCTTTCATGGCTGAAATTGATGGATCTACATCCTATATGCCTACTGATGCAGAGGGTGAGGTAAAAGTGCCAGAGGTTGCAGCTAAAGCAAGTGATGAAGATGTGCTATATATGGAGTCAACTGAAAACATGACTCCTGAAGACTTTGTAACACGCATGGCTGAAGTTCAAACAGACAAGAAAATGGTATGTCTTGATATTCTTACTCTTGCTGATGTCTGTTATTTAGTTACCGATTTGCAATCACAGGTTAGTATTTTAAATGTAGCAAATAAAAACCTGACATCTCAAGTTAGCTTATTGACTGAATCTAGTAAGGCTGTTAGATCTGAACTTGAACTAGCCAAGATTGATGTGCGTAGGTTAGTGATGATAAACAGGATTTAAAAGATAAAATTAAGTCTGATGCTTCTGATAGGAGTGCTCTTAGAGATACCATTAATGAAAAAGCTGTCATCATAGATGGTCTCTATATTAATCTAAAAGACTTAAATCAGAAAATAGCTAATAAGGAGAAAGAGTTAGCTGACTGTCAATTGAAGCTAGTTGAGCAAAATAGAAAGATAGAAAATTATAGGACCACTGAGATGGACAAGATGCTTGATGCTCAACGAAGTGTAAAGGATAAGTCAGGATTAGGTTACAATGAGACACCTCCTCCTTTCAATTCGAATTACACAAAGCTTCCAGAAGATACTGAAATGACTGAAGTAAGTTCTGAGAAAACAGTAGCTAAACCTGATCTGTCAGAGGCACAGAAGGAGTTTATTAAGAATCCTTCATCTAATGATAGTAAGAGAGTTTCTTTCACCAAAGTACAGTTTGTACCGGGTGGAGTAATTCATGATACTAAGATTGATGAATTGATTAATAAAGAGCATGTTGTTAACCCTTTAGTGCCTAAGACTCCAATAGCGGTTACCAAAGTTAGTAAGTCACGAAAACAGATGTCGTGCTTCAAGTGTCACCAAAAAGGACACGTATCTTCTTGTTGCCCAAATAAGAAGTTGGAAGCTACACATAAGTTAGTGAATACTGTAAAGACACCGACCACTTCTAGTTCGATTGTAGATAGGTTAGGCTCCAAACCGGGATTAGGAAGCAAACCTGTAAACATTCTGAAAAGAGATGGTAATCATAGTGTCTCTCCACCTAAACCTAAAAGGTCTTATACTCTAAACGAAAATACTTTCAATAAGCCAAGAGATAAGACACCTTCGAGGTTTAGGACCCCAAGTAGAAACCATAGTCAATTTGAGAATGGTTCTACTTCTAGTGCACAGGGATCTAAGTATGTGCCTAGGAGGTTTTCTACTCACTCTCCTCATAGGCCTAAGACTACAAATCATCAACAGTCTCAAACTCCTGTGAAAGTTACCAAGACTCCCAATGGGAACAGTTATGGTCACTTTAAGGAGGTTCAGATTGTAGATGATCAGGGTCAAACCAAGACCATAATGGCTTGGGTCCCTCTTGATAACTAACTGTGTACAACTTGTTATGTGTAGGAGCAGACTGTGAACAAGGACAGTTGGTGGTATGTAGACAGTGGATGCTCAAGGCACATGACAGGTGAACGAAGTCTACTGAAGGACTTCAAAGAAGGTTTCAAGCAAAAAGTAAATTTTGCAGGAGACAAAGGAGGAGTAATTACAGGGAAAGGAAAAGTTTCAAATGGAACTTTGACTCTAGAGGATGTGAATTACGTTGAAGAACTAACTCATAACCTAGTGAGTGTTTCCCAAGTCTGCGATAAAGGTCATCCAGTTCGTTTTAATGAAAAGGAGGCTTTAGTTCTGAAGCCAGGCTTCACAATTCCTGAAGAATGGATACTGATGAGGGCACCAAGGAAGAAGGGCATCTATGCTATAAACATGGATGCCTCTAATTCTTCAATAGTGTCGACATGCTTACTATCCAAGGCCTCAGAAGCAGATGCACTTTTATGGCATAGGAGAATGGCACATCTGAACTTTCGAAAAATGAATTTTATAACCAAGAATGGGTTAGTTCTAGGTGTACCACAAAATCGTTTCGAGTCTGAAGACAAGTGTGTTCCTTGCCTCAAAGGAAAGCAGCACAAGAAACCACAAAGGTCTAAGACTGAAAACTCAATCTCCTCGCCATTTGAACTGCTGCACATGGACCTCTTTGGCCCTATAAGCAAGAGAATTCTAGGTGGCAAGTGGTATTGTTTAGTTATCACAGATGATTATGCTAGATTCTCATGGGTATTCTTTTTGGGATCTAAAGATGAAACTCCAGGAATTTTAATAGAGTTCTTTGATCTAGTAGAGAATATCTATAAAACTAGAGTTAAGCATATTCGTAGTGATAACGGAACGGAATTCAAAAATTCAATGTTGAATATCTATTGCTTAAGCAAAGGGATAATTCATCAATTCAGTGCATCATATGAACCTCAACAGAATGGTGTAGCTGAAAGGAAGAATAGAATGTTGATTGAAGCTGCTAGAACTATGCTTGCAGATTCAAAGCTTCCGGTCTTCTTTTGGGCAGAAGCGGTGAATACAGCATGTCATGTTCTAAATAGGGTTCTTACGGTCAAAAAGCGTAACAAGACTTGTTATGAATTATTGAATAATAAGAAACCTAATCTGAAGGGATTTGAACCCTTTGGAGTTCCATGTTCAATATTGAAAACAGGAAATCAAGCTAAATTTGGTGAAAAGGCGGACGAAGGATTTTTCCTAGGTTATATGCCCAACTCACCAAATAAGAGAGTTTTCAATAAAGTCACAGGACGACTGGAAATTGTTTATAACATTGAAGTTACGAGCTATGTACCTGCTGTACATAAGGGATTAGATTGGCAATTTGACTATTCAGATCTCTTTCAGTCATTTAAAGTTCCTATAAGTGACTTTGTCAGTGATTCAGAGATTTCTACACATTTATTGTCTGAAGAATCGGAAAATGGTCCTTCTTCAACATCGAGTGTTCCGAAATCTGGAATCAGGACACCAAATGACTCAAATGAAGCTTCTTCAAGTGAGTCACAACAACCTTCAAAGGATAAGTATCAAGAAACTGAAGATTCTGAAAAGGATCTTCAAACAACGGTTGATGATATACTTACCTCTTTGAATCATTTAAGGTTATCTTCAGCAAGTTCAGAAGATATTCCTTCATTAGAAGAGATAGGTACTAACTTAGGAGATGAGTTAATAGTTGATCCTATACCGGTTACAAGAATGAGTAAGAATCATCCCGTTGAAAACATCATCGGTGATATTAATACTCCTGTTCAGACTAGGACTCAATCTAAAGCTAGTATTTCTGCAGATTTAGAAAGCTTGTATACTGCTATGAAAGAGACAGGGATTCCTAATCAATGTCTCTATTCATGCTTTATCTCACAAATCGAGCCTAAAAATGTGCAAATGGCTCTCAAAGAAAGTTCGTGGGTTGAAGTTATGCAAGAAGAATTGCAACAGTTCTCTAAATTACAAGTATGGGAGTTGGTTGACCTTCCAAAGGGAGAATATCCAATTGGAACTAGATGGGTATTTAAGTGTAAGAGAGATGACCGGGGAGTCATTACTCGCAATAAAGCTCGTCTAGTGGTTCAAGGGTTTAATCAACAAGAGGGGATAGATTACAATGAAGTGTTTGCACCAGTTGCTAGGCTAGAAGCAATTAGAGTATTCTTAGCATTTGCCTCTTTTAAGGGTATCAAAGTTTATCAGTTGGATGTTAAGAGTGCCTTTTTGTATAGCAAAGTTGAAGAATTGGTGTATGTTTCACAACCGCCAGGGTATACTGATTCTGAATATCCAGATAGAGTATATCGTTTGAATAAGGCTCTATATGGATTACATCAGGCACCTAGGGCATGGTATGGAACGCTATCAACTTATCTACTTGAGAATGGATTTACAAGAGGATCAATTGATAGTACACTTTTTGTAAAATGGAATAAGAATGACTTTCTATTAGTACAAATATATGTTGATGATATTATCTTTGGATCTTCGGATGAAAAGATGTGTCAAGAATTTGAGAAAGTCATGAGAAAAAGGTTTGAGATGTCTGCAATGGGAGAGTTAAATTTCTTCTTAGGATTACAGGTTGATCAAAAGAAGGATGGATTCTTTATTCATCAATCTAAATATACATATGAGCTATTGGAATGCTTTAAGATGGATGAAAGTAAGGTCTATCATACTCCAATTCCAGTTAATCACAACCTTGGTCCAAATACATCGAGTTATAGCGATGTGGATCCAACTCTTTATAGAGCGATGATCGGATCACTAATGTATTTGACTGCCTCTAGGCCTGACATTATGTTTGCCGTTTGTATATGCGCAAGATATCAGGCAAATCCGAAAGAGTCACATATGCAAGCTGTGAAACGGATTCTTCGTTATCTCAAAGGGAAACCGAAGCTGGGACTTTGGTATCCGATTATTCGGATTATGGAGGATGCAATCAAAATAGGAAATCTACTACCGGAGGATGTCAATTCTTAGGAGGTAGATTAGTATCTTGGCAGTGCAAGAAGCAAAGCTCAGTAGCCATTTCTACATGTGAAGCTGAGTATGTTGCAGCTGGCAGCTGTTGTTCTCAAGTTCTTTGGATTCAACAGCAACTGCGGGATTACGGGTTAAATATAACCAATACTCCTATGATGATTGATAACGAATCTACAATGTCAATCACCAACAATCCGGTAAAGCATAGTAAAACTAAGCATATTGATATTCGACATCATTTTATTAGAGACTGTGCTGAGAAGAATTTGATAAAGTTAGTTAAGGTTCCATCTTTGGATAACTTAGCAGACTTATACACCAAGGCGTTTGACAGAGCTAGATTTGAGATGTTGGTTCAACTTAACGGAATGAGAAATCCAGAGTGATTAGTCTTCCAAGGGTATTTTTGTAATAGTTAATAGTCAGTGTTATGTTAAAAAAAAAAAAAAAAAGGAGGGCGTATGGCATTCATTTGCTTGTTACCTGAGGGGAATCGCCTCAAATAAATGAACAAAAGAAGTTCTTTTAGAAACAGCTTTAAGTTTTTAGCTGTAAAAACTTGGGAGATGATAGTACATTAGGAGAATAAGCCTAAGAATAATAACCTTAAGTATTAAGTACAATGTGTTAGTAGATTCTTATAAGTTGCACTAGAATTATGATTTTTATCTAGGATTACACTTATATTTATCTTATTATACACCTATATCCACTGATTATAACTTGTCCTTTTACTTAACAAGTGATAAGAATAACTTAAGTCTAGTCAGCTTCATCATACGATTTATTGGTAGGCAGGTTATGCTAAGATTTCTGAGCAGTTAAGAAGTATAACTTTCATGTGTAATATCTTATATGCTCTGTTATATAATGTATGACATATGTCTTAATTGTTGAATGATAGTATTACCGTGCACTGTGATCTAAAATAAAAATTAAAATGATACAAAGTATCATCATGTCACAAGGTGAGTTATATGTTTCGAAAGGGCATCATTTAGTAACCTCTACCTTACATATGAAAGATACAAAGTATCTCGTGTCAAGTGTATGTTATATGCTTCTAAAGAACATCATTTAGTAATCTCTACCTTGATAATACAAGATACAGTGTTATGTGTTGTACTTGAATTCTTCAGTATGTTGTATAGTAGAAAACACTAGATATTGTGCACATTAATAATAAAAGATTGGCTCAGAAATCTGTGTGTAATCTGTTTATGTGGATCATAATACCGATAATTGTCTTGAACTGTCTATGATATTTGAACATTCACTTTTGTGAATTATAAGAAATAATAAGTTATTTTTTTAGTGTTATATCATGTGGATAAAGGTACATAAGATATAATTTTATAAATATAAGTTTATTACTGATTAAAATTGTGATTTTATTGTGCTTATATGAATTTCATGAGGTATGTATACTAACAATTGTCTTACGCTTATTACAATTTAATATGTACAGCTTATTCTTTCTAATATGATCCCTAAGCAGTTAAAACTTTAAGTGTTTATTATTAAGTTTATTTATTAGAATGTTAGTTGTTTTATTTTTCTTAACCTTTGTAATTATTTCTTAAGATTAATAAATAAAAGTTTTACTTATTATTTTTGTTTTATTTCATGATTACCCTTTGGAATTGAATTATACTGGATATTTATTTTAAATGTTGAACAAACGTGTGTTGAAAAGTGAAAATATTATATAGGTTATGTGGAATATTAATCGAAAGTCTTCCGACTCAAAGTGTAGTTGAGCAGCGTGTCCTGATTTTATATCAGCGGTTAATCTTTCTATTATAATTTATATATATATTTTTATATACTTAAGACCATCAGGTATATAAGTGAATAATTTTAGCTCGAAGATTTTTCTTTATACAAGATTAACTGTATCACGGGTTTAGTCGGTTAATATATGTAAGAAGATTATCGTTGAGGAAAAATTATGCGAAAACTTTTTATTTTAAATGTTTAGGCTAAATAGTTACAGAGATAACTATTCACATAACGGGGTTTTCAATATATACTTAGTATTAAATTCGTATTTTATTTAACTTTGTGAGTTTGACTAGTCAACTTGCGAATCGAGATATACTGCGAATCGAGTATAGAGTATAAAAGGGTGGTCAAACGAGTCAATCTCTCCACCGAACCCATTTGTTTTGCGAGTTCACTTAAACTCTGCGAATCCAGTTATTGCGAAACGAGTTGAACAGAGTATTTCATCTGTTTCGATTTGCCTAGTTACCAGTTTGAGTTTTTTGATCCGTAGCTTATATCTACTTTCAAATTACGAACAGTTTGAGGTATAAATCAACGGCTTTCACCATTTAAATTACATGAAATCGAAGGTTTTATGCATCTAGGGTTTTGTTTCAAAATTTGAACGATTAACGTAGATTAAGGTGTTATTTGACAAGAATCTTGTAGATTAATGTTAAACGAACCTTAATGAACGTAAATCAATCGATAGAACTTAATTAAATTGCGAAGTTAATCGATGTTGAATTCAACCCGCAACATCAGTTCATTCTGCGAGTTGAACACTCGACTCGCAGACTTTGCGAGTTGAGTTTCTGATCTTGACTATTTGACCATGCGAGTTGAGTTTCAATTCAATTCGCAGATTACATTTAGCGAGTTGACATTGATCCTTTGACTTCTTGACCTTGCGGACCGAGTAGATTAGCGAATCGACTTGCGAGTTGAGTTGCAGAATGACTTGGTTAGCGAGTTGACATGGTTGCGAGTTGAGTTGCGAGTTCACTTTAGATTTTTGCGAGTTCAATAACTTGTAAAAATAAAATTTAACATGCAATTTTAATTTCTTTAAAAAAATAATAATAAGCTACATTTATTTGTGTTTGCAAGTTATATGTCACTTTGAAAGCTTATTATTATATGTTTCGACGTATGAATTTTATATTAATACGTGATAACATATGTAGTAATATATATAATTATATCGAAAGTCTACCGATTCAAAGAGTAATCGAGTGGCGTGTTCTGACTTTTAGTTAGCGGTATAATATATATATATATATATATATATATATATATATATATATATCTTTTAAAACGTTAATGACTTGCGATTTTTAAATTTACAAGTATCTAACGTTAAATACATATTAGACTTACGTACTGCTTTAGTTATAAGTTATATATGTGTTTATTTTGTCACGAACTAAGGTGTTAGATGATCATTTTGATTCATAAACACTATAGTTTATAACTTACTAACGTGCTTTGTGTTTTGTCATTTGTATTCTTATAGATATGGCGAGACAGTTCGATAAAGGTCACAATATACTTGTTGATCTAGATCTTGGTGCACGTGGAGCTAATCGAGTAGCTCAAATGCTTACATTCTTTGCACACTCACGCATTAGATATTCACTTACAGAGTCTCCACAGATTTCTCAGTCTATTCTGAACGACTTCTGGGAAGGTATTTAGTTTGATGAGACGATAAACCCACCGGTTATTCGCACAACGGTCAACAATCGACCGGTTGTTTTCTCTGCTTGCGATCTACGTCAGATTTTACACTTGGGTACAGTAGATCAGGAGGATGGTCCGACAGAGTATCCTAGTGATTTTGTTGAGGGTGCGATAGGTCGTATGGGGTATACTGGAGATAGGAGGGGACGTCAGTTCCAAAAACCTCTGGTTATTGGACAATGGAGGTTTTTGTGGCATGTGATTGTCACAGTTTTTGCACCAAAGAAGGGAGGCTTTGACGAATTGAGTCCTGCCCTTGTATCAGCTGCACTGTCCCTGGTTTACAATAAACCATACAGTTTTTGTGATTATATTTTTGGAGAATTGGTTAGACAGATTTCGGGTTCTGTTAGATCACGCTTTCTGGTTTATCCACGTTTTTGCATGCTGATTATTCGCGCTCGTCTGCCAGAGCTTGTTATTCCTGGGCCATATTTACATGTAGATACTATCGGTCTTAGAGGATACAATGCTATGTTTTTGCAGTCAGTGAGAAAGGAAGGGGTAGTGAAACCTGAGGAGAGAGAACTTTTTGGTTTTCTTGTTGATCCTACCTATGTGACGCCACCGAACAATGGTTGGCTAGATGTTGGTGTTGAGGTTGTGGTTCCTGAACCGATAGCTGATGTGGTTCATGCTGATGATCCACAAGAGTTGATTGAGGATGTGTTGGAACAACCTGCACATGCTGCGGAACAGGTGAACCCAGATGTTGCTGCTCAGGTGATACAGGTGGTGCTAGTAGAACATGATGATGCTACTGATATCTTGCTACGGGATATTGATAGTTATGTTGCTTCACCTGAGGTAATTTTATAATTATATAGTAATATTGGTACTTAGTTGTTATATCATTATCACATTATTATTATATATAATACACATGTTATCGAGATTTAGTTAATTAGATAATATTTCTAATTATAAAATATAAATATCATTATGATCAGGGAGCTGAGACTGCAGACCCAGAGGTCACTCGACCTGAGGGTGAGCAGGGACAGCTAGATGGATCTGAGGTTTTAACTTCTAAGGATCCTGATGTTGGTCCATCTGGAGGCCGTGATGGTCAATCGGCTTCAGATGCTGATGATAGTACTCCTTCTCCACATCCAGATGCTGGTTATATTAGATATCGATCTCGGATGATTCCAGATCCAGCATTGAAGGAGAAGAGGAAGGCTAAGGAAGTCGATCCTGACTTCAGTCTTGTTGATGAAGGTTCTGAGGAAGAGGATACACCTCATATTACTTGACGCTGTAAGCGTTCCAGGACTTTGACCATTCAGGATGGTATGTAATATTTAAAAGTTAGATAATCTTAACTTGTTGTTTATCAGGAGTTCAAACTGAGACAGTTGATTCTGTGACAGTTGCTCGAGATACACCGCAGGTGGAGAATGTAACACCGGTGTTTACTGAACAGATATCTGTACCTATTGAGGTAAGGGATATAAGTTTAGTTATTCAAGTGTTATATAATTAATTAGAGATTGAGACAGACTAATCTGTAACAATTACTTAATTAATTTTGTTTAACTTAACAGGCTGAGACCAATAACGCTAGTAGATTTGCAGCTACTCTTCTTAAGGAAGCGTTATCTCAAGCTATTCCACCACTTACACGTGATTCATACATTGCTTCAGTGACACCACCTGGACCACATACTATTTCTGTTACTCCTACGACTGATACTGAAAGGATTACATCCTTAGAGTCTAGAGTTAAGGAGTTAGAGAAACTTACTTCTAAGATTCCAGGGATGTTAGCTGAGAATGTTTCTCTTGCTCAGCAGATGGTTCATATGAGTACGTCATATTTGACTCTGCTAAACACTCATAATACTTTGCTTGATGATTTTACTGCCCAGCGACAGAAGCTTGAACACTTAGAACGGTTAGTGTTGAGAGTGAATTTAGGACAGTCAGCTCAGGGGGAGATATTGGTATATCTAGAATCTTGCAAAGAAGATGAGTTGAGGAAGAAACAAGATGATGGCAAAGACGATGATCCCAATGCTCAGAAGGATAGTGAGCTGGCTGGTCCTTCAACGACTGGTCAGCAGACTATTATTCAGGGGGAGTCTGCTGGTGTAAGTGCAAGTGGTGATGGTGCTGGTACAAGTGCTGCAGGAACAAGTGAAACTGGTAAGACAGTTTAGACTTGTGTAGTTATTTGTATTTAGAATTTAGTCGAATTATAATTGTAATTTATAATTGTAACTGAATATTTGTAACTTAATAGTTTTGGTAATATATTCGATTTGAGATTATTATTATTACAAGTTAAATATATTAGAAATTGTTTAAGTTATTTGATTCTAAAAGGTTAAATAAATTAGTGATCGAAAGTCTTCCGACTCATTGAGAAGTCGAGCGGCGTGTTCTGATATATTTCAGCGGTCAAAATTTATTTTAACTTAGACATTTTAGACTTGAGAGTTTCTATAACTGACAAGTTAAAAATGTATGATTTTTAACTAGACAAATGATATATAATTTAAAGATATAATTGAAAGTTAAGTTTTTATGATATAACAGTTCAATTAAGTCTTGGAAATTATATAAGTTGGTTAATTGTAAACTTAAATGTTTGGTGATTATTCACAGTACATTAGAGTTTAAATTTAACTGATGTTTGTTAAGTGTTGATATAAGACTTAGGAAATCTTAGATTGATTCAGGGTAATCAATAAAAGATTTATAAGTTTTATATATATATATATATATATATATATATATATACTTTGCGTTTATATCAATTACACAAAAGGTTTAATATTGGAATTCTTAGATTGATTCAAGGAAATCAATAAGAGAATTTAAATTATTAATTTATTTGTGTTTAAATTGTTTTCTCTAGGAATGGAAATGCTAGATCTATCAGATTCAGATAATGATATTTTGGATGAGATAGATGAAGAGATTAATTATGATCTTGAAGAGGGAGAATTTCAACCGCCTACAGATTGGACTGCTGTTTCTGAGATAGTGCATGACATTGGTGTAGATTCAGATACAAATGTTGATGAACACCATGTGAGCCCATCTAGAACAGAGGTTATTATTGAAAATGATAAAGGTCAAACAGTTGTCGATGTAGATGAAGAGATCGATGACTCAACTGATTCAGATGGAGAAGATCTTCTTGATAAGCATAAAGATAATCCTATATTCAAGCCTTTGCCAAAGAAAAAGAAAGAAAAGCTTGGTATATCAGAAATTGATATTACAGGTAAGCGTATAGCAAAAAGAGGGATTATAGGATGGTATTTCGATGCTGATCTAAAACTGTTTGCTATTAAGAGATTTGATGGAGTTCAATATTTTGAAAGAAAGCTTGCAGTTTTTAGTTCTTTGCCTAGATTTGAGATTAGAGATTTGGCTAGATTATCATTGAATAACCCAAGTGATGATTTTGTTGGAAGATATGTTGAACACATAATCAAGACTGAGGTTAGAGCTAATAAGTTTGAAAAGATTAAGCCAAGGAAAGGAAAGACAATTAAGTTGGAAGAAAGAAGTCAAAGAACTGGTAGAAGAAGAAGGAAGAAGATTTATCCAGCTATAAAATGTGTGCAGCAAATTCCACTGAAGAAAATTCCTCAAGATATTTTGGGAAATATGAAGAGTTGGCATGTGGATTCAGAAACTGGAGAAGCTGTAATGGTTGAAGCTGATGATGAGGTTGAAGGTGATGAAAGAGAGATCTTCAGAGTTTATGATCATCGTCATCTTATGAACATGTCAAGAAAAGATTTATTGAAGTTAAACGAGAACAAAATCTTTTGTACTGAAGCATGGGGTGACTTAGCACGAGATTATCAAATGATGATTAAGACTTGTATGAAGATGAAGATTTTTGCAGGTAGTAAGATTTACTCATAAAACCAAAGACAATGTGAAGATAAAGACGCTAGAGCTATTGTCAAGGTGGAGTCTGTTGAAACATAGTTTGTGACAACAGATCTAGCTTTGCAATATGACTAGTGTAATTGTTATCATGTTGATATATTGGTTTAGGTTTGTAAATTGATATTGTTTTGATATTAATATTCGTTAAATATATTATTATGATAAAGTGTTAGACGAATATAGATTTTAACAATATATATACATATGCTGCGAGTCGAGTTATTTGTTTTAGACGTTTGTTGCGAGTCGAGATCTCAAGTCGCAAGGCTTTGCGAATCGAGATGAGATTTGAACTCGCAGAACTCAACAGAGACAAACGAGCCGAGTTCATTATGGGCTTGGGCTGCGTAGCGAGTCGAGTCAACTCGCAGGCCCAGTGGTTGCGAGTTGAGACGAGAATATATATATGTGTTTTCATACGTGAAAAACATAACTTTGAGATAACTAATTGGAGATCAGAATTTTTGCATTCCTGCGAACTCAGTATTTCCAGAGAAACAAATACTAAAGGCTAGACTTTGACGTATATTCGTATAAAGTAAAGCAATTGGTTAACCTAAACGTGAACTAAATCGTTATTAGTAAGATAACACCGTATTAAGGAATTCCGCACCTTAATACTACAGATAACGAAGTTATCGATCCTAGAACTAGGGACTTACACAGGACTCGAACCTGTGACCTTTTACTAAAATCATAAGTTCCTTATCACTAGGCTAAGTGATTACATTCTGATATTAAGTAACTAATTAAATATATATATATGTATATATATCATGGTAAAAGTAGTAAAGTTTATATGTCACCCTTTACGTACTTACGTTCACGTCATCTAATTTCCATAAGTTAACAGTTTATTTTACAAAACCCGTATAACTTAACATCCCCACCCGATCGGGTTAAATGACCCGTCCGGGTCTAGGTGTACCACCCATTCAGGTTTCTCATTTCACCCGTTCGGGTCTGACTTTATCACTGTTTAATCACAATTTCTTTCGCTATCAAATTTTATATATAAATTTTAAATCGGTTTCTTCCATTTTTTGTTTCCATCAATCACACACATATAATATTTACATAATATGTAACAAGATTTTGAAAAGAAAATGAAAATAAAAGATATCAGTAAACTTCTAAAAGATATGTAACAAGATTTTGAAAAAAGAAAATGATTTGCGATTTTTGGGTTTTTTCGTTACCTAATGTTATCTTCAATTCAATCTAATCTAGCATTAATCTGATCGTCATTTTGATGTTTGATGGTTCTTTCTTGGTTTGGCTCAACATCTATTCGATTCTAGGGTTTTCCTCTGGTATTAGATTTGGATAAAAGCGGCTGTTAGGGTTTATTATTAATCGTCAATTGCTTCTGCTGCATCTAGTTCGTGGCTATTATTATTCGCGATCTAAATCACTTTATTGTTAAGTCTAATTTGTTTAGGGTTTTTTAACCTGAATCGAATTCGGGTTGCGGCTGCCTATGGTTTTGGATCTGCTTTGTACACGACTAGATTGGTTTGTTATCCTGATCCGTAATTTATTATTATCCGATCTGAAGCAAACCTTCAACGATTGTTAATCCTAATTTCGATTATGGTTTCTAACCTGATTATTCGTTGGATTTCTTCCGTTTGAAGTTTGTTATGTTTCTGATTACGATCAGAATTGTTCTTCTGGTGGTATTAGGGTTCTGGAAAGGTGGTTTTAGGGGTTTCGAAAAGGTGGCATTAGGGGTTCGGTTTGGTGGTGTTCTTGGCCGGATTAGAGTTTGGTCGTATTAGGGCTTCTGATTGTGCAGACGATCGTGGATATTCCAGAAAGTGGTTCTCCGGTTGGATCTTATTGCTTGGTTTGCTGATTTTGGGTTGGCCGGATTATGGATTTTCTCCATTTCCGATGGCAACTAGGGTTTACAATCGGATTTGTCTGATTTAAATTCTGATTTCTCCAAGCTAGGGTTTATCTTTTTTTTTCTTTTTTCAAAAACATATATATGGATTTTTGCTAAACATGGTTAAGGTCTTGGTGAAGGTTCTTGGCTGGAATTCGGAATTGATTAGGTTGGCCAGATTAGGGATTTCTTCCTTTTCCGGTGTCAACTAGGGTTTACAATTTGGTTATTTTCATATTGGCTACCTAATTTTGTCCAGCTAGGGTTTACTTTCTGACGAGGTTTGGGAGAGAACAATGGGGGGGGGGGGTTGAATGTTGGTTAATCTTTATTTATTCAATGGAGCATTTGTGTTGATTGTTCGTGTCACTATGATACGTTTCATATCAACCTACATTGATGGTTCATTCTTTTAGGAGGAGGATGGTGCGACTTGGGTATGTATGGGTTCAATCTGGGTTCATGCTACTCTTAAGTTGATTGATTACTTTGTGGCTGTGTTTAGCCATTTGGGGAGTGTCTGGACCTTTCGCCACCGTTTAGTTGGTAGGGAAGGCTCTTTCTTGTCGAAGGGTTGTATTGGTGTTCCTGGACCTTTTGCCATCTTTTGTGTTGGTAGGGCAGGGTGACGATATGACTTTAAATGTGTATGCTGCTATTGCAGCTTGGAAGTTGGTGGTGTACTCATGGGTCTTTTACTGATGTTATATGAAGACAGAGTTACTCACTGTGGATATGGTTTCTTACCGTGGATTGTGCCGAGACCTTTTTCCATCCTTTGTGTTGGTATGGCAGGTTGCCAATCTGACTATTGTCATGTTTGCTGTGGTTGCAGCTTGGAAGTTGGTGTTGCGCTTGCAGGTCACTGACTGAAGATTATTGAAGACTAAGGCGCTTCACTGTGGACGTGGTTCTTTGAACTTGGTTACTTACATTTATTTTTGTTATTTAAATGTAATTAGTTATTACTGTGTTTGGCAGTATGGTAGTTATGCGGTTAGCAGTAGTTTTTCTTTGTTATAAGCTAGTGAGTAGTGGTTGTGTCCTTGTTATGTAGTCTTTATCGCCTCTGTAACGGGCTGACATGTGAGATTCACTCACATCCATTGTACTTCAATGCATTTTGGGAATATATTTGCCTGGTAAAATTTTACCCTTTAGCTAAAAAAAAAGATGATGATGATGCTATGTTGTTGTTGATGAAGATGAAGAACATCATTTGATGATGTTGAATTGATGATGAAAACTTATGTTAGCTGCTCCTGCTTACTGTCTCTACTCTACCTCAGCCGAATGAAGAAGGAGATGGGATGAATTATTGAGGTTTGTTGGAGCAGTGGAAGGGGAGGGAGTATATAAAATAGGTAGATACGGCTCAATAATTCATGTGGGAGTATGGTTTTTAACAGGAAATGTCGAGTAATAGTTTTAAAGTGGTATAAGTATGAGTATTTTACCCGTTAATTTCGTGTACGAGTCCTATTATTTGTAATTTTACATTTAATATTTGTAAATTTATTTTGAAGTGTTTCTCCAAATACTTTAATAGGAATAATAAAATTATAATTTTTATTATTTTTACTATTGGGGACATTTTGTATTGTTTCTGTCGCGTACGAAACTTTTTTATAAAGGTATAATTATTTTGTTTTCTTTTCATATTTTGTTGCTCACGAAATATTTTCAACTGAATAACTATTTAAAAATAGTTTTGCGTTTTCTTTAAATTTTGTATCACCAACAATCGTGTTTGTTTTTGTCGGACTTGTTCCGAATGTTTTGTACGTAATTATGTATAATTACGAATTTTTTAAATCTCTTTTGTATAAAATTTTTTGGGCTCGCTAGACTTATCTCACATCAAATGTTTAGTTTAAATTTTCGTACGGAGTTAACCTAAAATGCGCATGATTAGTGGTAAAATCAAACCGTAATTGGAGGGGTGTCACAACCAATGACTCCACTTTCTCAGTATTGGACTTTTCATCCACTACAGGTCAGCCATGCTCATGATATTAATGTAGCACGCAAGTTTGGATTGCTGATACCAAAGCCACTGTTGTATAGATATGAGGCACCATCACCAACCGCCTTTCCCATTCCACCAGTTACCACCTCTTTTCCACCTTACCTTACACCCACCGCCTCTCACTATGAGCCTGTATACTCAGTACACACCACAACTGCTCCATCCACTTCAAATCTGCCACCACCACCTTTTCATGTCCTATCTCCGGTTCTTGAGAACCCGATACCTGATGATCCGAACGTTTATCGCCTAGTCATGACCACTGCTAGTGTCGAGGGTACTACACTTTCAGGATTCTCCGGGATGCTCAACTTTGATCCCATTCCAGATTCTGAGCTTCCTGATGAGAACCAGATTAGGAGAGGTTATATGACACTACTTGAGGAGACACAGATTACAGCACAATGCTTACGAGAGTGGGGATTCGAGACAATTCATGACCTGCCTATCAATGTCATGAGAGATATCTTGAGGCACCACATGGTTATTGTATAAGAGTATGTATCTGGGAGAGCTGCTTGCGGGGAACATTAAGTTGTTGGCATGCATCCGTCCACTTTTGCTATTGATCCTCGTGTGACTGATCAGGGGTCCCCTCAATCATTTGGTATGTATTAACAATAACTTATACTGTGGGATGACTTGTGAACTTGTTTGATCTTTTGGAACTGTTAAAGTATAATGTCTAAAACTTGATTTCTAGTTTATGTCATTTCTGAAAAATGTCCAAGTGTTTAATGAATGCGTGAATGGTCTCTGCGAATTGTCGGATACTTTGAGTACTGCGAGAATAGTATTCTCGTAGTTGACCAAAGTCAACTCATTAACATATTGTCGCAGAGCTTGTTGTTTAGGTCTATAAATAGGTCTTTGTATTTTCAATTGAAACCAAGTCTTTTGTAATAGTTCACAGAATTCTCTCTGTGTTAGATCAATACAAAAGCAGTTTATCATCAAGTTCTTTACTCTATAATCGTATCTGTAAGTATATCAAAGATTCCGCATTTGATATCTTAGTTCTAGTTGCATTACGAGTGATCCATAAGGACTAACAGGAACCTTTTACCCAGCTTATCACTTAGCTGGATGATCTATCTATCTATCTTTATTATTATGCTTACGTTTTCTTTGTTTATTTTTGTAGAATAAAATGGGGTTGAATTGATTGTTGAGAATAATGGGAAAGACTCACAACAAGATGACATACACTAAACGGAAGCAAGCTGGAACCTCCACCAAGCCAAATATCTCCTCAGCCAAATCATCTTCATCTCGTGAATCTTTGAGGTGAGTTTTTCGTTCTTTTCCGTTGATTCCCGAATATTCATACCATATCCTTTATGCCTAATCTCTAAGTGTGGTATTTTAATTCCACCATCTTAAAAACACAATAAAGTGAGCATATACTATAATCAAACTCTAAAGATGAAATTACGATAAGGAAAATAAGGATCCCTCAAAGATGAAATGGTTATTTTTGAAGCATCGCATGACTAGGCGCATACACCCTATAATATTTGTGTGTGTGCTGATGCATGCGTCTTAGAATTAGAACTTGTTCTTGGTATATGCTTCGAGACCATACCAATGAGTGTCGTACGCGGTACAGGTGCAATTAGAGGATCTTGGCTTTTATTAGGATTAAACCCATTTTTTCATATCTCTTCAAGCCTACCCAGCCAACTTTTGTAAAAGATTGTTGATGATCCATTAGTTAACCACTTTGAGCCTTAGCCCATATTTCATTTCTTAAAACCGTTAAAACCACAAATGAACCCACCTATCCTTCTCTACTATAAATACTTAGCATGGAAATCTTTAGACGTTATGAGAAATACTTCTTAGATATCTTCACTATTGTGTTGCATTCTAATTTTCCCGGAATGAACTCGCATGCGTTATAAAGAGAAAATCCATAAAGATGGTACGAAAAATCGGTACCCATCAAAAGAGTCAGGAAATCAGGCTGCCTCACAAAAGTTAAAAAGGATCTAAGGCCTCGTCAAAATAATGAGAAAAATACAAAAACAAAATAAGCCTTAGAAAATCCCCAAAAGTCTGAAAACACATTCTATCGCGACAAAAGTCTCTGAAAAATTATTCGCGTGCAAAAGACAAAAGTTCCCCCGCAAAGTAATCTTTCAAAGAAAGATGTCAAGAAATCTATCCGAATATGTATTGTGTTTTTCCCCGAAGATGTCCAAGTAAGTGTTCTTGTTTCTCTAAAGATTCTTAACTCTCACCAAAGTTACCCTTCTCCATACCCACTAAACTCTAACCAAAGTTACCCTTCTCCATACCCACTTAACTCTCGCCAAGAGTTACAACCCAACAAAAATGCCTCGGATTAATTAGCACCGTAATCATTTTGAGTGGTGGAGATGCGATTCTCGACCAAGCCTATGAAGATAAGCGATGCATGACTGGCTTTGAGCAATTTCGTTACTAAATAGAATAGGAAACCTAATACACTTCTTGAGTAAATTGAGTGACCACCTGTGAGGATCGCCCAGTCATGTACTACTACATCTAGAGAGTAGCAAAGTATGCTAAAGGGACAACCAGTTCAGCTTTAATAAGATTTCTTATTCTACTGATGCTTACATTTTAAAATAATTTACTTATTTTAGAGGAGTGATGTCCTTAGAAATATATTTTTCTCAGCCCCCGAAAACATTCAATCTTTTCAAAATCCTGGAGCTAAATGAGATAAGGTTTGCTTAAGGACAAGCAAAAATCTAAGTGTGGGATATTTGATGTGACGTAAAAAGTCACGTTTTACGTACATTTTTTACCTCATATTTAGCACTTAATTAACAAAAAACATGCCAATAAAGATCATATTTACCACATTTTGTTAAAAAGATCAAAACTTTATAAGTATTTCAAAAACAACAATAAATGGACGAAAAACACACTTAAATAGGCATAATTCGTTCGACATGGGCCGTACACACAAGGCAACATGGCAAGCCATACCACCCCTACATGGCCCGTATACCACCCCTCAGGGGTCGTATACACCCCTATAAGGGCCGAATTACCCCTAAAAGGGTGGTATACCCCCTTAAAGGGTGGTATACTATCCCATTTGGTGTTGGATACTACCCCAAAGGTGTCCGATACCCCCTTTTTTATGCCGTATACCCCATATTTGGTGCCGAATTTCATACCTATGTTTGGTATTTCAGTGTAAATTGCAAGGCTTGGGTGTCAAGTTCAAAGGTGAAAGATTTGGTCCTCTTAGCCTATAAATATAGGCTTTCACCTCCTCATTTCTCATCAATTCATTCCCAACACAATTCATTCTCTTTCACAAACTTTCATTTGTAATTTATTTTCTTTCTTAGTTTCTCTCTCTAACTTCTCTCTCTAGAGAGTTAGAGAGTAATTAGTGGGTAGCTAGTAGATTAGAGTAGAGATTAGCTTTGTAATCAATGAGTATTTTGGCATTCAAGCTGGTATTCATGGATTGCAAATTCTTCTCTTTTGTTACGCTGCTCTACTGTGACACCCGCCAAATAGGACTAGTATTAAGTACCTAATCATTGTGCTAATTCATGTAATTAGTTCTATGTTAGGCTAATCATCTGTATCATGTATATATTGTTGAATATATATATATATATATACACACACACACACACACATACGCGATTTGCTTAAATCGTGTATTTGCGATTCGGATGGAATCCGAACACCTCAAATATGGACGTTGGTGACAAGTTTTCATAAATAATGTAAACCTATTTAGTAATTAAATAGTCATTATTTACTATGTAATAATATTGCATAATAATAAACTAAAACTATTACGTTTGGGGTAAAACGTAACATATCCGAGAAACCACGTAAATCGAGCACGACACCCGAACGAAATCCAAAGATACGTCTTGGTAACTGAAACGAAGTGCTTATAAGTATTTAGTCAATCTAATTATAACTCACATGTTAAAAACATACGCGAGAACATCAAACGATAATTATTAACTTTTAACTCGCGCGATTAACGTTTAGACGAGCGAAGAACGTAACGCGAATCAAGGAACCGACCCACAGGCCCGAGGACCTCTTGGACTCACCCAAGCCAACCCAAAATGGGCCCAAGGCCAGCCCAAATCAGCCCAAGGACCCAAAGGGGTCAGCCCTAAGTACCACATACTTAATCCCTTTTTCTCTTTACTTTCCTTCATTCCACATTCACCAATCTCTCACTACCACAACAATTTCTCTGCACCCTTCTCACTAAATCGACCAACCACCACCACCTCCAGCCTCCCCCACGTCCTCCAAGGACCACCATCATCAGCCTTCATCATCTAGCACACTTCCTAAGTCGTTTTCGCAAGGAAGAACAAGGAAAGGCAGCAGCAGTACACATCGACACATCCACGCCCTAAAACTGCTATTTGCTTGGTATAACCTTCTCCCCTTTCACTATATATACTTTCTTAATGTTAATATACATGCTAATGCTTCATATCTACTGATTATGTCCAAAACAAAACTCAAATCGTTAAGAACAAACGAAAAACCAATGGGTAAAAGCTTTAACCACTGGATAATAAAATAGATCGGTTTAGATCGAGCATAACGAGACCATTTCATAATGAAAGCACAGGATTATTGAGCCTAATCTTAATTTTAGGAAGTCTAATTTTCAAATCTATAAATCTCACGAAGAATGGAGTTCAGTTGCTATTTTAAACTGTAAGTACAAAAGTACAAAGACAGTTTGTACTTTCTCACCAGAACTTTGGTCAAATTGTAGTCGATATATCTTGATATCTACAAAACCTTTGGACTTGAAACCAATTTTAAAATTTATATAATGTTTTTACCTTTAAATCACCTACTCGCTCATTTTGTGAAGTTTTATATAACGCAACTTATGACCACAGTATTGGACGTATATCACAAAAACGGGCTGCTTGACTTTTGTCCCTTTGCCATTTAATATAAAAAGTTTCGTTTGACTAAAAGACTTGTGAAAATATGAGAATTAAACTTAAGACATAACCCTACAACCTTTAATTTTTCTGGATACTATATCGATTTAAAACAGAGTTAAAATAAGCACCGAAAGCAACTGAAATCTGTTAAAAACTAACATAGGGACTGTTTTGGAATACGTTTAAAACCGACACTTTTGAGATTTTCACGGAACATGGAAACTATTTTATTTTGGTTAGAAAACATATTTGAGGCTTTTGTAAAAGTTTCGGGTCTAACCGAGCATTGTTGACCAATTTCACAAAATTGAAACTCATCGCAGCCCGACATAGCGGCACTCAATCGAGTGTTGCCACCCTAACTAGCGACACTAACTTAAGTGCCGCTACTCATCGAATTACCATTTTTAGCGACACTAGCATTGAGTGTCGCCACCACCCACGAAACCCTAACTAGCGACATTTAACCGAGTACCGCTACCTATCCAAGTGTCACTACTAGCGACACTAGCTTCGAGTGTCGCCAACTCCTCAGAAACCCTAACTAGCAACACTTAGCTGAGTGCAGCTACATAATCGAGTGTTGCCATAACGACACTGACTCTAGTGTCGCCAATTATAGGAGGTATAAAGATACTTATTTCTAACAAGTTTCAATTTGGCGCAATGTTTAATAAACCTTAAACAATACAACTAATACATACGAAATATATACTTATGAAAGTATACGATGAAACAACACGAAACCTAATAATAATGTCTTCGGGAATTATTATTACATACTTATACATTCAACAACAGGCCGTAAACATTTTTAATTAAACAACAAATGAATACTTGGACATAACTAGTTGGAGTGGACAACTAGCATGAATGACCTTTTGAGACATTCACTCATAAATACAACCTTACGTGCTTAGGGCATTAGAAGGTTGCGGGTTCGGAGAACCTACAGATTATTATATCGGATACACATTTATTGATTTACACGTTTGCTTTCAAGACTCAGGTGAGTCTCATAGCCCCGCTTTTTAATATTTTTACCTCGGGGTGAGGATACATGCTCAGATTTTATTTACATATGAACACAAGTACAAAACTCGATATATTGACTGCATGAGTTGTTTTACCTAATCATGAAGCCCTACACATCATAGTTTGTTAGTATGGATCTTACCATTTGAGATTGACAATCCCTGTTCGGGGTAGTCGCGCTACCACGACTGCTGGTCAAACGGACACATTAGCATTTGTTCATAACGAGTGTAGATTAGGCACTCGCAGGAGGAAACCTCGATCGGGTACTTGATTGTGATCCTGACACCTCAGTTAAGCTCAAACTATGAGCTCATGACAGTAATATAAACATTTATTTGATTGATTTCAAACATGATTAAATCTTGTGGTTCACACATTATTGTTTCATCGTAACACCTGTGAATTCACCAGCTTTTAGCTGACCTTTTAGTAAGTATTCTCAGGTACTCAGTAGTAGTAGGACTACTCAGGATATCAGTAGCTCGAGTCGCATGCAAACACTAAAATATCAAGAGATTTTCCTGCATTTCTACCTTTTGTATAAACTAGATATGTGTTAGAATCTCTCAGGGAATTCATGTGAACTCAGTATTTTGTAAACAATATGTAAACTTTTATTACATCAATGTAATTTGTCAAAACGACGCAAATAGAGTCGTTCATTATATTTTGTGCTTTGATTACTTGACTAGTCGCGCCCCGACCCGAACCGCTTCCGCAACAGGTAATTTGGGGGTGCGACAGATTGGTATCAGAGCCTAAGGTTATAGTGAACTAGGTTGCAGTACTCCCTTATTAGGTATGACTGGTTCGGCAATTACATCATACGACTTTAATTTAACATAGCATGATCAACTATGTACAATTAAAGGAAGATGATGTGAGGTATGAAACGGTTATGTTGAACAGGAATACACTTGTTGACTTTGACCACGAGAGAAACGGGACTTAAACTTGTTTGTGCTAGACACACTAGGCTATTATATGTTAGTGTTGGTGCATTTCTGTGTGTTAGTCACTTGGTCAACATTTGTACTTGTCAAAGTCAATTAGTCTTAGTATGTGATGTGATTAGTGTGTATATTCGAGTCTGTAAATGAAATGTAATTATAGAATATACAAGTAAATGTTCATGCGACACAGCCTGTGTCGCAATAGCGACACAAAGGCTGTGTCGTAGGGTCGTCTGGACAGCTATAAATAGAGGAGTTAGACTTCATTTTAGGGTTGCTGGTCTAGAGAGTGTGTGTGTGGTGTGGAGAGAGCAGAGGCAAAAGAGTGAGTTATGTAATCGTTATTATCAATTGTTAACACATATAAAAGCTTATAGATATCGTGTTTGTTAATTGGTTAAACGTTCAATACTCAATCGTTTGGATTCTGCACGTTCGATTGAGTTTACGATCTGATTAGGTCCGTACCAGGAACCTACATGTGGTATCAGAGTTGTGAATCAGTTATTCAACGGTTTCGGATCGTGATTTGAACGTTTTCGGTTTGATTCGTGAAGCTGCAACATAAGTTGCGACGCAATCTTTGCAACACAATCTTTGCAACACAAGCGTTGCAACACAAGCTTTGCGACACAAGCTGCGACACAAGCTGCGACACAAGTTTTGCAACACAAGCTTTGCGACACAAGCTTGTGTCGCAAGCTTGTGTCACAAAGCTTGTGTCGCAAAGCTTGTGTCGCAAAGCTTGTGTCGCAAAGCTTGTGTCGCAAAGCTTGTGTAGCAAAACTTGTGTCAGAGCTTGTGTCGCAAAGCTTATGACATAAGCTTGCGACACAAGCTTTGCAACACAAGCTTTACAAGAAAATGAGAAAGTTTCAGGATATAAAGTTATAAAAGAAAATGAGAAAGTTTCAGGATCTTAAAAATTTGATGAAGGCAAATGAAGTTTTAAAATAAAATGAGAAAGTTTCAGGATATAAAGTTAAAAGCTATTTTTGAAGAAACAAAAGAATTTAAAGCCAAAATTTATGATCAGCAAGTGAAATTTCTAGTTATGTTGTTATGCTTACTCTCCTAAAGAACCAACTTGCTGACTCACAGGCTGAAGTTCTTGATTTAAAACGAAAGCTTTCAAACTTTTCTATATCCTCTTTGGTATTTGATGAAATCCTTCAATCGCAAAGGACAGATACCAAAAGTAAGGCTTGTGACACCCACCAATTTAGGGCTATAATTACCAGCTAAACTACTTGTAATTATGTGTAATTAGTTTTGTATTAATCTAAATATACGTGATATTTCGTGTAATTACGTACACGCTTACGCGATTTGATTTAAATCGCGCACTTATGTACCTCACGGAGTCCGACACTATTTTACTATGGACGTTGGAGACAAGTTAATAAATAATGTGGAATTATCCAAACAAACATTATTTACTGTAATATATTACGATAATATATTACATGAATTTTCGTATTTGTTTAAGACATATTCTAAGCGATGAAACCACGCGAAACGCACCCCAATGAGCGATTAATAACAAAAAGTATATTTTTATAATTTTATAACTTGAAATAAAGTATTTTGATAAAATACTTCGGTTAAAATACTCCGGATATACTTTAACGTATTTATAAATCTTAAAAAGATTTCACGATTAAACGACTACGGGATTTAACCCACTACGAGACATAAAACGATATTCGGAAACACAAACACGCCAGCCCGAGACCTAAGTTGGGTTGGCCCAAACCCGCGAGCCCAACCCAACCGACCCGTGACCCAACTACCCCTATTTTATTCCATTTCTTCATTTTATTTCATTTACACACACACCCACAACCACCAACTTCTCTTCATCTCTTTTTCTCTCAAAAATCCGGACCTAACACAACCCAAAACGCATCATATCACGAAGGCTCTTCGAGGAAAAATGATCACCATCTCGAGCTCTCCATCTCCATCTCCATCACGAAGGCTCTTCGAGGAAAAACGATTTCGTGGTAAGAAGCCTTAATACTCTTTTAAATTACTTGTAAATCTTTTATTTACATGCTAGAACGTTTACTCAATGAAGATTTGCCCAAAAACCGACTTGAAAATGCGTTTTTAAAGTTAAGTATTCGAGAAGTTCGTCCTGCGAGTTGAGATCCCAGATGCAGTTCGTCCTGCGAGGCGAACTGAAAATGACTTGCGATTTGACTTGGGGGTTAACTTTGACTTGCGAACTGACCTGCGAACTGACTTGCGAATTGACATGACCTGCAGACTGACCTGCCCTGCGAGTCGAGACTTGCGAACCCACTTGTCTTGCGAACCCAATTTCAGTTCGAATCGCGAACTCAGTTCACACCACCTTTTCGGTCCTCGGACAACCTTCGACGATTTTTACAAGATTAAATTCCACCTTTTCTAGAAAACAAACATGCCATCCCGAGACCCAAGTTGGCTCTGCCCCTTGGACCCCGCCAGGGGCTGCCGCCCCTTGGACCCTGCTACCAGGGGCGCTTCCCCTGGACCCCCGTCATCCAGGAACTTGTAAATACTTTTCACACTAAGTTTCGAACACTTACAAATATTGAAACCTGATACAACGATACATAAAATAATAACACTTTTGCATTATTATTACAAACCGTCACCAACGGGCCATACTTGTTTTCAAACTACAAAGGAAATACTAAACAAACACTTGGACATTTTCTAGTTGAGTGGACAACTAGCATGGGTGATCTTTCATGACACCAACTTATTTACTTATTTACTTACAACCTTGTGCGTTTCGGACGCCAGAAGGTTGCAGGGTTCTGAGAACCGATACACAGACTTACATCCGCTATACTTGGTTGAGTTCACACCATATTTGCTAGACTCAGGTAAGTCTTACAGCCCCACTTTTTACTGTTTTCTACTGGGGGTGAGATACTTGGTTACTGTTTTACGCGTGAACACAAGTACTGGACTGCCTATGCTACTTTTTACACACATTGCATGAGTACTTTTATCCACTGAAAGCCTCCTATCGTAAGTTGTTAGTTATGGACTTAAGTGCGAGTACTAGTGAATAGATCCATTGGGTCTGACAATCCCTACCTGGGGTAGTAGCGCTACTACGGATTACACCGTAGAAACGGGCATGTTAGTATTTGTTACATATAAGTGCCGGGATAGCACTCACGGGGGTACATTATATGATTATTGATTGATTCATACTTACACACTGTTAAGCTTCAACTTATGAGATCATGGCAACTGTGCTGACTTACTGATTTACTTATCTTGCTTGATAGCAACACTGGTACATACTTGTGGTTCATAACGATTATTTAATACTAAACCTGTAAGATTCACCAACCTTTTTGGTTGACACTTTTTAGCTTTGTATCTCAGGTACACAGATGGAGTAGGATTACCCTAGACACTAGCTAGAGTCGCATGATTTCAACATAGCATTTAACGGAGATTCTTAGCATTATATTTTGTATATTACGATTATGTAATAGAATCTCCCGCTACATGCGTAGACTCTAGGGAACTATATTTTGTAAGAGAAAACATTATGTTTTCAAACATTTTATATTTGGAAATTTATTTAATTTTAAACGTTGCATATAGATGTCGTTTGCTTTACCTTTGTGCTGTTGATACTTAATTAGTAGCACCCCAAAACTTGCTTCCGCTAAACCCATAATTTGGGGGTGTTACAGAATGGTATCAGAGCCTAAGGTTATAGTGAACTAGGTTGTATTTAGTGGGCCTAGACTATGACCGTTAGGCAGGTATCCTCATTAGGTATGACTGGTTAGGAATTATATCATACGACTTTAATTTAACATAGCCTAATCTACTATGTATATCTAAGGAAAGTGATGTGAGATCTGAAGCGGTTATGTTGAACAGGGATACACTAGTTGACTCTAAGTACTAGAGAAACGGGACCATTACTTGTTTGTGCTAGATACTCTAGGCTATATTATATTATGTGATTAATATGTATATAGGCTTCACGATACTCAACATTTTTGCCACAGAAATGGCTGACTCATCATCTAGACAAACTACACGAACACCACACTCTTCCTCTCGCTCTCGTCACAACCACACGGAATCACTCGTGGCTAGGCGCGCCAATAGCTCGCGCAGAGCTAAACCATATCACCATCCTTCCATATCCGATGACACCACTACTCTAGCTCGCTATCGGGCACTTGCTCATCAGTGGAGTTGGTTGCCATCGGCTCTCGCTACTTGGAGGATGGAAGATGACATTGAAATCCCCACTAACATTGGAGAGATTTCACCCATGGATCTCTCTCCATACACTCAGGAACCCACACACTTCACAGTACCTGTGTTAGCTGCTCGTGTTCACCGACACGAATGCAGGATACACGATATGGAAATCGAAAAATGCAATACTCGCTCTAACTGGATGGAACAAACTCAAGACGGTACCGCACAGTTGTACATAGGTCAGGCAGACATTTCTGAGACTATCACTCATACGCACGATCAATTGGAGGAAACCACAGGAGCCATGGAGATCGTTCATAACCAAGTAATCAGTAACCGAAACGAGATCTCTATTTTACAGTCAAGGCTGCAAGAATGCGAGACGCGTCTATGGGAAACCGAGGATGCTCTCGGAATGGTTAGCAGACTTGCAGAGTCTGTGGATCACCTTACCTCTTTACTTCCACAACTCAATCTACACCGAGATTAGTGTAGTATCTACTATGTAACCTATTAGTTAACTATATAAACAATTGTAATTCAACCGGATGTAACAATTCTCGGCATCTTTTGTAATCCTTATCTCTGTAATCTTTTGAAACTCGTGCCTTGTATTTAATCTTGAAATCTAATGAATTATGATTATCACTTCGTGTTGTTGTATATTACCTCCTTATATATATATATATATATATATACGCATGTGATATACCATAACATTGTGCAACCATCTTACCTATCTCTTTCCTTGTTATTCAGCACGATGCCTCCACGAAGACACACTTACAGCGATATTGAAATTGCTCAACTTATTGCACAGAGCGTAGCACAAGCCCTAGCTGCTCGACCAAACTCAGGCAGCGAGGACATAGCTGTTAACGCTCCTACAGAAAGACCCTGCTCATACAAGGAATTCCTAAACTGCAAACCTTTGTACTTCAAAGGTACTGAAGGGGAAATAGGACTGATCCGATGGATCGAGAAAACAGAGTCAATCTTCAGAATCTGCAACTGCGCAGAAGACTACAAGGTCAAGTTTTCCACCTGCACTTTCATGGATGGTGCTCTTACTTGGTGGAACACTTACATGCAAACGGTGGAAATTGATGTCGCTTATCAACTCCCCTGGGAAGATTTGAAGAAGATGTTGAAAGATGAATAATGCCCTAGGGAAGAACTGCAACAACTTGAGGTTGAATTCTGGAACCTCGTTGTCAAAGGTGTTGATATTGCTGGGTACACTACCCATTTTCACCAGCTGGCACTCTTGTGCCCATCCATGGTTGATCCCGAGTACAAGAGGATTGAAAGATACATCTGGGGACTCCCGGAAAAAAGATTCAGAGGAATGTGAACTCATCGAAACTAGGGACTATCAAAAGTGTCGTTCGTATGGCACAAGTTGTCCGACGGAGCACACTTGCAGCACCAACTGAGGGTAACAAACGGAAATGGACTAGGAACAATAACCAGAACCAAAAACCCAACAAGAGGCCTGAGACTGTTAAGGCCTATACTTCGGGTTCTGATAACAAGAAAGGGTATGTTGGGAGCTGATGGTTCTTGCCCATGTAACAATTGTAAGCGATTCGGGCACTTGGCTAAGGACTGCAGAGCAAACATCACTACCGCCACCAACACCAATGCACCTTAGACATGCTATGAGTGCAATGGTGATATCGCGGAAAAAGTCACGTTTTTACTACCGATATCTCTCTCATTCTGGAACGATTCTTGGCACTTTAACTCAAAAACATTACAAATCAATAGTATTATGCCAAGATGGTCAAAACAAGGTTGCACGACAAAAATCAAGCAAAACGGATGAAAAATGAAGATTTCACACACGTTTGAAGATTCGAGTCATCGAAATGAGATTTCAAGACAAAAGAGCCCATCACCAACATCCACCTGACCTAAGATGTTTGTTTTCAAATTAAGAATCCAACAGAAGAAGAATCAACAAAAACGGACGAAGAATGAAGATTCTACGCACTCCGGAAGATCCAAATGATTCGTACGACACATCTAAAGTTCAGAGACATATTTTTGGGATTTCTTTTCATCAAAAGATTCGTTTTTGAATTACAAATGCAACACAAAAAGAATCAACGCAAACGGGCGCATAACGACGAAAACATGCACGAATCGAGAAACGAAGCAACAGGCAGCGGGCTGGTGCAGGTAGCAGCCAGCCGCCGCCGGCCAGCAACCAGGCCGCCGCCAGCTGCCACCTGGCCACCGTTGGCCGCCACCCTCCCGCATGGATCATGCTTTTTTGTCCTTTCGTGTACCCGGTGCTAGACCTTTACGTGTTTTTCTGTACCCGGTGCACCACCTTTTCCACCTTTTTCGTACCCGGTGCCACTACCTTTCCCACCTTTTGCTATTGTGAGCTTCCACTTGCTAAAATGCACCAAAACTCTCCTATAAATAGGAGGCATGAGGCTCATTTGCAAAAACACACCAAGGGCACTAGGATACCAACATACCTAGGCACTTTTACACTTTCTTTCTCTAGCTTCTAGCTTTTCTTTCTTTCTTTATTTTCAATTAGTATTAGGCTAGTTAATATAGAAGCAAGGAACGTGCTTTAGTCCTTGGTGAGGAAAGTATTTGTAATCGTTGGTGTACGCTTGGAGCAACTCTTATTAATTCAAGCCTATTCCTTCTCGCATATTAATCTCGGTTATTTCTATCCTTATCTATCTTGATTAAATATGTATCTTTAATTATGCTAGAGATAGTTTGTGCCATGATTAGCGAGTAGATTACTATTGTATTTGTTGTGATGTAGTTAGCATATATAATTGTGGGATGACTTTAAATATGTCGTGAAATAATATGACGGCCCCTATTCGACTGTTTACTCGGTATAGTGCTGGAAATGCTTTTAAGCAAAGTACATACGTATGGAAGCCGGTAATGTCCGAAGGTAGTTGTATTATGGATCGACATTATAAAATGGAAACTTTATGAACGGACTTATCTTACGATTTAAAACTTACATTCGCCTTTCGATTAACAAATGTGATTGTAACCTTGTAAAGAGGAGTCGCGAACCTTACTACTTGGTCAATAGTTATCTGTGTAAAACTATGGTTTCAATTGTAACGTCATGCGAGCATCATAAAATGCAATGTGATTACGTGGAATTGCCATGAGTATTGTACACTTGAAATCACAATGTACTTATCATGTAAACACCGCGAAGCAATTTAATTCACAAAGGAAATATTGGTAAACGATTAAATACATTGTGGACTACCATAGCATTTTCCGACATGGTCTGGGTTTAACTTTATGCAAAAAACCGTCAGCATTTTAATTAACATTTTAATTAGATTAGTTAGTTTAGATTAGATTAGGTAGGCTATAGGCTAAATAACCATTTACGAAAACCTAGGGATTTGTTAATTGTATTGAGAAAGGCAAGTTTAAAATCCAACTAAAATCGATACTTTTCCTTAACCTATGAAATTTAAAGCAAGGTACGCAAGAAACCCCAACACTTTCTTTCGCTTACCATGCTTAAACTTCATTAATAGGAATTGATCAACTAAGTCCGAACGTATTTGCTAAGTTAATTGTCTGCTAAATTTATAGTCTTTATGGTATTAAGAACGGTTAGACTTGTTGTAGACTTGCTACTCTATTCCTTCACCCACGAACAAATGTGTTCAATAACAAGGGCCACTGACTCCCTCACATGAGAGTGTGGAGAGTTGAGCATTGTCTGTTTGATCTGAATCATGACACCATGGTTCCTCGTGACATATTAGTTGAAAACCGACTAATAAGGAATCTATCGGTTATACCATAAACTACCAAGTTTAGTGAACATTCCAAATTTAGTAAACGTTTTCCCTACAAGTCATCATCCCACATTATAAGCTAATGAACTCACAACAAATACTCCTTTTATTATCTGATTTACCATTATCTTTTATTCGCTTTATTTAGTTTACTTGATTAACTGAACCAAAAACCCCCAACGCACTCTTTTAAAACCTTTATTAGAAAAGAAAGGTTGATTGGATCACCTCCGTTTCAATTCAGTTTCTCTTTAAGAACGACTCTAGGTCATACTTACCATCTACTAGCCTTTGGTTCAGTATTAGTAAGTCACACTTAGACCCCAACAAATACAAATTTAAAACAAACCGATCGCGGTCCGAGCACCGTCTTCATTCGACGCTTCGGCACCCATCAAGTTTTTGGCGCCGCTGCCGGGGAGACTAACTGTCCGATACAGAGGCCCAACCAATCCCAATTCTATTAAACCTTTAGGATAAAACCTTCTAAAAAATTATATTTTTTATATATATTTCCTTTATTATTAGTTTTTCTTTATTTTCTTTTTCTCTTTAGTGTATGACCTGTTCCCCTAGATCTGCACCACTGTTTAATTTCCCTGATCCAGAACTTATAATATGTACGATTCAACAAGAAAAGAAGCAATCCGCACTTAGACAAGTAATGGTTGAACGCATCACTCTCGCTGACAATAGTAAACCCTCTATCGAAGGAAGAGGAGGACCAATTCTCTACCCTGAAACCCCTGGTCAATCTTTCAAGCTTAAACACCACATCATCCAACTAATCCAAAACCACTGTCAATTCCATGGATTACCAAGTGATGATCCCAACTCTCACCTCGACAAGTTCATATCTCTTTCAAATTCCTACAAACAAAACGGAATTAGCCAAGACACAATCCGCTTGTATCTTTTCCCTTATTCGCTCACTCATCATGCGCAAACATGGTTTAAAGGTTTAGAGACCGGCTCTATCCCTTCACGGACGGTAATGGCGGCAAAGTTTCTAACCAAATACTTTCCGCCTTCTAAACAAACCAAACTTCGAAACGACATCATGAATTTCCGACAAGCTTTTGATGAGTCATTATACACTGCTTGGGAACGATTCAAAGGTGCCTTGAAGAAATGCCCCAATCACCGTCTCGACAAATCCGCGTAATTGTGTACCTTCTACAATGGTTTGGACCCCAACCACCGAACCACCCTCGATGCTCCTGCACAAGGAAGTTTCATGGCAAAGACCGACGAAGAAGGATGGAACCTGATAGAGAACATGACTATGCATCACCATGATTGGAACTCTGGAGATTACTCAACATCTTCAGCTCCTATCGCTGCATCAAATCCAATTCCAGTTGAAGCACTTAAAGTATTAACGGAGAAAATGGACTCACTTGTCAAACAGTTTGGAGAACTCAAGAAACAACAGCACCAAGTACACCAAGTGCAAGTCTGTCAACACTGCAGCAATCCGCAACCATCTGGTGAATACCAAGTGGAATACGAAGAAGCAGATGGCACAATCTACTATGCTCAGTTTCCCGCTCGACCACAGAATTTTCCACCCGGTTTCAACCAAAACAATAACCAACCTAGAGGACCTCCATTCCCACAAAGAACTAACCAACCATACCAACCCCGATACCCACCTAGATACCCACCTTACCCACAACAATCACAACCTTCTTATAAGCAACCCCTCGCACTTCCTGCACCCACTTCTGATATAAACCAAACCGCTGAATAACCTGCAAAGACGAATGCCCCAACTTCAAGTTCAGATGACGCCTTCACCCAATTCATGCAAGGTCAACACCTACTCAACCAAAAGACATCCGCTAGACAAGATCAAGGCGACCTCTTTATAAGAAATCAATTGGTCGTGCTAAAGAATTTGGAAGCCCAAATTGGACAATTGGCACAACGTCTTGATAACAGACCCAGAGGAAGTTTGCCTAGCAACACGGTTCACAACCCACATGTTGAGGAAGCAAAGAAACTCACTACCATAAAGGAAGCAACCACTCCACCTCCTGCTGTTGTACCAGTAAAGGAAGAACCAGAGATCAAGATACCAGCTGTGGAAACCACTCCGACCATGAACAAAGAGGTTAGAATCCCTTATCCCGCTAGGCTTAAAGCCCAACCTAAGAAATTATTATCCTTTAAGCTAGATGGAAAATTCCTTGATACCATGTCTAGAGTTCCCGGTCGTAATAAATATATGAGGAAATTGCTATCCACTAAGGATAAACTGCCCGAAGTAAACAACATTCCCCTTAGTTCTGAAACATCATCCCTACTTAAGAATAGCCTTATGCCCTACTCCCTGTTTAAGAGGCTAGAACTTGAAAATTTGAAATCCACTAAGATGACTGTCCAGCTAGCTAACCAATCTGTTAGATACCCAAAAGGAATAGCTGAGAACGTCTTAGTTCAAGTTAAACTCCTACAAAGAATTTCTGCATATAAGGCATGATAACCAGGAAGCTTTGCTGAAGAAAACCTTCAAAACACCATCATGGAAGTCAGAACCATCAAAGTCGACAGTACTCAACCTTTCAACAATGCACCCTTAGACGAAGAATTCCACCAATTCCCAGACTCGCGAGATGAAGATTCCGACTACCAGAGTGTCGAATTTAATGGCGATTTTATTGACGTCACTATCGATGAACGCTCTATTCCAAAAACTCCTCTTGCTCCACCAAATTCACCCATCATCACAGCTGAAAGACTAGAAATTCTCCTCATCGACACCCACAAAGAGATGATTGACCTAATTGATGAAAACGACGACGTACGCATCATTATGGAGGCTATCAAAGAGTCAACCAATGAATACAACACTGCTCAGAGACACCTGATAAGGCAAATTGAACGAGAATACGATTCATATCTCGCCAATTATGGAGAACCAGTACCCCAGACTTTGCTCAGACATATCCAAGAGTTCTCCGATTCACTTCAAGAACAAGTCACCAGAGAAGCTCAACAGCCAAAAAGACCAGACTACCCAATGGGAGAAATTGAGTTCTGCAACAACCAAAGGCAAATATACCAAAAAGTATATTGTGCCTTAGCCGGATCAGTTTTTCCCTACTCATCAAGTCAGAAGGCTATACTTGCATCAATGAGAACTCATCTTGAAAGAGCTACTGGAAATCCACAGAATTATGCTGACATAAGAATGGTGGGAGATCTTAGAACCCTTCTAGATCTCATCGAAACTGGAGAACATCTCACAACTCCAGAGAACTTCAGAATCGTCATTCACTCCACAATAGGTCATCACGTTGAACTAATAGTTGATGAACTGAATCAAGCAGCATTCGAAGAAAACACTCGTGACATTCCAACATGTTATTGGCACATGTCACCAGTCAACTTAGCATCCTATCTAATAGATCGACTGCGTGGAATTTATGAGGAAGAAGACATAGAAATTGACGCTTACCGCACCGGATACCGCGAAATATTCAGCAAGTTAATCTGCGTCTTCACTGACTCGGATTTTCCCTTCAACTGTGAGCAACATCAACTCATCAGACAAATATGCAAAGCAACCCGATCTTTTGGAGGAGACCCTTTAGCTGAAGACTTTCAAGAAGTGAAGACTCAATTCATGGCCCTAATTGCCTTGATAGGCAGAAACCTCCCCCCAGTGCGAAATTGTTAAAACTCACATCTGCACTCGAATCGATCCTAACGGACCAGTCACAAGGGCAGTTTGATACATCAGCTATGGGATGGCAATCCTCGACCGACTGGCCACTGATCACTTCAAGAGGTTCATAATGGAATCCACCACTCCACCAACTCTCATTGCCGATATGATAGAGCAATTCCTGCGATACTTCCCTCCACGATACAGCTTACCTAGGAACCACAGCGACCACTCTAGCACCACGGACACATCCAGCATCATCTGAAGAAGAAAGGACTAAGTCGAGCTCTCGACTTTAAAAGAGCGCTTCTCAGGAGGCAACCCGTGCTTTTACATTTCTGCAATTTAATTTTCCAAGAAGTGATTAAATCTCCGACTATCTTTCACACCCGGATCATACAAAGCATGCTCCAGCCTGCAAGAAAATAGCAACACCAGAAGAATAGTATATCCGAAGTGTTCACACCTACGAGACCAATCACAAGTAGACTTGATCAAGAATGCACCAAACAAGATGGATCCGGCAAATGCACCAAAGGAACACTGCAACCACCGGGGAGTACTTCTATACCGTCTCTTTCATTCATTTTAAATATACCATATCCAATATGCTTATCACTAAGTGTGGGATTCAAACCCAACACACACTGAAAGAATGCGACTTAGATGTTTAAAACCCTAAGTGTGGGATTTTACCCCATTCAGAGCTTAGTATAACATCGAGGACGATGTTTCTTTAAGTGTGGGATATCAGTAGTTGCACTATTGTAAAATGGATAATGGTATATGCTTGATTCTAAAATCGTTGCTCTTTATAAGACCATCCTTCTCCAAAATGTGTTGAAAATGAAAAATTTTAGACGAAGAATGATTTACTTTGGGAAAAAGGATAAATAAAATACAAATTCTTTTGAAAAATTAATTTAGTAATCCCATAAAGAGCATCGCATAACTAAGCACACAACAACCCAACTTTCGATTCGTGAGGTATCTTGAGCCATATGAAAAGCATTCACTTTTAATGCTTTACTTTTTCGATTCTTGAGTGTGCCGATGTATGCGTTTAGAATCAGAACTTGCTCTTGTTATGCATTTCGAATCCAATCTGGTGATCAAAAAGGAAATCAAATCATTTCATTCTTGAACCCATTCGTACACCCATACTCCCAAAGAAAAATAGATACGTTACCCCTACTTTCTCAAAAGCATCCTCCAAACTTTGAAACAAAGTTTCAAAGATGAACGAAGAGAAATCGCAAGGAGATGACGTCGAAAAAAAAAGAAAAAAATCCAAGAAAGAAAAATTCGAAGAAAAAGGATATCAATAGGAGAAAAAGACTCCTTCCGCAAATATCAAAAAGGCGTCAATCCCCCAAAAATTCCAACTTCAACAAAAAGAAAACCCATCAAAAACCCAACAAAACCCCCTCTCATACCACCAACCTTTCACTCCAAAAACCTTACATCCCCTCTCCTTGAATGATTGTGGCTAGATCGACTTCGCACTCACCAAAAAGGTAACGATTTGATTCTCGATCAAGCCTATGACGATAAACGATACATGACTGGCGTTCTGAGTGATTGATAATATTAGAATAGGAAACCCGAAACACTTTGAGTGATTTGAGTGACCACCTTGAGAGGATCACCTAGTCATGTATCCAAGATCAATGATCAAAAGCATGCTCCTAAAGACTACAATCCTTCTTTTTCCAAGAACAAGTATTTTACTTTCCCAAAACCCCTTAGTAAAAACGTTCCACCTTAAAATTATTTTATCTTTAACCATGTTGAAAATCGAGTTTGCTTGAGGACAAGCAAAGTTCTAAGTGTGGGATACTTGATATCGCGTAAAAAGTCACGTTTTTACTACCGATATCTCTCTCATTCTAGAACGATTCTTGGCACTTTACCTCAAAAACATTACAAATGAATAGTATTATGCCAAGATGGTCAAAACAAGGTTGCACAATAAAAATCAAGCAAAACGGATGAAAAATGAAGATTTCACACACGTTTGAAGATTCGAGTCATCAAAACGAGATTTCAAGACAAAAGAGCCCATCACCAACATCCACCTAAAGATCCAAACGATTCGTACGATACATCTAAAGTTTAGAGACATATTTTCAGGATTTCTTTTCATCAAAAGCTTCATTTTTGAATTAAGAATCCAACGCAAAAATAATCAACACAAACGGACGCATAACGACGAAAACACGAACAAATCGAGAAATGAAGCAACAGGCAGCGGGCTGGTGCAGGTAGCAGCCAGCCGCTGCCGGCCAGCCACCAGGCCGCCGGTGGCTGCCATCTGGCAACCGCCGGCCGCCACCCTCCCACACGGATCGTGTTTTTTTGTCCTTTCGTGTACCCAGTGCTAGACCTTTACGTGTTTTTCCGTACCCGGTGCACCACCTTTTTCGTACCCTGTGCCACTACCTTTTCCACCTTTTGCTATTGTGAGCTTCCACTTGCTAAAATGCACCAAAACTCTCCTATAAATAGGAGGCATGAGGCTCATTTGCAAAAACACACCAAGGGAACTAGGATACCAACATACCTAGGTACTTTCACACTTTCTTTCTCTAGCTTCTAGCTTTTCTTTCTTTCTTTATTTTAAATTAGTATTAGGCTAGTTAAAATAGAAGCAAGAAACGTGCTTGTAGTGCTTGGTGAGGAACGTATTTGTAATCGTTGGTGTACGCTTGGAGCAACTCTTATTAATTCAAACCTATTCCTTCTCGCATATTACTCTTGGTTATTTCTATCATTATCTATCTTGATTAAATATGTATACTTTAATTATGCTAGAGATAGTTTGTGCCATGATTAGCGAGTAGATTACTATTGTATTTGTTGTGATGTAGTTAGCATATATAATTGTGGGATGACTTTAAATATGTCGTGAAATAATATGACGGCCCCTATTCGATTGTTTACTCGGTATAGTGCTGGAAATGCTTTTAAGCAAAGTACATACGTATGGAAGCCGGTAATGACCGAAGGTAGTTGTATTATGGATCGACATTATAGAATGGAAACTTTATGAACGGACTTATCTTACAATTTTAAACCTAAAACTTACATTTGCCTTTCGATTAACAAACGTGATTGTAACCTTGTAAAGAGGAGTCGCGAACCTTACTACTTGGTCAATAGTTATCTGTGTAAAACTATGGTTTCAATTGTAACGTCATGTGAGCATCATAAAATGCAATGTGATTACGTGGAATTGCCATGAGTATTGTACACTTGAAATCACAATGTACTTATCATGTAAACATCGTGAAGCAATTGAATTCACAATGGAAACATCGGTAAATGATTAAATACATTGTGGACTACCATAGCATTTTCCGACATGGTCTGGGTTTAACTTTATGCAAAAAACCGTCAGCATTTTAATTAACGTTTTAATTAGATTAGTTAGTTTAGATTAGATTAGGTAGGATATTGGCTAAATAACCATTTACGAAAACCTAGGGATTTGTTAATTGTATTGAGAAAGACAAGTTTAAAATCCAACTTAAATCGATACTTTTCCTTAACCTATGAAATTTAAAGCAAGGTACGCAAGAAACCCCAACACTTTCTTTCGCTTACCATGCTTAAACTTCATTAATAGGAATTGATCAACTAAGTCCGAACGTATTTGCTAAGTTAATTGTCTGCTAAATTTATAGTCTTTATGGTATTAAGAACGGTTAGACTTGTTGTAGACTTGCTACTCTATTCCTTCGCCCACGAACAAATGTGTTCAATAACAAGGGCCACTAACTCCCTCACAGGAGAGTGTGGAGAGTTGAGCATTGTCTGTCTGATCAGAATCATGACACCATGGTTCCTCGTGACATATGAGTTGAAAACCGACTAATAGGGAATCTATCGGTTATACTATAAACTACCAAGTCTAGTGAACATTCCAAATTAAGTAAACGTTTTCCCTACAAGTCATCGTCCCACATTATAAGCTAATGAACTCACAACAAATACTCCTTTTATTATCTGATTTACCATTATCTTTTATTCGCAGTATCTAGTTTACTTAATTAACTGAACCAAAAACCCCCAACGCACTCTTTTAAAACCTTTACTAGAAAAGAAAGGTTGATTGGATCACCTCCGTTTCACTTCAGTTTCTCTTTAAGTACGACTCTAGGTCATACTTACCATCTACTAGCCTTTGGTTCAGTATTAGTAAGTCACACTTAGACCCCAACAAATACAAATTTAAAACAAACCGATCGCGGTCCGAGCACCGTTTTCATACGACGCTTCGACACCCATCAAAGATTGCACGAAGCTGAAAAACAACAACAACTATAGGAACAACAATGCTCGAGGTAGAGCTTTCATTCTCAACTCAAGGGAGGCCCGTCAAGACCCTGATGTGGTCATGGGTACGTTCCTACTCAACGGTTTAACTGGTTCTGTATTATTGGATACTGGTGCCAATAAGAGCTTCATTTCTAATAAGTTTTGTCCACTACTTGACACTATACCTATTGCCTTAGATTCTGGGTACACAGTAGAGTTGGCAAACAGAAAACTTATTGAGGCCAACAGTGTAATACCTAATTGCACTTAAAACTTAGCTAATGAGCTCTTTCCCATTGACTTGACACCTTTCGAGATCGGTAGCTTTGACATCATCGTCGGTATGGATTGTTTATCCAATCACCGAGCCGAGATCGTTTGTTTTGAGAAAATCGTACGTATTCCTCTCGTCACCAGTGGAACTTTAATCATACAAGGGGAGACCGGTGGGACGAGACTAAAACATCATTTCTTGCATGAAAACCCAGAAATACTTGAGAAAGGGTTACCAGGCCATCCTCGCACACATCATGGAGAAAAAGTCGGAGGAGAAGCGACTTGAGGATGTGCCAATTGTTCGAGACTTCCCAGAAGTCTTTCCTGAAGACTTTCCCGGCCTACCGTCAACCAGACAAGTCGAATTCTCTATTGACCTTGTGCCCGGTGCAGCACCCGTGGCATGAGCACCTTATCATTTGACCTCATCCGAACTTCAGGAGTTGTCTACACAACTACAAGTACTCCTGGACAAAGGATTTATTCGACCGAGTTCCTCACCCTGGGGAGCACCGGTTCTATTTGTGAAAAAGAAAGATGGTTCTTTTAGAATGTGCATCGACTACCGTGAACTCAACAAGTTAACCGTAAAGAACCGTTACCCACTACCTCGCATTGATGACCTGTTTGACCAACTTCAGGGTTCTAGTTTTTACTCGAAGATCGATCTACGGTCAGGTTATCACCAACTCCGAGTTCGCGACGAAGACATCCCTAAAACTGCTTTTCGAACTCGCTACGGGCATTACGAATTCCAAGTGATGCCATTCGGCTTAACCAACGCACCAGCTGTATTCATGGACCTTATGAATCAGGTGTGCAAGCCTTACCTTGACAAGTTCGTTATCATCTTCATCGATGACATCCTAATATACTCGCGCAATGAACAAGAACACGCAAAACATCTGAAAACCATTCTTGAATTACTCAAACACGAGGGGTTATATGCCAAATTCTCTAAGTGTGAGTTCTGGATGCAAACCGTTCAATTCCTTGGACACGTGATTGACAGTCAAGGAATCAATGTTGATCCATCAAAAATCGAGGCTATCAAATGCTGGCAAGCACCAACTACACCTACTACAGTACGCCAATTCTTAGGAATCGCCGGATACTACAGGCGGTTCATTGAGAATTTTTCAAAAATAGCCCAACCTCTCACCGTACTGACTCAGAAAGAGAAAAAGTTCGATGGACTGATAAACAAGAGTCAACGTTTCAACTGCTTAAACAAAAACTCCGTGGTATACTGTGATGCCTCACACCAAGGTCTTGGTTGCGTGCTGATGCAACGAGACAAGGTCATTGCTACGCCTCTCGACAACTCAAGGTCCACGAAAAGAACTACACGAATCATGACCTAGAGTTGGGGGCTGCTGTATTCGCTCTCGAAATTTGGAGACACTACTTATACGGTACCAAGTGTGCAATCTTTACTGACCACGAATTTCTCCAACAGATGGTCTCCAACACATGGGTCGAACTACTTACCGATTACGATTGCGAGATTCGCTATCATCCGGGCAAGGCAAACGTTGTTGTTGATGCCTTAAGCCGAAAAGAACGAGTGAAACCCCTTCGAGTTCGAGCCCTCGGTATGACAATTCACAACAACCTTACTACTCAAATCCTTACGGCTCAACTCGATGCATTCAAGGATGATAATATGAAAAACGAGGCCTTGTGCGGCATGGATAAACAATTTGAAAAAAACATGACGGTGCCAAATACTTCTCTAACAGAATCTGGTTACCAAGTTTTGGGAACCTTCGAGACTTGGTGATGGACGAAGCTCACAAGTCTAAGTACTCTATACACCCCAGTGCCGACAAAATGTATCATGGCATCAAAGAAATGTATTGGTGGCCCAACATGAAAGCTGACATTGCAACCTATGTTAGCAAGTATCTTACTTGTTCCAAAGTTAAAGCTGAACACCAAAAACCATCCGGCTTGCTGCAGTAACCGGAAATCCCACAATGGAAATGGGAGCAGATCACCATGGATTTCATTACTAAACTCCCGAAAACACCTAGCGGTTGCGATACCATTTGGGTGATTGTCAACCGATTCACTAATCTGCTCATTTCTTGGCAATCAAAGAAACTGACAAGATGGAATGTTTGACACGAATCTACCTGAAAGAGGTTGTGTCAAGACATGGCGTGCCCATCTCAATTATCTCTGACAGAGATAGCCGATTTACTTTCCATTTCTGGCAATCTATACAAAAATCACTCGGTACTCGCTTGGATATGAGTATTGCATACCACCCGCAAACTGACAGCCAGAGTGAACGAATGATACAGACACCGAGGATATGCTACGAGCCCGCGTAGTTGACTTTGGTAAAAACTTGGAAAATCACTTACCTTTGTGTGAATTCTCGTACAACTACAGCTACCACGCCAGCATTAAGGCTGCACCCTTCGAGGCACTCTACGGTCGTAAGTGCCTGTCACCTATCTGTTGGACTGAGGTGGGGGATACACATCTCACCGGTCCAGAAATCATACACGAAACCAGTGAAAAGATTGTCGACATACAATAAAAGCCACGCGTGCTCGTTTGAAAAGCTATGCTGACGTTGATGATCAGGTTAGGGTTGTAGAACCCTTTAAAATCCCTGATCTTGGTGACATTGGTGATGTTGATCTGGTTAGGGTTGAAGAACCCTCTAAAATCCCTGATCCTGTTGATATTAGTGATGGTACGGAACATCAGATTGGTGGTGCTACACCCCTTAAAATCCCTGACATGCATACGTACACAGCCATGAAAGGGATTGATAGGCTTCAAGCTGTTACTAAGGTGGTCCATGAGGCAAGTCAAAATCAATCCTCTAATGCTTCTAAGGCTAATAATCCAGGGGTTTCTTTTGCTAAAATCGTTACTAAGGAGGCTGTGAAGAATAAGATTAACTTCCGTATGATGGAATATGATATTCCTGTTAACTCAGATTTTGATGTGGGCATACCTTTATCATCAGTGGAAGAAGTGAATAACAGGTTTCATAATTCCTTATATGGGTATTTCATCGGTAAGAGACTTGCTTTTCCAGTAGTTGAAAACTATGTTTGGAATGCGTGGGGTAAATTTGGTATTCAGAAAATCATGATGAATTCAAATGGTTTTTTCTTTTTCAAATTTGCTACTTTGAATGGTGTTGAAAGCATTCTTGAAAATGGTCCTTGGATGATCCGAGGGGTCCTAATAATTCTAAATAAATGGAACCCAGCTGTTAGTTTGAGTAAAGAAGATCTAACAAAAGTCCCGGTATGGATTAAAATGCATGATGTTCCGATTGCGGGGTTTACAGCTGATGGTCTTAGCTTTATTGCTTCTAAACTCGGTACACCAATGATGCTAGACACTTATACTAGCAATGTGTGTTTGGAGTCGTGGGGTAGGAGTAGTTATGCTCGGGCTATGATAGAAATTCATGCGGATAGGGAATTGAAGGAGGAGGTTGTTGTGGCTGTTCCCAACATTGAGGGTTCTGGTTATACTCGAGAAGCAGTTCGAATTGAATACGAGTGGAGACCCCCAAGGTGTGAGAAGTGTAATTTGTTTGGCCATACTTGTACAAACTGTCCAAAGGTGGTTACTGAGAGTGTTAAAATTGACGAAGGTGTTGATGAGGGATTTCAATTGCCCAAAAAACCTTTAAAAGGGGCTGGTCAGAAGGGATTTCCTATGAATAAACAAAAACAAAAACTTGAGTACCGGCCTGTTATACGTAAGAATGATAAAGTTGGTCAGCCTCCACCACGTATAGAGATTTCTAATGCTTTTTCGGTCCTGGAAAATACTGATGATGAGGTGAGAAGACCTGATAAAGGGGCTGATCACAGGAGTAATATGGGAGCTAGTAAACCACATGGTAAAGATCAAATGGAAGAGGATGAGGATGATGAGGAAGTCGAAAACATATATGATGAAACTACCGCTTTTGTAACTTCTGATGATTATCCAACTCTAAATACTGAGGGGCAAGCACTCCCAGTCTAAAGTTTCCAAATGTTTAGTCTTGCATCGTGGAATATAAGGGGTCTGAACCGCACCCCGAAGCAAAAAGAGGTTCGTCAGGTGATAGCTGAAAATCAGCTCAATGTATGTGCTATTCTTGAATCGCATGTGGATGTTTCTCGTTTACAGGGTGTTTGTAAAAAAGTGTTTCGATCATGGGAATGGACGTCTAATGGTAATGTTTGTGATAAGGGTTCTCGTATAATTTTAGGCTGGAACACGGACTTTGTTGATGTTATGATTCTTGCTTCAACTAATCAGGTTATGCACACTCAATTATTCTTTAAAGCGGATAAAAAATCTATGTTCTGTTCTTTTATATATGCTGATAATAGCTATATTCGACGTAGAGAGCTGTGGCATAATCTTGGTATGCATAAATATTTTGTTCGGGGTAAACCGTGGATTCTGATGGGGGACTTCAATGCGGCCCTTAATCTTGAAGATTATTGTTATGCTTCTTGTCTTAACGTTGCTATGGCTGATTTTAAGGATTGTCTGCAAAATATTGAAGTCATGGATATTAATGGAATCGGTTTACATTATACTTGGAACCAAAAACCAAAAGCTAGTAATGGTGTAATGAAGAAAATTGATCGGATTATGGGTAACTTACAGTTTACTGATGAGTTTCCAGGTGCTTATGCTATTTTTCAGCCGTATCGAATTTCGGATCACTCTCCGTGTGTTTTAAAGATTTATGCCAGTTCTCCTTTTAAGCCTATGCCATTTAAGTTCTCTAAATTTTTAGTCTATCAAGATGGGTTTAAAGATCTGGTAAGGAATGGGTGGAATAAAGAAGTTGAGGGGCATAATATGTTCCGTGTTGTTAAAAAACTAAGAGGCCTGAAATCTCCTCTTCGTAAGTTACTCTTTAATCAAGGTAATCTGCATAATCGAGTAATAAAGCTTAGAAAGGAGCTGGATGAAGTGCAATCTGCACTTGATCACGATCCTTCTAATCTTACTTTAAGGGAAGAGGAAGCTTGCTATTTGAATGCTTTTCAAGAAGCAGTGTTGGATGAGGAACGATTTCTCCAACAAAAGGCTAAAGTGGAATGGCTTAGAGTTGGTGATTCTAATTCATCATATTTCCATAAGATGGTCAAAACGAAGCAAAATAGAGGCCGCATTAATATGATTAAAGATAGCACGGGGGCTGAAGTGGAGGGAGATAATGTGCCGGCTTTTTTTGTGAATCATTATGCGACTTTTCTAGGAGTGAAGGGGAATACTTCTAATCTGGTTCGAGATGGTCTTTTTGTTAATCGATTAAATGGCCAAAAAGCAGCAAATATGGTTTGCGAAGTTACTAATGAGGAGGTTAAAGCTGCTATGTTCTCAATTGGAGAAAGTAAAGTGGCAGGTCCTGATGGTTTCTCTTCTTCTTTCTTCAAGAACACATGGGATATTGTTGGTAATGACATATGTATGGCTGTTCGGGATTTCTTTAGTAATGGTATGCTCCTTCAAGAAGTTAACCATACTATTATTTCGCTTGTTCCCAAAGTGTCTACTCCTTCTCAGGTGAATGATTATCGCCCAATCTCTTGCTGTAATATTTTGTACAAATGTATTAGTAAGATCATTACTAATCGGATTAAAGATGGATTGGGAGATATAGTTAACATCAACCAATCAGCTTTTATCCCTGGTAGGCGAATCTATGATAATATCCTCCTTACACAAGAGCTCATGCATAATTATCATTGTGACAATCCTCCATTTAGGGTATAATCCTAAATTAATTTCATGCATTACCTAAAGTAATTCCCTGATTAGTGAATTCAAAACGATTTCTATATGTTAAGTTTGTGAAACTTACTATGTGATACGTGATATATTAAATTCGTAGTTATATGTATATATAATTACGTATGAAATAAACGTACTAAACTCGACAAATTAAATACAATAAAGTTGGTGATACAAAATTATTAATAATTCGAAAATTATTAATTACTAATATTAGTAACTTATATTATTGAAATAATATAAGATATTATACATTTTATATTAAACGTGACGAGCACGTCATACACGAACAGAAACAATTATAAAACGTACCTAAAGGTCGAAAATAATAAAAGTATTTATTTTCCCGTTCCTGTTTTAGTATTTGGAACATTACCTTAAAATATAAATTCCAAATTCAACCGAAATCTGGCACTCAAATAAACTGTACAGTCCCACTACGGCAAATAATTTTATTAATTATTTTAAATAAAATTATTTCATTTTTGTACTTATCAATTATAAAGTTTAAAATAAAATTTAAACAAACGAATAATTGAGTGGGACACGGGGTACAAATAATTGGACCCGTACACGGAACTAACGGGCTAAAAACTCACACATTTCACACACTTGAAAATATCTATCGACATTTTTCCTTCCCCTCCATACTTCTCCTTTGAAAAATTTACCAGATACATACTCCCACACCTACAATTGATCTCCAATAATTCTCCAAAACTTTGTGAGCTGTGTGTGTGTGTCGAGCAAGAACAAAGAGCAGAAACAAAATCCATCTCCATTTCATCATCTCCATTCTCAAGTTTAAAATCCTTCAATCCATACACAAACTACAAACAAAATATTTTTATGATCATCATCATCCTCTTGTCGTCATCAACATCAGGAATCATCACCATCTTCATCTATAATCTTCATCTTGTAAGGTTCAAAAACATATATATTTTCATACTTTGATCATATAAAATTTGTATGCATAATGTTAGTATATATGAAAGCATTGTTATAAGTGTTGAATTGTATGTTATATGGTAGTGATTATTAGTGTAACAAAAACTGAGATCAAACACCCGAATATATATACATATATGCTGTTACAGACAAGAACAGGGGACGAACACGGATTTGGAACCAAACCGATCGGTTGGTTTTAACCAGCCGATCGACTGGAACCAATGAGCCGATCGGCTCATCACACCTAGCCGATCGGCTAAGGTGTTTTCGAGCCGAACGGTTTGTTAAACTTTAGCCGAACGGTTGGTGTAGTCTGTGCACTGATCAGTTCGATGTTTAATCGTTAGTACACTGTCGATATAATTTTTGTAGTACAAATATGTTAATGTGTACAAAATACAAATACTAAAAAGTTATAAAAATTATAAAACTTTAGGATACAAAGTTTGGGACAAAGTTGTACACGACCGCGGGATATTATTTTGACACGGACAATTTATAAATATAACTTTTTAGGCCAAACGGGCCTAATCTAAATTGGATCAAAAATGGTATTTTGATAACGGGCCAAAATGATTTGCTAAACGTACTTGGGCCAAACTATGATGGGACACGCATATTTGGGCCAAACCTATTGGGCCGAGCCCAACGGGCCACGAGATTTCGAAATGCAAACGTTAAACCGGATAATATATATAAGTGACGAGTAAATGGGACAAATGAGAAATTATAACACGACAACTAGGTTATACATATAATGGACGATTATAATTTATATATAATTATATAAAGGAACTGTAGGTTCCAACTATTCGGACCTAAACGAGTAGTTTGCTTGTGTGTAAATGCGGAAATTAAACACAACAAGATAAGCAAGATTCAAGCTAAATATCACCACAACACAAAGATGTAAGTGTATATATATTATCAACAAGTAAACATACACTTTGACAAAACACACAAGGAACAAAATAACCTTACAAATGTAATTTTCTCTCTGGACAGTAGGTTATGTGTGTGTGCAGTCGCTGCAAACAGAAGCTGGCTAGCTTCTATTTATAACCCAAATTAAGCTTTCTGCGACACAACCCTTGTGTCGCATAGACTGATTCTGCGACACAATACTTATGTCGCACAGAATGAATCTGCGACATAATCCTTGTGTCGCAAGATTACAAAACTTGTAATTAAACTATATCTTATCTATACAATGCGTAATTACAATAATGACACAATTACAGACTGAGACCAACTGATAGACACATCTAGATGTACCAACAAACTCCCCCGTGTCTTCAGCTTGGTCTTCGAAGAGTTTCTTCAATTAGCTTCAGTCTTCAAACCCATCCTGGTGGAAAGTTTCCACCAGCATGTACACCAAAAGAGAAACATATATCAACATTTTTCTGAAATCGCTTCGCCAGAATTGTGTTGAACTCGTTGTCAGGATTGTAGCGAATACGACTGTTGAACAGTTTCTTCATGTCATCCTTTGACAAGTTTATTATGCTCATCGGGTCAAATATCCTGAACTCTGCTTTTGGTAAACCCCACAGAGAAGTGGAACCAGTTTGAGGCACAGAATCAGGCACGTAGACAAGAACGGCTTCGCCGGTGTGAGCATCCAGTTCCCAGTAGTGAAATCGATTCAGCAGATTGAAGGGAACAGATTCCAGCGAGACTTCACGAAGACAATTAGCAGGAGGATAGTGATTTTTGACGATTGGCTGATTTGTCTTTGGGTCAAGCTTTTTCTTGAATGTGAACCTTGTACCTAGCACGGGTTTGACATAATGATATTTCTTTGATCGAATCTCTGCCCGCATGATTTTCTGAATAACTTCAGCTATTCCGTCTTTATGAGGATTTATCAACTGAAGCCGAGTAAGACGAACAAGATCATGCTTTGGCAACGTACTCAATTTCTTCAGCGATCGACGAAAGTACTGAATACCATCACGTCTTTTGATCATGAATCTTCCCTTGTTCACTTTCCAACTTTTAATAAGACCGGTATAATCACCGCCAACCTTGTATTTCTTGCAGGTAACAGGAACAGGTTCGAGATTTTTACCTTTGATGAACCGGTTATCCCTGATGGACATTTCCCTGTCAAAAGGAACATGTTCGAATGTATCCTGTGGGAAGATGTCATTGTAATTTGTCCTTGTTGATTCAGGAGCAGAGGTATCCTGAGAAGAAGATCCTGGGGTGGATCCTGGTACATAGTTGAATGCAGGCTCTGACTCATCGTCAGAAGAATCAGATACAACAATACCTTCCTGTGGGTGAGAGGGCTGATCAACATATTCTTCATTTGGGTCAAGCCCTTCTTGCTCAACCTCAACATCATCATCATCATTTGCAGCCTCAAAGTCAAAAGGCTCTTCAGGCACAACCCCATCTTCATTAACCGCAGTTTGAAAGTATGTCAAATCACAATAAGTGTAGTCTACAGCTAACGGTTTCGGTTGCCCTGGTAACTCAAGAATATAATCTAAAACAGGAGTTTCATTGATAGTAGAATCAGTTACATTTTCAATATTTACATTATCATCGCCCTCGGCGGAAACCCTAGGTGTTGATTCTAAAGCCGGTTGGCTTGACTCCCCCGAAGCAATAGCTTGGGTTTCCAGCAGTAGAATCTTGGACTTCAGCTCAGCATTCTCTTCTTCCAGGGTAGAGATTCTGGCATCTTGAGCTTCGAACACCGTTAGTTGAGCATCCATGTCATGCTGCATTTTATCAAGTCTGCGCAGGAGCTCTTGAATAACCGCCGGGTGAGGGGTGATAGGAGCTTCGGTTCTCGGGAGTTCAGAAGATGTAGAAGTTGAAGTGAGAGAACGTCGGACCAGAGGTTCCAAAATATCAGCCTCAGAAGAATCACGAGGCCGTTTACCTCGGCTGGAGGATTCAGGAGGTGGAGAAGGTGGCTGATATGCATCGATCTCACGATCGAGATCCACAAACTCCTGATCCATAGGATCTGGCAAAACGGACGGTTGCGGAGCTGCGGGTGGTTGAACTGGTGATGGTTGTTGGACCGGAGGTGGAACTGGGGTTGGTGAAACAGTAGGCCTGGGAGCTGGATCGTTAAACAGTTCACCAGGAGGACCAACATAAGCCGGATCAATGATATGACCGAATAAGGCAACCTCCCTTTCTGGTGCCTGACCCTGCTTGGCAAAAGAGGTACAGATGGTGTAGATCCTGGTGTTCATCGGTGTCTGCTTGAAGGTGTGGATAGTATTCACCGGAAGATCAGGAAGAAGATGATTCAGCAGTAACTGAGTGAATCGAGGATATAAAGCCCACTTTTCACGGGTATCTAGTGCGTTGGTGACAAACCCTCTGAAGATATAACCGGAGAAGTTGAAGGGCTTGTTGTAGATTAACGCAAGAAAAGCTGATACAGTTGCGTAACTCATTCCCTCGAGGCCTGCCCGGCGGCTGGAGAGACAAACAATCACAATGTGAGCCAGATACCGCCAAACCTTTGTCATATAGGTTTTCTTGTACTGGTCCACGGGGATATCCTGATAACCGATCGATTGCATCCCTTGAGCAATGGCCGTAGCAGAAAACTGAGTGAGCATATCAGGGTTGTCTCCAAACTCAAAGAAATCTCGAATCAGCTGCTCAGTAAAGATGACCTCCTGACCTCGAACCCTAGAGATAATGCGAGTATCCTGTTCCTCTTTGTTGACCACAGCATTATCCCAAAACTCAGTGACGTGGTCCCTCAAAATCCTGGTATCAGCAGTGATGGCTTTATGGATCCGAGACCGCCGTAGAAAAGAGATCATGGGTCGATATGGACGCGACGTCTCAACGGCAGTGTTCATGAAAGCCACAATATTGTGACGCGGTTCCCAAAAATACTTCGTCACATCAATCTCAGGAAGTGGAGCAGCTTGGGCAGGTTGTTGATCAGCCATATCTGTAAAAATAATAGTAATACAACAAACAACTCGAGCTGCGTTAGCGTTAGTACGCAAAAAAATAATCGCGTTTTATTTTACAAATGTCCTGCGACACAGTAGTTGTGTCGCATAAGAAAGATACGACACAATAATTGTGTCGCAGAGGTAGACTACGACACAGGGCTTGTTTCGCATGACACGTGTCACGCGGATAGAGTTTCCCTTGCATTTAGCATTTTTTGAGAAATTAATCTCTGATGCGACACAACAGTTGTGTCGTATGTTGTGTCGTATAAGATGATACGACATAAATATTATGTCGTATGTTGTGTCGTACACAATACGACATAAACAGAGGGGATCGATACGACATAAAACTTCTTGATCTATGCGACACAACGCTTGTGTCGTATGTTGTGTCGCAAAGATGAACACCAAACCAACCCAGAAATAATTTTAAAAAAAATTTGGGGTTTTCGAAATGTAACTATACCCTAGGGTTCGCAAACAGTAGGGGATCAAGAATATCAAGTCTTCTAACCCTAGAAACCCCTAAACCCTAAATAATTGAAGAAATAAACGTAACCCTAAACCCGTAATGGCCACAACCTAATTATAAGCAGGATAAGGAATGAAAACACGAGGGAATTATACCGAAAGAAGCGCAAGGGTGTGAAGAACAAGAATCAAGTAATGGATCACGGTGAAAATGCTTCGAACCAACAAAACCGAACGAGTATACGAATGTGTCGCAGAATCGCTGTTATGTCGCAGAATCGCCTTTGTGTCGTATAAATTGTGTCGTGAGTAATTGTGAAAGCGTAAACGGTTATGTCGTATGTTGGCAATAGTTAACCCCAAACATACATGCGACATAAGATATGACACAATGGTTATGTCGTATAGAGGAGATACGACACAATGTACGACACAATTCTTGTGTCGTATAAATGGAATACGACACAATGCTTGTGTCGCACAGAAGGCAGAGCAGATGTTACCGACATAAAATTTGATTTAGAATTCGATTTTGATTTGGACTAAAGAATTTTCGCAAGGAAAACGATTTGTGACATAAAATAAAGATAAAATAGAACTAAATACAACTATATAAACAATAAAGTATAACAAAGACATCTAAAAGTGTAATATTTTTGGTGACGGAGTTGTGATGATTCTGGTTAGGGATCATATTGACATAACATGCAATAATTAGGAATAGTAAGTGTTATTTCGATCATCAGTATATTTGTCCTCTTTAAATTTACTTGACGTACTAGAAACACATTTTATAAAAATTATTTCAAAACGATTATTAGTATATTTGACTCTTAAACATGTTATACTCACATCTGAGAGATCTCTTATTATTATTGGTATGTTCATTTCGTTGTGGTCACCACCATAGATATACATCTTAACTTAAGAAGTAGAACATGTTTTCGTTTACAGAAAGAGTATTAGAAAATCAAATTTAAGAATCAAGACAGCGGTGACAGGTCTGTACTTGCGTACAACAGAGCGACATAACTTGATTCAGGTTTAAGCAAAACCGGACTTGGTCAAACCATTTTGGCGACCTTGTAAGGTATCTTAATTTTAAAGACTTTTCAAGTACTTTAACTTGCGTTTGCTTAATTTTAAAATATATATTAACAGAGGCCAGGTCTATACTTACGTATAACAGAGGAAACTGTCAATATATACCCCCAGATGACATCAAATAAACTTCTTTCACGAAAGACATGTCTAGTCTAAGTAAGAAATTAAGACTTGTGTCATACATCCAATGATGTTGAACCACTTGAAATGTACAATTATCATTTAGGCTTCTTAATAATTCTCAAAGATTTTTGTATAACATGCCTACTAATACATCGTATGATGAAGACAATGTTTATAAAAACTGATTTTAATATGTCAAATAAATCTACTGACACATCCAGGATAAACCTTAAAGTTTCCATTTTCATTGCATGTCACTCAATGTACTATCATATCCCAAGTTGTTTACAGACACAACTTCAACGTCTATTTTAAAAATGTAGCAACCTTGCATTTCTTTAATACTACAAAGTATAAAGAGTGGCTGTTGTGAATTTTTTTTTTTTTTTTTTTTTTTTTTTTTTTTAAGATACTGGACATAAAACTAGTCACAAATCATTTCTTGAGATCAAGGGAAATCATCCCTATCATATCTACAAGTTCGTTGAAACGAGCACGCGAAAATGCTTTGGTGAAAAGGTCGGCCTTTTGCATGAGGGTATCTATGTGAATAAGGTCTATCAAGTGTTTCTCATAGCAATCTCTTATGAAGTGAAACCTAATCTCTATGTGCTTGGTCTTAGAGTGTTGAACAGGATTGCGAATAATAGATATAGCAGCAGTGTTATCAATATGAATTGGAGTCAAAGTAAGAAGTAACCCATAATCACGCAATTGGTGTTGTATCCACAGAATCTGTGAGCAACAACTTGCAGCAGCAATGTATTCAGCTTCCGCAGTTGAGGTGGAGACTGTTGTTTGCTTTTTACACTGCCAAGACACCAATCTTGAACCGAGATATTGGCAACCTCCTGTAGTTGACTTCTTATCCGAATTGCAGCCGCCATAATCAGAATCAGAATAGGCTGAGAGAGAGAAATCTTTCTCATTTGAGTACCATAGACCAAGTGATGGTCTATATTTGAGGTAACCAAATATTCTCTTTACAGCCTTCATGTGAGAAACTTTGGGCTTCGCTTGATACCTGGAACAAATAGACACAGCAAACACAATATCTGGTCTTGATGCAGTAAGATACATCAACGATCCTATCATAGAACGATAATCTCGCTCCTTGCAGTCTTCTTCGTGTTCAGCAGGCCCGAGTTTGTGATCAGTTTCAATAGGAGTACCATATGGTTTACAGTCATGGAGCTCATACCGAGTCAACATGTCATTGACATATTTGGACTGATGAATGTAGAGTCCTATATCAGACTGCTCAACCTGTACACCCAGAAAGAATTTGAGTTCTCCCATGGCACTCATCTCAAACTCAGACTTCATAATTTTCTCGAAATCCCTGCACAAAGAATCATTAGTTGAACCAAATATAATGTCGTCCACGTAAACCTGTACCAGCAGCAAATCTTTTCCATCCCTTTTAATGAAGAGAGTGCTGTCAATGTGACCTCGGGAAAAGCCATTTTTCGTTAGATGATTTGCCAACCTCGCATACCAAGCTCTGGGAGCTTGATGAAGACCATATAAAGCTTTGCCTAACTTGCAAACATAATCAGGATGAATAGGATCTTCAAAACCTGGAGGTTGCTGGACATACACATCCTTCAGAACCTCTCCGTATAGAAATGCGCTCTTGACATCGAGTTGATAAACTCGAAAACCTTTAAATGTTGCAAAAGCCAGAAAGATGCGAATAGATTCCAACCTTGCAACTGGAGCAAACACATCATCATAGTCCAAACCCTCGATTTGAGTAAAACCTTGAACCACCAACCGTGCCTTATTTCGAATAACTACGCCTCTGTCATCCTTTTTCACACGGTATACCCAGCGAGTTCCAATTGGATCGACATCTTTGGGTAAAGGAACTAAACTCCAGACATCAAGCTTCTTGAATTGATTTAATTCCTCCTGCATAGCCTCAACCCAGTATGGGTCTTTCAAAGCTTCAGAAATTTTCTTCGGTTCAAGCTGGGATAAGAAACATTCTTCTATTTCTTCTTCAATACAGGCAAAAGAGGCAGATGAAGATTCTTCACGAGATTCATTAGCAGCTACTTGACCTCTAGTTAAAATGCCTTGTTGAAGTTCACCAATGATGTTATCAGTGGGGTGGGAAGAATGAATTCGAAGCTGAGGAATCGGATCAGGCACAATGATCGAATCCAGATTAGAAGGAGCGGCTTCTGAATGTTCAATAGCAACTGAATGATCAGTGGCACAACTTTCGTGGTCAACTGGTAAGATGATATCAGTTTCAGTCACAGGATTGGATTCAGTAGCCATCTGATCAGCGTCGGAGGGAATATCAACATTGACAATATTCTCAGGTGGTATAGCTCTAGAGGTTGAAGTAGAGACCTCAGAAGAAAGATCTAAGCCATGAAGTAAAGATACCACCTGATCTTCTTCACTAAATTTGGGAAGATTAAAAGAATCTACCAACTTGTCATACTCAAACAAGGATTCCGGTCCCTTACCCTTTGGAGAATCAGTATACTTCATGAATCTTACTTCAAAATGTTCCTCTATTCTCCCAGTAGACTTGTTGAAAACTCTTTTATTTGGCGAGTTCACAGAATATCCCAAAAATAGACCCTCGACCACCTTTTCATCAAATTTGCCTACGGAGTCCTTGGTAATTAAGATGGTGCAAGGACACCCGAAAGGTTCAAGAAACTTCAAGTTTGGTTTGCGATTATTCAGCAATTCATAACATGTTTTGTTTCGCTTTTTAACCATGGAGACCCGATTTAACACATAGCAGGCAGTGTTAACAGCTTCTGCCCAAAAAGTAGTAGGCAGATGCGCGTCAGACAACATGGTTCTTGCTGTCTCAATAATTGTCCTATTTTTACGTTCGGCTACTCCATTTTGCTGAGGAGTACGAGCAGCACTAAACTGATGAAAGATTCCCTTTCGAAGACAATACATTTCCAAGGTTCTGTTCTTGAATTCTGTCCCATTATCGCTGCGAAGTTTCTTAATTTTCAGATTACACAGATTTTCCAATCTGTCGAACAGATAAGTTAGAGTATCAGGCGTTTCATCCTTTCCCGCCAAGAAATATACCCAGGAAAATCTTGAGTAATCATCAGTAACGACTAGACAATATGACTTTCCTCCAATACTTTTCTTATTCACAGGACCAAACAAATCCATGTGAAGCAACTCCAATGGAGATTCAATAGAGTTCACCTGCTTAGACTTATGGAACTTCTTGTGTTGTTTCCCTTTGAGATAGGAAATGCATTCATCATCTATTACAAATGACTTTTTAGGCACACCTAACACAAGATCATTATTAATAAGATAATTCATTCTCCGAAAATGAATATGTCCCATTCGTCTGTGCCAAAGCAGTGAATCTTTAGAAGATGCTTTTGATAACAAACAAGTATGCTCCTTGGTAACCACAGTATGCATATCCAAAATGTACGAGTTGCGTACACGAGGTGCTCTCAGCAACACCCATTCCTCGGGAATGACAAATCCCGGCTTCAAAATTAAGCATTCAACATCTGTAAAGGCAGTAGTGAACTTATTGTCGCAGACTTGAGAAACACTGATTAAATTGTGTTGCAGTTCCTCGACATAATTCACTTTATCAAAAGTTACTTGCCCATTAGAAAGAGTACCCTGACCAGTTATGTTACCACCTGTGTCTCCCGCAAAAGCAACGTGTCCTCCTCGATATGTTTTAACATTTGACAAAAGAGACATGTCACCAGTCATGTGCCGTGAGCAGCCGCTATCCACATACCATTTACTGCTTTGTACATGATCTGACTGCTACAACACGACATGAGGAGAGAGTTAGTTAGAAATGGAGACCCAGGCCTTTACAGACTTGGGTACTCCGGAGATCTCATCAATAATAACTACATCAGTTAAAACTTTGTTCTTCAAGAGATCAGAAGTATTTTTTGATGCAGTATTACTTGATGATGAGTCATTTGATGACTCTTTTGGTCTCCAAACTTTCACAGGTACAGTATAGGGTTGCTTGTTAACAATGTTAGGCCTTTTAACCGGTGGTTTACTGGGCCTAACAACATTAACTTTTGGGAAAGAGGTTTGAGCAAGTGAATCCTTCTTTGAAAATAATTTACCAGTGGAATTTTTGGAGACACCTTTTGATAACTTCTTTCTCAAAAGCAACGGACATTGATTAATCAGGTGACCCTGTTTCTTGCAGTAGAAACATGATCGTCTTTCCCTAAAGGTTTGGTCGTCACAGTCTAGAAATTGAGGTGAGGTAGACACCTTATGTGAGCATGTGAAAGTGGATGTCTCAGACTGTGAAACAGAAGATTTAACAGAATTTTTGATTGATTTGTCATTAATATTCTTTAAACCTTTTCTTTTAAATTCAGCCTGAGTCTTAGCATGTCTTTGAAAACTTTCATTAGTTAACCCAGAATTAATGGTGTGATGTTCAGGCTTAATATTTTTCTTTTCACATTGAGACACACACTTACAAGGAATATCCACACTCTCAACCTCTTCTTCAATAGTTTGTAAGGGAGCAGGCTGAAAACTACCAAATGGGGTGAACTTGACAGTTCCTGAGGATACAAACTTAACAGGCTCAAAAGGCTTCACTGGTTTAGCCTTGATTATTTTAGTTCTCTTTCTATCATGTCTGACCTCTATATCAGCTTGATCAGATTCAGGTAGCTTAACGGCAGGCAAACTAATAGATTCAACTACAGGCATCTCTACTTTCTTAACAACAGATTCATTAACTGGCAATTCAACAGGCGTTATATCTACTAAAGTAGTGGGCACAAAGTCTTTAATTTCATCCTTAGATGGTCTACACAAGTTTACATCTAAAGATGGAGGCGGTTGATTATGATAACCCAAACCGGACTTGTCTTTGGTGTTAGATCTACCTGTCTGCAGAATCTCGGTAAATACCATGGAAGAAGTGTTGATATTCTTGAGTTTTCGTTTGTAATCAACAACTTCGGCTTGGGAGGCAGCCAATTCCTTTTTTAAATGAGCAATCATCTTTAAGTAACTGTCAATTTCATCTTGATTACTGAAAATAAGAGCTTTTAACTCCTTTTTATCTTCTATAAATTGATTAATGTTACTTTCAAAATGTTTCTCATTATTTTTCAAAACTTTGTTTGCCTCCATCAAGTTCAAGATATCAGACTTCAAGTTGTTATTATGTTCCATAAGCCCATTTACTTTACCAGTTAAACTAATGCAAGAATCACAGGAAAACGATGCAAATTGTACCTCATTGTTGATGGCCATGAAGCATTGCTCTTGAGCCTCATGAGCAGAGAAATCATAAGCATCACCATCTTCAATCAATAATGCAGCCTTAGCAGTAGAGTTCTCAATCTGTTTTGGAGCAACAGATGGCTTTGTGAAACCAGTGGCAGGCTGTCGTCCTTTCTCACATTCTCAGGCGAAGTGTCCAAGATTCTGACACTTATAACATTTGATTTTGCTTTTGTCGAATCCCATTGGTGTTCGGTCAGCTGCATCTTCAAGAGATCTCTTTCCAGTTCTTCTTAGATAGTTCTTGGCTCTGCGAGTCAGCATAGCCATATTCCATCTAATGTCTATTCTTTCTAACTCATCTGGATCAACCTGATTGAAATCTTCATCAGTCAGTTCTAAGGTACTGACTCTCTTAGAGAGAAAGTCTTCATAAGATGACAGAAAAGCAGTGAACATTGCAGCATGCTCATCTGTGGTGGCAGAGGAAGGAACAGACGATGATGAACAAGGTTTACTTGAAGAAGCAGTATAAGTTGGGAGGGATGAAAATGTTCCTACAGCAGGATTACTGTAAGAAGAAGATCTCTGAGAATTAGTCTCAGATGAGATGAAAGCGATTCCACCATTACTTGATTCTGATGTACGAGCAGTGGATCTTGTTTCCTTTTTTTGAATATCCAAAGCTCCAGCTTCAAGCTTTCCAACAAGATCATCTAAAGACAATTGCATAGTCTTAGGATCATTTTCCAACAGCAAAACTCGCGTTTCCCAACTTGGAGGAAGAGCAGCCAAAGCCTTCTTGTTGATCTCAGAATTTTTTAGATTATATCCTCCAGCTTGTAATTCGTTTACAGTACGTGTAAATCTACAAAGCATATCTCTGACCGTCTCATTCTTCTGGATATAGAAATAATCAAACTGAGTTTTAACTAATTCCAGTTTGCTCTCGATGAACTCTGAATTCCCACTAAATCTCTTCTCAATTGCAATCCAAAGATCATAAGCGATTGTTTGTGGAAACATATCCAAAACGTCAGTTGGAAGTGACATAGTGATAGCAGAATGAGTTTTGCGTTCAATTTCCCAAGCTTTTCGTTCTTCGGGAGTGTATGAACCAATGGGCTTGGGTGGAGGAACACCCATGTGTTCTCCAAGAGCAACCGGTGCTTCATATCTTTCAAGAAGAGCCAATTCCATGACAGGATCAGTGAATAAAACAAAAGATATAAAACGTTGTTTCCAAGCTCGATATTCCATCCCTGCTGCAAAATAAGGAGGTTTATTTGCACTACCGATTGTAGCATTATGTTGTAGAACTGCATCAACACTTTGAAGAGACATGTTGAAAATCTGCAAGACAAGTTAGAAAAAAAAAAAAAATCCTACAAACAAGCTGAAATTTTTGTCTAAGTCTGGGAGGATGCGACACAATGGTTGTGTCGCAGAAGATCAATACGACACAAGAGATATGTCACAGAGCTTAATCAGACAGAAGACAAAAATGCGACACAACAGTAATGTCGTATGTTATGTCGCAACTTGTGTCGCAGACCAGTTAAGGTCAAAGAAGATTGTGTCGTAGGCTTATGTCGCACGTTATGTCGCACACTATGTCGTAGACAAGTTAATGTCGTATAGTTGTGTCGTATGAACAGTGGTTACGACACAGTGCTTGTGTCGCAAAGACACGCGTGCAGACAACCTAGAGCCCACAAAAAATTTCAACTTTCAACACAAATAATAAACAAATACACCATGCTTTTCTGCAGTTAGAATACCAATTTTTTAATCAAAAAGTTCACCAACTTTTGTTTAAACAAATTCCAAGGCTTGACAAACACAAACACTTGAGAATTAAACACCAAAATAAGCTCAAGTATGCCCTTTTTTGACCAAGAACACCAAGAACACACAAGATAAAAATATCAATATTTGGACTAAAATCTTGCAAAAACTAACTCGCAACCACAACTCAAGAGTATGTGGCTCTGATACCAATTGTAGGTTCCAACTATTCGGACCTAAACGAGTAGTTTGCTTGTGTGTAAATGCGGAAATTAAACACAACAAGATAAGCAAGATTCAAGCTAAATATCACCACAACACAAAGATGTAAGTGTATATATATTATCAATAAGTAAACATACACTTTGACAAAACACACAAGGAACAAAATAACCTTACAAATGTAATTTTCTCTCTGGACAGTAGGTTATGTGTGTGTGCAGTCGCTGCAAACAGAAGCTGGCTAGCTTCTATTTATAACCCAAATTAAGCTTTCTGCGACACAACCCTTGTGTCGCATAGACTGATTCTGCGACACAATACTTATGTCGCACAGAATGAATCTGCGACATAATCCTTGTGTCGCAAGATTACAAAACTTGTAATTAAACTATATCTTATCTATACAATGCGTAATTACAATAATGACACAATTACAGACTGAGACCAACTGACAGACACATCTAGATGTACCAACAGGAACTAACACAACCGTATTAGAACAAAGTTATTTTTATAACTACTATAATTATGTTTTTAAAACATAAACAACAACGATAAACAATATATATATATATATATATATATATATACACGTGACATTAACAAATGAATAATATATATATATATATATATACACGGCAACGACAATTAGTATATATAAGAATATATATATACATTCAACTAATAGGTATATATAAATATATACTTGTACGCAACTCATCTATCACCAACAACCAAATCGTATAAGGTATTAGACGAATACTTATATAAGTATACTTCTTGCGTCTAGGGCCTTGAAGTACACTATTTGGACGACTACTATTACTAGCTGTTATATTTCGCTGAAGACCGCTACACGTGAGTTCACAGCCCCTACCTTCTATTTGTTTTAAATGCTTTTAAAACCAGGGGTGGAAAACATAGAACTACGTGCTATTACATGCTACTCGTTTATATAATTGCTTGACATGCTTTTATATCGAATTGATTTGTATAAATCAACTGTTAACTATATGAAACATTTTCACAACTATTTTGGGAATAAGACAACGAATCTTGGTACGATTCTAGGTTTACGCGAGGTAGTTGTAGTGCACATAAGTCCCAGTGCTTGCAACCTATAACCATTAGCTAGGTGACTCTAGCCACTGATTATACAGATAGTACTATCGATTTGACAACCCTCCCACTGATATAACTCGTTGGTCATTCCAACCACACAACGGCAGTCGTAACGAGGAGTGTATACTTACCGTGTTACTGAGGCAACAACATCAACTAGTCGTGGTTTGGCTATAGTACTAGGTATCGTTACTTTAACTCTAAAGGTTTAGCTCACCTTAGAGGGATCATAGTCTATGTTTCCCATATAACTAAACAACAAAACTACAACTTGATTTGGGAAGGGTATTCCCTGTGATAACTAATAGGACAAGTGTTCCTATGCATGATTTCTTTATAGGAAACGTTTTTCTTGATTGGATAAACTTGGTTTCCCGACAAAACAACTTTTATATGGAAATGTTTACTTGATTGTTAAACCTGTGTTTCCTACAACGGTATATATGGAAATGTTTACTTGATTGTTAAACCCGTGTTTCCTACAACTGTATATATGGAAATTGTTTACTTGATTGTTGAACTGTATTTCCTGCAACCATCATTAGGAAACGTTTATGATTAAACTTGTGTTTCCTAACACCTCGACTGAATTGTAGTAAGAATGATATTCTTACAGTAAAATAGGAAATGTTTTCTTTAATAAGAACACTTGTGTTTCCTGCTATATATATAAACATTATGTTTGTGTACATGAATGATTTATACAAAACTTGGTTTAACTATTTTTACACTAAACCTGTGAATTCACTCAACATTCAATGTTGACGGTTTACTATGTTTTTCAGGGAATTAGGACTCAGGTACTCCTGCATGCATAAAGGACGTAGGCAACCCAGACTATTTATGATGCCACTTTTGGGACACTTGGATTTCCTTTGTATTACCAATTCCATTGGTTATACTTACGAAATCCCTCTTTTATAAACTCATGTTTTGTAAACTTATGTTGTTCTACAACACTACTACTTGTACGACTTTATAAGTCGTACCCTTTTGTAATAACGTTTAAACTTATGGCATCTTAAATTAATATGTTCTGTATGATCATATGCTCTGATACAATGAATGCACTATTATAACGTCAGCACCCCCGCTGTTAAACTGTAACTGAAAATGCTTCCGCTAATTAACTAAAGCTTCCGCTAAACCATTTATAAACATGATTACCGATTCTGGGGGTGTGACAGAACTTGGTATCAGAGCCATTGGTTATAGAGAACTAGAAGTCTTTAAGTGACTGAAAACCTTAGAGACCTAGACTATAGCCTTGGCTAACACATTTCTGCATTCATACTTTGCATACGTCTAACACGACACACACAATTGCCTTTGTCACAGTTATGTCTAGGCAGTTTCCGATCTACATCTCAGAGTCAGAGGAGGATCCTGACTTTGCTAGTGATGACCCTTCTGAGGAGGTGTACCCACCCACATTTCCTAGAGCTACTTCAGATGGCACCATAGGCACTCCACCATCACCACCCACTGATCCCACTACTCGTATGTTAGGGTCTACTTTCATGGTGACTCGTCATCTTGGAGAGTCTTCACGTCGTCCTGGATTGTGTAGGACTGCTAGGATGAGCGTTAGATCCCCACCTGTAGGACCCTTGGCACCTCGTGACAAGGATCCGATGACTGAGGAGAGAGAGATACCTTGTGATCAGCAGTCATTACAGAGGACTAGAGTCCCGCATCTTGACTGGATGCCGCGTATACTACGCTACTGGAGGACACTTGAGAGGATTCCTTCCACTTTCGAGACTGGGGAGTCATCTCACTCATTGACCCCCTTACATCTGACTGAGGAGCCTCTGGAGCTCACTATCCCTACTGTAGTTGCAGTTGTCCGTACCCTTCTTGGATTTCATTATGGTACGCAGGATTCTATCAGAGAGTTGCACAGTGATGCCTCTCGACTGGACGGTGATGTACTCACTATCTATGGACGCCTTGCCACTTCTGAGGTACACATTGAGATGGATCGAGAGTCAGCCGATGCGACTAGGGCACGTCTGATTAGGCTTGAGAGACGTCTGGGGATAGTAGGTTCTGCATTTGGAGTTTGTGTACTGATGGCAGCTGTTAGGATGGTTGTAGGGATGTTTTTAGCATATTTCTATTAGATTCACCATGTCAGGATGGTATCTATGATGTATTAGGATTGTAGCTATGACGAAGTAGGGCAAAACTTTTGACTAGATGGATGTATAGGTTAAATCCGTCACATTTTGTAGATCATGTTTGATCCGATGGGTGTATTTTCTCTTTATTGTAAATCCCACCCTTGTATAAAACTTATGTAACACCTTTTGACTTATATATGATATGTAACTTATGTTTAGTTTATGTCACTGTGTACACTGTGAGTGATATCAATTGGTGATTGATTATCATACTATATCTATATTTATCACATACCTTATGAGTGATGATTTGATTAGGGTATCTTACGAGTGTTTCTTGTGTGTGATTAGGACTGAATCATGCCGCCTAAGCGTAGGAATACCCGGAACGTCCGAAGAAACCCTTCACCACCTCCTGCTGTTGAGGAGACGACTGAACAAATGGTCAACCGAAGGATTGCTGAAGCACTTGCTCAGTATGATACTGACCGAAACCGTAGTGACAGGGTCAGCGGTAGCAGAAATACCGAACCTGTTGTATCTGACGGTAACCCTGAGAGTACCCAAAGAGGATGTTCGTACAAAACATTCCTAGCTTGCAAACTGAGCCACTTTCGTGGTACTGAGGGTGCTATTGGAATCATTCATTGGATAGAGAAAATGGAGTCTGTGCTAGATATTAGCAACTGTGCTCGAGACTGCATGGTAAAGTATGCTACATGCACATTTTCTGATAAGGCATTGACATGGTGGAATAGCCAAGTTCAAGCACTTGGACGCACAACCGCCCACTCGATGACCTGGGAAACTTTGAAAACCATGGTCGTGGAAGAATTTTGTCCCCGCAGTGAGCTACAGAAGATTGAGACTGAGCTCTGGGACATCACTATGGTTGGTACTGATATCACAGGATATACCACCAGATTTCAAGAACTGGCACGCCTTGTACCACACATGGTCACACCTGAGTACAAGCGTACTGAAAGGTATATCTGGGGTTTGGTGCCACAGATTAGAAGCTTGGTGACTTCATCTAATCCTGCCACCTTTAAGAGTAATGTGGAACTAGCACAGTGCTTGACAGATGAAGCAATCCGAATGGGAACCCTTACTAAGAAAGCCGCTTCGGGAAAAGTTGAATCCAGCAGTGTTGATGCTGGAAAAGGAAAACGTAAGTGGAATGACCGTTAGGGTCAACAGAACAAGAAGCCGACAGGAACCACGAAAGCTTACCTTGCCACGACTGCTGAACAAAAGACTTACTTGGGGAACAAGCCCAAGTGTGGCAAGTGTGAACGTCACCATGATGGTGATTGTACTTTCTGTGGGAATTGCAAACGCTGGGGGCATCTGGCCCAATACTGTAGATCGAACCCTACTACTCAAACAAATAGGGATCGACCAGCTAATGGATGTTTCGAATGTGGCGAGCAAGGTCATTTCCGAAACAAATGCCCTAAACTTAACCGCGCCAACCAAAACAATCAGAACCGCAATGCAAACCCGAATAACAACAACCGTGGTAACACCAACAACCAACCAGCTCGAGGTCGTGCGTTTGTCATTGGAGCACAGGAGGCACGCCAGGACCCCAACACTGTCACTGGTACGTTTCTAGTTAACAACCATTATGCCTCTGTGTTATTTGATTCAGGCGCCGATTTGAGCTTTGTTACAGAATTTAGACCACTATTAGACATTAAATCCCGTAAACTAGACAACAAGTACACTTTAGAACTAGCCGATGGTAGGTTGATTGAATCAGGAGAAATAGTACCAGGATGTACTCTAACATTGGAGTGTCATCCTTTCAAAATAGACTTACTACCGGTTGAGTTGGGAAGCTTTGACATCGTAGTCGGTATGGACTGGTTGTCGAAGAATCGTGCAGAGATTGTTTGTTTTGATAAAATGGTACGTTTACCATTGTTAACTGGAGAAACCTTGGTGATACAAGGAGATAAGAGGACGAGTGCCGTTAAAATAATCAATTGCTTAAAGGCCACTAAGTATCTCCGAAAGGGATACCAAGCGTTTTTAGCACATGTTGTAGAAAAGAGACCCGAGGAGCAAAGGTTAAGTGATATAGCTGTAGTGCGAGACTATCCGGGAGTGTTTCCTGATGATCTGCCAGGATTACCACCTCCGTGACAAGTCGAGTTTCGCATCGATCTGGTGCCTGGAGCCGCACCAATCGCTCGCTCACCTTATCGTTTAGCTCCATCAGAAATGCAAGAACTGTCTACACAGTTGCAGGAGCTCTTAGACTTAGGATTCATCCGACCGAGCTTTTCTCCTTGGGGAGCTCCGGTTTTGTTTGTCAAGAAGAAGGATGGATCTATGCGGATGTGTATTGACTACCGAGAGCTGAATAAGGTAACTATTAAGAACCGATACCCGTTACCTCGCATAGATGATCTGTTTGATCAGTTACAAGGATCGGGTTACTACTCGAAGATCGATCTGCGTTCTGGTTACCATCAACTAAAGGTTCGAGAAGAGGATGTACCGAAGACCGCGTTCAGGACTCGTTATGGTCATTATGAGTTCTTAGTCATGCCGTTTGGATTGACTAACGCGCCTGCAGTATTCATGGATCTCATGAACCGAGTGTGCAAACCTTATCTTGATAAGTTTGTCATTGTGTTCATTAATGACATCTTGATTTACTCGAAAACAAAAGAGGATCATGAACAACACTTGAAACTTATCCTCCTACTACTCGAGAACGAGAAGCTGTATGCTAAGTTCTCCAAATGTGAATTTTGGATTAGAGAGGTTCATTTCCTTGGTCACGTGATAAATGACAAAGGAATTCATGTGGACCCATCCAAAATTGAGGCGATCAAAAACTGGGAAGCTCCAAGGACCCCAAGCGAGATTCAACAATTTCTTGGTCTGGCTGGGTATTACCGTCGATTTATCAAAAACTTTTCCAAAATAGCCCAGTCACTCACCACCTTAACCCAAAAGGATAAGAAATTTGAATGGGGAGAGAAACAAGAAAACGCCTTTCAACTGTTGAAACAAAATTTGAGCACCGCACCAATCTTTTCTTTACCTGAGGGCACAGAAAACTTCATCGTTTACTGTGATGCCTCACATCAAGGATTAGGTTGTGTCCTCATGCAAAACGACAAAGTTATTGCTTATGCATCTCGTCAATTGAAGATTCACGAGAAGAATTATACAACTCATGACTTAGAGTTGGGAGCCGTCGTCTTTGCACTCAAGATCTGGAGACACTACCTATATGGTACAAAGTGTACGATTTTCACCGATCACAAGAGTCTACAACACATATTCGACCAGAAAGAACTCAACATGAGACAGAGACGTTGGGTCGAATTGCTGAACGATTACGACTGTGAGATTAAGTACCATCCGGGCAAGGCTAATGTAGTAGCGGATGCCCTGAGTCGTAAAGAGAATGTTAAACCTCGTAGAGTTCGAGCTTTGGTATTAACAATCCACTCGAATCTTATTACTCAAATTCGTGATGCACAATGAATAGCTTTCACCACCGAACGCATGAGAGACGAATCCCTGAGGGGAATGGAGAAACAACTCGAAACCAAAGAAAATGGAGTTTTATACTTCATGAATCGAATTTGGGTACCGTGCGACGATGAACTACGCAAACTGATTTTGGACGAAGCTCACAAGTCCAACTACTCGATTCATCCTGGTGCAGATAAGATGTACCAAGATGTGAAAGGTTTCTATTGGTGGCCTAATATGAAGAGAGACATTGCTACTTATGTCAGCAAGTGCCTAACTTGTTCAAAGGTCAAGGTTGAGTATCAAAAACCTTCAGGACTTTTGCAACAACCAGAAATGCCAAAATGGAAATGGGAGCACATAACGATGGATTTCATCATGAAACTACCAAAGACATCAACTGGAGTTGATTCAATATGGGTGATTGTCGATCGATTGACGAAATCAGCCCACTTCGTTGCTATCAAATAGTCTGACAAACTAGAGAAACTGGCGAAGATCTATATCAAAGAGATCGTTTCTCGACACGGTGTACCATTGTCCATTATATCTGATAGAGATAGCAGGTTTACATCTCGCTTCTGGCAATCACTACAACAGGCTTTAGGTACTCGACTCGACATGAGTACAGCCTATCATCCACAAACTGATGGCCAGAGTGAACGAACGATTCAAACGCTCGAGGATTTATTGAGAGCGTGTATGATTGACTTTGGGGGAAACTAGGATACTCACCTCCCATTGGCCGAATTCTCCTATAACAACAGTTATCACACAAGCATACAGATGGCGCCATTCGAGGCACTGTATGGACGCAAATGCCGATCACCACTCTGTTAGGCAGAGTTGGGTGACAGACAACTATCTGGACCAGAGCTTGTCCAGGAAACCACAGACAAGATATCTCAAGTACTCAACCGATTGAAATCGGCAAGAGACAGACAAAAGAGTTACGCCGATAACCATCGTAAACCTCTTGAGTTTCAAGTAGGAGACAAAGTCCTACTCAAAGTATCGCCCTGGAAAGGGGTTGCACGATTTGGCAAACGAGGAAAACTTAACCCGCGATATGTTGGACCTTTTGAAATCCTTGCAAGGATTGGTCCTGTCGCTTACAAACTAAAGTTGCCACAAGAGCTTAGTAGCATTCACGACACTTTTCATGTGTGTAACTTGAAGAAGTGTCTTTCCGATGAAACACTTATCATCCCTCCTGACGAAGTCTTTATAAATTCAAAACTTAACTTTGTGGAGGAACCTATCGGAGTAACCGATACAAAAACACAGAAACTCCGACACAAACGAATCAAACTTGTCAAGATTCGTTGGAACTCAAAACATGGCCCGGAGTTTACTTGGGAACGCGAGGATGAGATACAAATAAATACCCTCACCTGTTTGATCGAACACCAGTCACGAATAACTCAACTTAAATCTCGGGACGAGATTTCGCTAACAGGGGGAGAATGTGACAATCCTCCATTTAGGGTATAATCCTAAATTAATTTCATGCATTACCTAAAGTAATTCCCTGATTAGTGAATTCAAAACGATTTCTATATGTTAAGTTTGTGAAACTTACTATGTGATACGTGATATATTAAATTCGTAGTTATATGTATATATAATTACGTATGAAATAAACGTACTAAACTCGACAAATTAAATACAATAAAGTTGGTGATACAAAATTATTAATAATTCGAAAATTATTAATTACTAATATTAGTAACTTATATTATTGAAATAATATAAGATATTATACGTTTTATATTAAACGTGACGAGCACGTCATACACGAACAGAAACAATTATAAAACGTATCTAAAGGTCGAAAATAATAAAAGTATTTATTTTCCCGTTCCTGTTTTAGTATTTGGAACATTACGGCAAATAATTTTATTAATTATTTTAAATAAAATTATTTCATTTTTGTACTTATCAATTATAAAGTTTAAAATAAAATTTAAACAAACGAATAATTGAGTGGGACACGGGGTACAAATAATTGGACCCGTACACGGAACTAACGGGCTAAAAACTCACACATTTCACACACTTGAAAATATCTATCGACATTTTCCCTTCCCCTCCATACTTCTCCTTTGAAAAACTTACCAGATACATACTCCCACACCTACAATTGATCTCCAATAATTCACCAAAACTCTGTGAGCTGTGTGTGTGTGTCGAGCAAGAACAAAGAGCAGAAACAAAATCCATCTCCATTCTCAAGTTTAAAATCCTTCAATCCATACACAAACTACAAACAAAATATTTTCTTGATCATCATCATCCTCTTGTCGTCATCAACATCAGGAATCATCACCATCTTCATCTATAATCTTCATCTTGTAAGGTTCAAAAACATATATATTTTCATACTTTGATCATATAAAATTTGTATGCATAATGTTAGTATATATGAAAGCATTGTTATAAGTGTTGAATTGTATGTTATATGGTAGTGATTATTAGTGTAACAAAAACTGAGATCAAACACCCGAATATATATACATATATGCTGTTACAGACAAGAACAGGGGACGAACACGGGTTTGGAACCAAACCGATCGGTTGGTTTTAACCAGCCGATCGGTTGGAACCAATGAGCCGATCGGCTCATCACACCTAGCCGATCGGCTAAGGTGTTTTCGAGCCGAACGGTTTGTTAAACTTTAGCCGAACGGTTGGTGTAGTTTGTGCACTGATCAGTTCGATGTTTAATCGTTAGTACACTGTCGATATAATTTTTGTAGTACAAATATGTTAACGTGTACGAAATACAAATACTAAAAAGTTATAAAAATTATAAAACTTTAGGATACAAAGTTTGGGGCAAAGTTGTACACGACCGCGGGACATTATTTTGACATGGACAATTTATAAATATAACTTTTTAGGCCAAACGGGCCTAATATAAATTGGATCAAAAATGGTATTTTGATAACGGGCCAAAATGATTTGCTAAACGTACTTGGGCCAAACTATGATGGGCCACGCATATTTGGGCCAAACCTATTGGGCCGAGCCCAACGGGCCACGAGATTTCGAAATGCAAACGTTAAACCGGATAATATATATAAGTGACGAGTAAATGGGACAAATGAGAAATTATAACACGACAACTAGGTTATACATATAATGGACAATTATAATTTATATATAATTATATAAAGGAACTAACACAACCGTATTAGAACAAAGTTATTTTTATAACTACTATAATTATGTTTTTAAAACATAAACAACAACGATAAACAATATATATATATATATATATATATATATATATATACATGTGACATTAACAAATGAATAATATATATATATATATATATATATATATATATATATATATACACGGCAACGACAATTAGTATATATAAGAATATATATATACATTCAACTAATAGGTATATATAAATATATACTTGTACGCAACTCATCTATCACCAACAACCAAATCGTATAAGGTATTAGACGAATACTTATATAAGTATACTTCTTGCGTCTAGGGCCTTGAAGTACACTGTTTGGACGACTACTATTACTAGCTGTTATATTTCGCTGAAGACCGCTACACGTGAGTTCACAGCCCCTACCTTCTATTTGTTTTAAATGCTTTTAAAACCAGGGGTGGAAAACATAGAACTACGTGCTATTACATGATACTCGTTTATATAATTGCTTGACATGCTTTTATATCGAATTGATTTGTATAAATTCTTATTGCTTTATAAATCAACTGTTAACTATATGAAACGTTTTCACAACTATTTTGGGAATAAGACAACGAATCTTGGTACGATTCTAGGTTTACGCGAGGTAGTTGTAGTGCACATAAGTCCCAGTGCTTGCAACCTATAACCATTAGCTAGGTGACTCTAGGCACTGAGTATACTGATAGTACTATCGATTTGACAACCCTCCCACTGATATAACTTGTTGGTCATTCCAACCACACGACGGCAGTCGTAACGAGGAGTGTATACTTACCGTGTTACTGAGGCAACAACATCAACTAGTCGTGGTTTGGCTATAGTACTAGGTATCGTTACTTTAACTCTAAAGGTTTAGCTCACCTTAGAGGGATCATAGTCTATGTTTCCCATATAACTAAACAACAAAACTACAACTTGATTTGGGAAGGGTATTCCCTGTGATAACTAATAGGACAAGTGTTCCTATGCATGATTTCTTTATAGGAAACGTTTTCCTTGATTAGATAAACTTGGTTTCCCGACAAAACAACTTTTATATGGAAATGTTTACTTGATTGTTAAACCTGTGTTTCCTACAACGGTATATATGGAAATGTTTACTTGATTGTTAAACCTGTGTTTCCTACAACTGTATATATGGAAATTGTTTACTTGATTGTTGAACTGTATTTCCTGCAACCATCATTAGGAAATGTTTATGATTAAACTTGTGTTTCCTAACACCTCGACTGAATTGTAGTAAGAATGATATTCTTACAGTAAAATAGGAAATGTTTTCTTTAATAAGAACACTTGTGTTTCCTGCTATACATATAAACATTATGTTTGTGTACATGAATGATTTATACAAAACTCGGTTTAACTATTTTTACACTAAACCTATGAATTCACTCAACATTCAATGTTGACGGTTTACTATGTTTTTCAGGGAATTAGGACTCAGGTACTCCTGCATGCATAAAGGACGTAGGCAACCCAGACTATTTATGATGCCACTTTTGGGACACTTGGATTTCCTTTGTATTACCAATTCCATTGGTTATACTTACGAAATCCCTCTTTTATAAACTCATGTTTTGTAAACTTATGTTGTTCTACAACACCACTACTTGTACGACTTTATAAGTCGTACCCTTTTGTAATAACGTTTAAACTTATGGCATCTTAAATTAATATGTTCTGTATGATCATATGCTCTGATACAATGAATGCACTATTATAACGTCAGCACCCCCGCTGTTAAACTGTAACTGAAAATGCTTCCGCTAATTAACTAAAGCTTCCGCTAAACCATTTATAAACATGATTACCGATTCTGGGGGTGTGACAATCATCGTGATCGTGGCCCACCTCGTTGTGCTTTTAAAATTGATATTCAAAAAGCATATGATACGGTTGATTGGAACTTTTTGAAGTATTGTCTGATGGGGTTCGGTTTCCATAATACCATGGTGGATTGGATTATGGCATGTGTTTCTAGCACTTCTTTCTCCATAAACATTAATGGCCATCTTCATGGGTATTTTAAGGGTCAACGGGGGCTGCGACAAGGGGATCCGTTGTCTCCGTATTTTTTTACTCTGGTCATGGAGGTATTAACTCTGATGCTCCAAAAGAAGGTAAGATTATCTGATAAGTTTAGGTTTCATAACCGTTGTGATAAACAAAAGATAATTAATATTTGTTTTGCGGATGACCTTTTCTTATTTGCTCGTGGGGATTTACACTCTGTTCAAGTCCTTATGGAGGGGTTAAATGAGTTTAAAGATGTCTCGGGGTTAGTCCCAAGTATCCCTAAGAGTACGGTTTATTTCTGTAATGTTGGTCCTCATGTTAAAAAATCTATCAGAAGTAGTATGCCATTTGAGGAAGGCCGGTTACCGGTGAAATATCTTGGTGTTCCCCTTATTTCCACGAGACTTTTACATAAGGATTGTAAGGTCCTTATTGGAAAAGTCAAGAACAGGGTTACTGATTTGAAGAATAAGTATCTTTCGTTTGCTGGGAGGCTCCAATTGATTGTTTCTGTTATCTCATCTATGCACGTTTATTGGGCCTCGGTATTTATTATGCCTGCTCGTATAGTTACTGAAATTGAGCAAATTATGCGAGGTTACCTTTGGGGTCAGGGTGAGTTGGAACGGGGTCAAGCAAAAGTTTCTTGGGATGATCTGTGTGTGCCCAAATCTGAAGGTGGTCTTGGTATTCGAAGGTTAGATTCCATTAATATTGCGCTTATGGTCTTTCACATTTGGAGTATTATTACTCACAGGGAATCTCTATGGGTCAAATGGATTCATTCCTATAAGTTGAAGGGTAGAAGTTTTTGGGATGTCCATCCTCGTGCTAATATGAGTTGGGGCTGGAGAAAGATTATGCATATTCGGGAGTTAATTCGCCCTTATATTCAGGCCTCGATTGGGGATGGTAAGTCGGTTAATGTGTGGTTTGATGCGTGGTATCCCCAGTGCCCATTAATTCAGCATTTGTCTAATCGTAGTATCACTTCTTCTGGTTTTTCTTTGATTGATAAGATTTCTGATTTGGTTATCAATAGCTCTTGGAGATGGCCTCCAGATTGGTACTCATCTTATTCGGTCCTCAACCAAGTTCAATGTCCGACTATCCATGTTGATCAGAAGGATGTTTGGTACTGGCGGGATTATGATGTTACCTTGAAGAATTTTTCGGTTAATCTTGTTTGGGATTCTATTCGGGAAAGGGGTAATAATGTTACTTGGGCTAAAATTGTTTGGTTCCCGCAATGTATTCCAAGGCATGCTTTCCATCTTTGGTTGGTGTTCAAGAAAAGATTGAAGACTCAGGACAGGATGAAGCAATGGGATGTTGGTCCTTCTACCAACTTAAACCTGCTTCGGTGTCCTTTGTGTAAAGCTCAGAAAGATTCTCATGATCATCTCTTCTTTGAATGCTCTTTTTCTTTGCAGGTTTGGTCTCTAGTTAAACCAATGGCAGGTATGCCTAATGTGTCTGCTAGATGGGATGACATTATTGATGTAATTCAGCCTTTATCTTCTTCCAGTTCCGCGAAGAGTGTTATAGGTCGGTTGATCCTAGCGGCTTCTTCTTATTTCATATGGCAAGAAAGGAATAATCGGCTTTTTGGGAAGGGTGTTCGATCTTGTAACCAGATTCGAGATTCTATTATAGCTACTGTTCGTCTCAAGTTACTTTCGCTTCGGTTCAAGAATTTTGTCCAAGTAACTCGGATGTTGGATGCGTGGCATGTATCTTGTAATTTTGTAATTCATGGCTAGTAGAGTGGTTCTCTTGATTGGTTGTCCGTTTCTTTTATTTTGGCTATATTTTTGTTTATAGCTGATAGGGTTCTTGTTTTATGTATATGGCATGTCATATACATATAGAGTTGCTCTGTTAAGCATAGTTGATACTCTTCGAGGTTGGTGTGGTTTTCATCCACATCTCTTTTGTACTTAACAGTTTTAGAAATATAATTCACCGGGGTAACCCTTTACCCCAAAAAAAAAAAAAAAGCTATGCTGACGTGAGATGCAAACACCTCGAATTCCAGGTTGGAGATCGAGTACTTCTGAAAGTATCGCCTTGGAAAGGCGTTATCCGTTTTGGAAAACGTGGGAATCTGAATCCCAGGTACATTGGACCATTCAAAATCCTTGAAAGAATTGGTCTGGTGGCATACAGACTGCAGCTATCCCTGAACTCAGTAGCGTGCACCCTACTTTCCAAATTTCTAACTAGAAGAAATGTCTGTCTGATGAGACACTGATCATACCCCTCGATGAGATACACATTGATGACAAACTACACTAGGTCGAAGAACCCGCAGAAATCATGGACCGTGAGGTCAAACGTTTAAAACAAAGTCGTATTCCCATTGTCGAGTTCAGGTGGAATTCGATGCGCGGTCCTGAATTCACCTGGGAACGGGAAGACCAAATGCGACTAAAGTATCCACACTTGTTCACAGACACTACTCACACCACGACTTCAAGCTAATTTCAGGACGAAATTCTCTTAACAAGGGGAGAATGTGACACCCGCCAATTTAGGGCTATAATTAGCAGCTAAACTACTTGTAATTACGTGTAATTAGTTTTGTATTAATCTAAATATACGTGATATTTTGTGTAATTACGTACACGCTTACGCAATTTGATTTAAATCGCGTACTTATGTACCGGACGGAGTCCGACACTATTTTACTATGGACGTTGGTGACAAGTTAATAAATAATGTGGAATTATCCAAACAAACATTATATACTGTAATATATTACGATAATATATTACACGAATTTTCGTATTTGTTTAAGACATATTCAAAGCGATGAAACTAAGCGAAACGCACCCTAACGAGTAATTAATAACAAAAAGTATATTTTTATAATTTAATAACTTGAAATAAAGTATTTTCACAAAATACTTCGGTTAAAATACTCCGGATATATTTTAACATATTTATAAATCTTAAAAAGATTTCACGATTAAACGACTACGGGATTTAACTGACTACGAGACATAACACGATATTCGGAAACACAAACACACCAGCCCGAGACCCAAGTTGGGTCGGCCCAAACCTGCAAGCCCAACCCAACCGACCCGTGACCCAACTCCCCCTCTTTTATTCCATTTCTTCATTTTAACTTATTTACTTACACCCTTGTGCGTTTCGGATGCCAGAAGGTTGCAGGGTTTTGAGAACTGATACACGGACTTACATCCGCTTTACTTGGTTGATTTCACACCATACTTGCTAGACTTAGGTGAGTCTTACAGCCCCACTTTTTACTGTTTTCTACTTGGGGTGAGATACTTAGCTTACAGTTTTACGCGTGAACACAAGTACTGGACTGCCTATAGTACTTTTTACACACATTGCATGAGTACTTTTATCCACTTAAAACCTCCTATCGTAGGTTGTCAGTTATGGACTTAAGCATGAGTACTAGTGAATGGATCCATTAGGACTGACAATCCATGCCTGGGGTAGTAGCGCTACCACGGATTACACCGTAGAAACAGGCATGTTAATATTTGTTACATATGAGTGTCCGGGATAGCACTCACGGGGGTACATTATATGATTCTTGATTGATTCATACTTACACACTTTTAAGCTTTAACTTATGAGCTCATGGCAACTGTGTTGACTTACTGATTTACTTACCTTGTTTGATAGCAACACTGGTACATACTTATGGTTCATAACGATTATTTAATACTAAACCTGTAAGATTCACCAACCTTTTTGGTTGACAATTTTTAGCTTTGTATCTCAGGTACACAGACGGAGTAGGATTACCCTGGACACTAGCTAGAGTCGCATGATTTCAAAATTGCACTTAACAGAGATTCTTAGCATTATCTTTTGTATATTATGATTATGTAATAGAATCTCCCGCTACACGCGTGGACTCTAGGGAACTACATTTTTGTAACAAAAAACATTATGTTTTCAAACATTTTATATTTGGAAATTTATTTATTTTTAAACGTTGCATATTGATGTGTGCTAAGTATAGGCAATTATAATCATAAGTTTATTTAAGAAAATACTAAATAATACTATCAGACAATTCAGGCAAGTGTTATCCTGATCATAGAATATAGTTTTATAAGTAAGTCCAGATTCGAACATAGGGAACGTGATTTAATCTATAACTAACTATTTAATTATACTAATTACAATTATTACAATTAATATACAATTTAACAATAATAAACAATGATATACAATAATATATAAGATAGGGGGGATGTTTTAGTTCCGATCGAACATATATATACTAATTTGGATAGAAGATTATAACTATTTAAACTATTATTTATTACACTTATTATATCAACTTATGTCTATTTGCATGTTGGCTATTATTATTGTGCTTTACTAATGTAGCAAACCTCAAAGGTTATGACAATTCTCATATAGCAATACAGTCAAAGGTTATGTTAAGTATCACTATTTATTAAGATCTATCAACATATTATTGATGCAATTCCAGGGTCGGTTGAATCATAATGTCACTTAACATCTAATAAAACATAATCACTTAATTTAAAAACCCAAAAGGTTAGTGATTTTATCTATAAATCAGTTAATTATGATTATTAACATAATATAACACATAATTCTTGCATAACAATATTCAATAATATAGTTCCAACATAAACATATAATTCATATAATAAACATAATAAACATACATTTAAACATTCATAATGAAAATCTAATAAGCAATTAATTCAAATAAACAATATCCATAGTAACCCAAAAGGTTAGTGAAGCTACAAGGATAAAGAAACCGAACCAATTGACGAACTAGCTCTTCCTAAGGTTGAAAACCTTCAAACCCTAGCTCCTTAGCCTCTAAATTCGCACCTAAAGTAAACCTTAAACCTTAATATTCGACTATTAAACCTAAGAACTGTATATCGTTTAATCAAAACTAAGCCTCTATTTATACTAATTCTGGCCGACCCTCCAACCGCCGGTTGGGACCTCCAACCGCCGGTTGGAGTTATTTGAGTATTCCTCCAACTCTGCGTATTATTCACCGCCTTGAACTCTTAGCCCCAACCGCCGGTTGGGCAATCCAACTGCCGGTTGGGCAATCCAACCGCCGGTTGGACTTAATTTCCAGAATATTCCAAAATCGGCTTAGGCTTCAAATTGAGCTTCTTTTTCTTCTTTAAACGGATTCACTTATTTTCTTGGCCCAAATATTTAGTATTAGTCTTCATTTCTTTAAGGTTTAGATCTTCTTTTCTTCAATTGCTTTAATTTCTTCAGTTTCGGTCTTATTTTCGTTCTCTTTTCTCCAATCTTCAATTAAAATACATTTCTGAAAATATTAACAAAATAAGTATCTAAAATCATATAAATGCATAAAATGTATACAAATATAGGGATAAATTACTATAAAATATAGTATCTATTTGATGCTTATCACATATAGATGTCGTTTGCTTTATCTTTGTGCTGTTGATACTTAATTAGTAGCACCCCAAAGCTTGCATCCGCTAAACCCACAATTTGGGGGTGTTACAAGGTTGGTCTTGGTTTTCACCATGTACCTCCTCCTAAGGACTATCTGCCTATGCCATCTAAGGATTCCATCAAAAACTTTGTGCCTTCTTCTTCCACAGTAGACACAAATTCTGTTAATGCATCAGTTAATGAGCAAGTTAAACAGACCGAGCTTGTTAAGCCTACATTTATTAAGGCTGAGAATAAACCTCCAGCTAGTGTTGAGGAGGTTGTTATGGTAGAGGATTTTCCAGAAGAGTCTACCATTAAGGTTGAGAAAATAAATGTCACACCTGAAAATTTCATCATTACAACTGAAAATGATGAACGTTTTAAATGCAAAGGCAAAACTAAGGTTGACAATGAATCCTCAAATGTTAAAATTATTAAAAAGGATTCACAATTTAATTATTTAGATAATTCACAATCATTTGTGAAGAATCTAAAGAAAGATAAACTACTTGAGAAATCTAAAAATACTAAATGTGCATCAACTAGCTCAACCTCAGGAACATCTACTTCAACATGTTCACCAAAGAGTGCATGTTCAACAAATGTTCATGTTAATAGACCTTCTGTGTAACATCCTCCACCACAACCATTTGTGAGGAGCCATTGGAATTGATCTTATGTTGAGAAACGTTCGTGTTTTCGTTGTGGTCAATGAGGCCATATCATTAGGGATTGTAAGTTGTTATCTCCAGATAGGTTTGTAGAGGGATGCCAAAAACTTCCTCTTTTAGGAATTCATTTTCAAAATCTTTTTCAAGGCGTCGTTCGTATTCACCTGTATCTAGTTGTGCATCAAACTATCCAAAACCTATGGCTAGAGTAAATAAAGTTGTGCCTAGTAGACCTCAAGTTAAAAAGCACAACATTGTTAAAAACAAATCATCCGAGCCTAAGCAGGTTTGGAAACCAAAATCCACAAATAACACATCTATGAAGTCATCTGAGTTTTTAAAATATCATAAACTCATGGATGTGATGATTATGGATGATAGTGGATAACCTAAGTCTATCAAGGCTTGGGTGTCCCGTAAATACTAATGTTTAATTGTTTGTGGTGATGCAGTCAGTTTCTTGTTAGCTAATACTTTTTAGCAACTGCAAGGATGTGGATATCGTTAGAAGGTTGTTTAGGAGGTGGTTAAAGTGCTAAAAGGCATTTGTCTTGACTTGATATGTGATTTTGGAACTGTTATTTAAACATTATTTTTTATTTTATTTGTTAGTAATGCAACAGCCATTCTTTGTACTTTTTAGTATCAAAGAAATGCAATGTTGCGAAATTTGCTAAATTAAAAAAATACAAAAATATATGTTTAATATTTAAGGGGAGTACCTTTGAATTCGAATTGCGAAAATAATTTGTTGTTCATGAGGAGTAATTAAAAATTCTGATTATTTGGATTAGAAATGTGAACAGCAAGATTTTTAAGGTGTTACTTGAGAAATGATAGTACATTAGGGAACATGCACAAAATGGAAATTTTAAGGTTTATCCTTGATGTATCAGTAGGTTTATCTAGCATACTTAATACAGTTTTTATAAAAGTTAACTTCATCATATGATGTATTGGTAGGCATGATACACACCGGTCTCTAGGTTATTAAGAAGTAACTCTAATACGTGGCTATCATCTTGTGGTAAACTCCTTGTGATGTACTACTAAATGTCTCAATTCCTTAAAGTAGCTTGACATACTTCTATTCTTAGATTGTTTATCTGAAATCATTTGGGGGTTTATGCTAATTGGTTCCTCTGTTGTACGTAAGTACAGACCTAGTCTCTGTTAGTATAAATTCAAAACTAAGCAAACGCAAGTCAATGAACTTAAAATGTCTTAGAACAAAAGATACCTAACAAGGTCGCCAAAGTGGTTTGACCAAGTATGGTTTTGCTTAAACCTGAATCAAGTTATGTCACTTTGTTGTATGTTTGTACAGACCTGTCACCGCTGTCTTGATTCTTAAAAATAATTTTCTTATATTCTCTATGAGTATGAAAGCTATGCTCATGGTGGGGACCATAGAGAAATATTCATACTAACAATAAAATGTTAACTCACAGACACGGATGTAACATGTTTAAGTGGATAAACAATACCAGTAATCGTCTTGAACTAATTTTTATAAGAGGTGTTTGAAATATGCTAAGTAAATCTAAAGTGGACAAATATACTGATAATCGAAATAACACTTAATATTTTCTAATAATTGCATGTTGGCCTGATATGATCCCTAAGAATACTTAAAACAATCCTATCCCCAATTTATTTTAATCTTTACTTTTCCTTTATAAAGAAAATACAAAATGATATTATTTCTATGTTATTTTCTTCAAACATTACATATCTTGTTAAAGTCAAATATTGAAGATGTAAAGGATGTCGGTTATTCTCCAAAGGCTGTGAAGATAAATTCTATTGGAGAAGCTGCTGATGATTGAGAGATGGTCACGGAGTTTGAAGATATTATTGTATGATAAATATGTGTCAGTCACATGAATCAGGACATCAAGATTTTATTTGAAGACCATGCTATCTCAATGGGGGAGTTTCTGATTGTTGAAGACATTAAGGAGTTTGTTGTTGAAGACTAATTGAAGCTCATTTGACCAAGCTGATGACATGGGGGAGTTTGTTTGTGCATTTCTATGTGTCAGTCACTTGGTCAACGTTTGTACTTGTCAAAGTCAATTAGTGTTAATATGTGATGTGATTAGTGTGTATATTCGATTCTGTAAATGAAATGTAATTATAGAATATACAAGTTAATGTTCATGCGACACAGAGCCTGTGTCGCAATAGCGACACAAAGGCTGTGTCGCAGGGTCGGCTGGACAGCTATATGTCACACCCCGCTAAAGCGGAAACAAGAGATGTAAGAGCACTGGGTAACAATGCATAAAATATAGTAGCAACACCATACATAATTTAGAGAAAATATTACACATTACTACAAGTTTCAACCACAGTTCGAAAAGAAATTATAATAAGCTCTTAAAGTTTCCAAAAGAGAGTCATAGTTTCAAAATAAAGCAAACGCGTGTGAACATGCATCCATGCTAATGTACTCCTAGAGTGCATCTTACTGTCGTTCTCCTGAAAAGCATGATAAAACAACAGGTCAACTATGGACATAGTTGGTGAGTTCACAGGTTTAATGTTACACATAAATGAACTAAAAGCTTTTGTCCATAAAGACATGAATAAAAATGTTTGGTTGTAATTGTTGCGAATATGAAAGGTAATATACAAGAGTGTTAATGCAATTGAGGCCACTACTAAACCGATTCAACCGACACATGCCCCAAGCTCCATGTTCTATCGCTAACATGAGTAAGGTTATACTATGCACTCACGAACAGTGTGAGTGAGGAGTGGTTTCCCCCTAAATAGCGCTATCCATAAATATCAACGGCTCGTCTGGCTCTCGGACGAGTTAATAAGTAGTGTAATCTGTATTTCCGGGGACTTTAGCACGATAGTACTCAAGCATAACAATAGTATATACCAATTCGCATAAATAGTATAACAAAAGTTCAACAAGTTCATAAAGAGTACAACCAATTTAGTTAAAGTTCGAGATCATGCTTTTCACCCCAAAATAATAAACAAGTAAAAAGGGGCTGTGAAAACTCACAATTGAGTGTAAGAGTAAACGATGAATGTAGCGCGCGTGCTTGTCGGGTATGACTCCTATCCAAGACCTATGAACATGAGGTTTCTAATTAGTTTCTTGGTAATTTAGGTTTGATAGGATTGCTTAGCTAAATATTTAGATTACAAAGTGCCAAAATGGTTTGTTTGCTTTGAAGTTTGTTAATGTCCAATAATCGCGTTGAGTATAATAATGAATATACAAGTATATAATGTCTCGCAATTGTTTATGTCCAAATTTCATAGTGTTTTGAGTGTTGGAACTTTGGTTCCTCCCAAATTATGATTAACAACACACAAATCGATAAATACATCATAAGACACCCGAACCCCTTTTGGTTATCATTCATTCCAAAAATAGTAAGTTTCGTGTTTTCGAAATCGAGACCGATTATTGTTGACTCAGTCAAACCTTCTCGGTTTGACCCGAAAATTTTACCCAAACCTTAAACATGTTCATGAGTCATAAGGAGTTAGTCTTTCCTTAAATAACAAATCCACAAGTGTCGGTTTCCAACTTTTACCAAAAATCAGTCCACCTTCTTATATCTAGAAAATTACATCAGTTTGTTGAATTTATAAAAATACTTATGATCCGAAATAAAATGATGCAAAAATCAAGGATCATCTTCAATATGTTATCTATGTACTGTAATTTTTCCAGGGATTATAGAGAAGTCAAGTATTTATTATTTTTACTTTTACCATCTGAGGTCAGATCTGAACACATGCATGCAATCATTATTTTTGGGCAAAATGTACATGGAACCAATAAAAATGGTCTTCTTGAAAGTTGTAGCCAATGAAAATTTTAAACTTTTGGCGTTAGTTTCAAGTCATTTGGAGTTGTAATGCTCCAGTTATGATTATACATCTTTATTCACAAAAATTATAAAAAATATCAAATGAACTCATAAAAATATGAGGCTTATGTGGTTGGAGAGGTAACTTCCAGAACTTGATTCTAGACTATAAAAATGTCCATTTTCATGAAGAAATGAGTTTTACAAAAATCGTTGAAATAGATGAAAGTTTCTGGACAGAATATTTGAAAGTCCATGATGAATGTTTGAGCTTAAACAAGAACACCACCATGGAAATAAATGAACTTTTGATCTTTTGACATTTAAATCCATGTTCTAACACATGCATGGTTTTGACATACATCCTTGATGTGTTAGAGATGATTATTAACATATAAACAAGCTTTTTACACAAGATGAACAAGATCTAACTAGTTTACAAGTAATAACATGATTTTTCACTTGATTTTCGGTTTGATCATGGATTACTCTTTCTTTTAACACATAAAGATGTGAAAAGAGTTAATCTAAAAACATCAAGGTTTGCATGAGGATTTTAGCCATGAGAGAGGCATAAAATCTGAATTTTTGAAGAAAATAAGCAAGAAAGTAGTAGCCTAACATATGTAAATGATGTTGCTTACCTTTTAGGATTTGTTTGATGGATTAAGACCTTCAAACACTTGGATTTATCTTTGAAAATGGCTGAGAATTAGAGAGGATTTGGAGAGGGTTTGTGTGTGTTTTTGAGAGAGAAAAGTGAAGAGTGTGTGTGTGTGTGTCTTGGGAAAATGAGTTTAATTATGAAATGTGTGAGAAATGAATGGAATGCATGGGAATAAAGGGGCTGAACGTTTTTTAGGGTATCTAGGGTCATTTTCCCTTTATTTTTATTATAAATATAAAGTTTAAAAGGTGTATTAAGTTTGTATTAAAGATGTGTAAGTATATTGTAAAGTATAAAGTTTATTTTGTGATGTTTTGGTGATTAATATTTGAGTTATAAAAGTTTATGTTCTTTAGCTTATAAAAGTACTTTATTTTATAATTGAATTGCTTATAATAGGTATTAGAGTGTTAATTTGTTATATTCGAGTTTCATTTACCGATTTACGGAATTTTAGCAAACCTTGGTTGTGCGACAAGATAGTATTTTTGTGATAATTCATGAGACTTGATTCTTTTGTTTTTCATGGCACTTCATAACTTAATTTAGCATGTCTGAATGAACTTATGGTTCACTAAGCAATCTCTAAGACGTTCTATAGCTTTAACAATTTAAGGAGTCATAACCTAGAGTTTTCACTAGGATTTAAGGAATGCTGTAAATTTAAGATTCAAGTGCGGTAATGACCTGAGATTTTTGACGGTTGTCACACTATAAATAGAGGAATTAGAATTCATTTTAGGGTTGCTGGTCTAGCGAGTGTGTGTGTGTGGTGTGGAGAGAGCAGAGGCAAACGAGTGAGTTCTGTAATCGTTATTATCAATTGTTAATACATACAAAAGCTTATAGATATCGTGTTTGTTAATTGATTAAACGTTCAATACTCAATCGTTTGGATTCCGCAAGTTCGATTGAGTTTACGATCTGATTAGGTCCGTACCGGGAACCTACAGTTATATATATGAATAGGCTTTACTCACTAAACGTTATTGCCACAGAAATGGTAGACTTTCCTATCGTCGTACTGACCGGTTTAGAAAATGAAAACAAGCCTTGTCTACTACGGTATAGGCAACCACAATAAACGCTCACCCAACTATAATGAACAACGAAACCACTGAGAACAACTCATCCAAAGAGGACCCACTTAAGAAGATTCCGTCTGAGGATAAACCAACGAAACTATAACCCCACGAAAAATTCATCACCTAGGCACGATACATGCATTTACGGTACATTGGTACTGCATTACGGTGCTTCGGGCACTGAATTCTCGACACTTGGTGTTGCATTCACGGTACATTGGTACTGCATTATGGTACTTCGGGTACTGCATTCACGTCACTTGGTGCTGCATTTGAGCACTTTGTGCTACATAGGGTGCATACATGCATACATTTGGAAACCCCATTATTTAAACTTACATCTAGTCTTCGTGCTACATTTGGAAGTCACATGAACTATACTTACTTTAGCCACCGTGCAACTACACTCCACTCTTATCATAGGCACGTGGAGCGCATGTGTTATACACAACATCTATACATTGGAATGTTTTTCCAACAGTAGAATTGATTCTAACCCTTAACACGTAACTTGGTTTACAACTTTGATCACTCCGATTACAAATGGATTAGTATTGCGAGGAGTACTCACAATGACTAAGTCCACAAGCTATTTCAGCAACGATTTGATCATTTTGATCACTATGGCAAGGGATGCTTGCAGCTACAGAATTACCAACTAATCATATCAAGCCTTTGTTCACTTCGAAATTATAACATAGTTATGGTTGACTACTTCAAAAGCACTACTCGGCCATTGTTATGACCACTCTCCAAATCTACGGTTTGACTAACCACAAATATAGGATAACGACACTACTAAAGAGGAAATCAATGTATTTAGAACTAACTCATCCCTCAGAACCGATACACCTAATTTCTTCTGTTCTATCAGTGCTAAATTATTCCGACTACTCTTACCACGCGACTAGGGTAGCACAAACGCCTCGTAAACGTAAGGAAATCTTATCAAAACCTAGAGTGCTACCCCGACTACAAGACAAGGATCGCATTGTCGATTCCGTAAAACACTCTCGTAATACACCCGGATCTAACAATGGCCGGCACGTCCTGTAAACAACGAATCGCATCCATAAATTAGATTTTGCCTTGATTTATAAATTTCACTACTTCTTGTTGATTGATCGACCTACTGTAAGGTAACATGTTACCTCCTCTAAACACGCCCACGATGAGCTTAATTCTCATGCAAGGATCTTTCGCTAATTAATCTTCTTTCCGTTCGAGAATAGACCGCTATGAGAGTAGACTAAATGTCATGAAATTAGAATGGCACGAAACATGTTTAGGCAAAATGCACCTGGCATAGGGTCGGGATGCACAACTCTATTAGAATCTTCAAGATCTTAACGAAACCAGAGATATCACCCATCTCCAGATAATGGAGACCATAGATGAAGTCGCCACTTTACGATTAAAACTAGTGAGTTTTTAACAAATTTTCATTAGATGTTCTCCACAGACCTTCGCAAATGCAAATCTTTCAACAGATTTTCACCGGACATCTCCTCCAAATTTTCCACAACTACTAATTTTCAAACGAGTTTTTGTAAACAAAAATTTCTGATGTATTGCCAATGACAATGATTTTTGACATATTTGATTGACCTTAAGCTTTTTAACAGATTCTTATCAATTCAAGTTTTCAAATCCATAAGTTATTAACAAAATTACCAAAATTACGATGTTATTCTTTCTTAGCCAAATGAAAACCATATGTATGAACCAACACTTGATTTTCACTCAATTCATTGCTATGATCTAAACCCTAGTCCCACTTTGAAACTAGGACACGATTAACAGTATAAAATGGCAACACGTAATCTTACAAAGTCAGATCGAGACGGATTTTATAGGGACAAACCTCTCCTTCATTTGCAATATCACCGTTTTAGTAAACATTATTCCGTAGGAAATGACAAGTCCCACTATAGACAACTACGTGTCAGACGACGAACTATTCTATAAGGGACCGACGACATTCCCATGCCTACTTACTTTGGACAATGATAACAGCTTATACATTAGAACATCTGCGGGTCTTCTAACGATTTACGTACTGAAGATATGTTCCAATGGTTTATATTGGATGTAATCCAACAATTCACTCATGTTTTCACAACTCATGGTTGGGGTGTTACCCGCCATACTCATACGAAACTTGTTACTTAATCATGCTTGATCACTATTTTGTCATATCCGACAAAAGTTTTACTCATAACGTAAAACACATTATCTAACCGTAACTTGATCACCGTTTGACTTGTGTTATCAACAAATTATTCATACGCCTTATTAGATCATGATTGATCACTACGCAATTTGACTACCGTTCGAACAATGGAATAGTCTTTATTGTACTGCTATTTTAACAACAAATGATCAAGGGTTGACCACTTTCAGAAATGACTTAGACACTGAGTATATCATAGAGTTTACTAATTGATTCAGGCCGGTTAGCACAATTCAAAATTTCACTTCAAAGTTGCGGATAAAACTTTTCTCTCTAGACATGATAATCAACCAAGATTGAAATACCTCCTCTCTCCTTCTTCTCCAATGTTATCTATGAATTCTGTCATAATCATTGTTATGAGAAAAACTTGTTCATAGTTCCTCCAGTTTACGGTGGAACTCTAATCCTAACAAGGGGAGGAAGGCAAAACGAAATTGAACACCATACAGCGTGGAAAGTATAAGAAAAGGACAACCATGAATCAAGAAATCAGAAATGAGAATGTTTCCTCCTAAATTTAGAAAAACTACCTATACGATTACCTAGACGGTACGAGTTATCACAAGTACCTCCAACGCATATTGGATCAGAAGGATCTAAATATGAGGCAACGTCGATGGGTCGATTTGCTTACCGATTACGATTGTGAAATCCATTATCACCCAGGCAAGGCAAATGTTGTTGCCAATGCCTTAAGCCGAAAAGAACGAGTAAAACCTCTTCGAGTCCGAGCGCTCAGTATGACAATCCACAACGATCTCATCATTCAGATTATTACCGCTCAACTCGAAGCACTCAAACCTGAAAACTTGAAACATGAGGCCTTGCATGGCATAGACAAACAATTCGAAACCAAACCCAATGGGGTCAAATACTTCTCAAATCGAATCTGGTTGCCCTATTTTGGGAACCTACGCGACTTGGTGATGCATGAAGCTCACAAGTCCAAATACTCTATACATCCTGGGTCTGACAAGATGTATCATGGCATCCAAGGATTATATTGTTGGCCAAACATGAAAGCTGAAATCACCACATACGTCAGCAAGTGCCTCACATGCTCTAAAGTCAAATCCGAATATCAAAAACCTTCCGGCTTACTTCAACAATCGGAAATCCCTCAATGGAAATGGGAGCAGATCACTATGAACTTCATCACTAAACTTTCAAAAACATCGAGCGGTTGTGACACAATTTGAGTGATCGTCGATCGTCTCACAAAATCTGCTCATTTCCTCGCGATCAAAGAAACTGATAAAATGGAACGCCTCACTCGAATCTATCAGAAAGAAATCGTATCCAGACATGGCATTCCCATCTCGATTATTTCTGATAGAGATAGTCGCTTCACATCTCACTTTTGGCAATCATTACAAAAATCTTTGGGTACTCGTCTGAATATGAGTACTATATATCACCCACAAACCGACGGCCAAAGTGAACGTACCATCCAAACACTGGAGGACGTGCTACGGGCCTTCGTAGTTGACTTCAGTGCAAACTGGGAACATCACTTACCCTTGTGCGAATTTTCATACAACAACAGTCACAACACCAACATTAGGCTGCACCTTTCGAGGCACTGTACGGTCGTAAGTGCCGTCTGTTGGACCGAAGTGGGAGACAACCAACTCACTGGTCCAGAAATCATTCATGAAACCACCGAGAAGATCGTTAGTATCCAAAACCGGCTAAAAGCCACACATGATCATCAGAAGAGTTATGCGGACATGAGATGCAAGCATCTCTAGTTCCAGGTTGGGGATCGAGTATTGCTTAAAGTGTCACCTTGGAAAGGTGTCATTCGCTTCGGTAAACCCCAGGTACTTTCGACCATTTGAGATCCTTGAAAGGATTGGTCCAGTGGCATATCGATTAAAGCTACCACCCGAGCTCAGTATCGTGCATCCCACATTTCACATTTCTAATCTTAAGAAATGCATGTCTGATGAGACACTCATAATACCGCTTGACGAAATCCACATCGATGATAAACTTTATTTCGTCAAAACACCAGTTGAAATCATGGACCGGGAGGATAAACAGTTAAAACAAAGTCGTATTCCCATCGTTAAAGTCCGGTGGAATTCACGGCGTGGTCCGAAATTCACTTAGGAATGGGAAGATCAAATGCGACTCAAGTATCCACACATATTCACAGACTCCACACCAACCATGACTTCGAGCTAAATTTCGGGACTAAATTCTCTTAACAAGCGGAGAATGTGACACCCGCCAAATTAGGACTAGTAATTAGTACCTAATCATTGTGTTAATACATGTAATTAGTTCTATGTTAGGCTAATCATCTGTATCATCATGTATATATTTTTGAATTTATATATATACACACACACATACACACACACACATACATACATATATATATATATATATATATATATATATATATATATGCGATTTGCTTAAATCGTGCATTTACGATTCGGATGGAATCCGAACACCTCAAATACGGACGTTGGTGACAAGTTTTCATAAATAATGTAAACCTATTTAGTAATTAAATAGTCATTATTTACTATGTAGTAATATTGCATAATAATAAACTAAAACTATTACGTTTGGGGTAAAACGTAACATATCCGAGAAACCATGTAAATCGAGCACGACACCCGAACGAAATCCAAAGATACGTCTTGGTAACTGAAAAGAAGTGTTTATAAGTATTTAGTCAATCTAGTTATCACTCACATGTTAAAACCATACGCGAGAACATCAAACGATAATTATTAACTTTTAACTCGCGCGATTAACGTTTAGACGAGCGAAGAACGTAACGCGAATCAAGGAACCGACCCACAAGCCCGAGGACCTCCTAGGACTGACCCAAGACAACCCAAAACGGGCCCAAGGCCAGCCCAAATCGGCCCAAGGACCCAAAGGGGTCAGCCTTAAGTACCGCATACTTAATCCCTTTTTCTCTTTACTTTCCTTCATTACACATTCACCACTCTCTCACTACACACCAATTTCTCTGCTCCCCTCTAACTAAATCGACCAACCACCACCACATCCAGACTCCCCCACGTCCTCCAAGGACCACCATCATCAGCCTTCGTCATCTAGCACACTTCCTAAGTCGTTTTCTCAAGGAAGAACAAGGAAACGCAGCAGCAGCACACATCAACACATCCACGCCCTAAAACTTCTCTTTGCTTGGTATAACCTTCTCCTCTTTCACTAGATCTACTTGCTTAAAATTAATATACATGATAATGCTTCATATCTACTGATTATGTCCAAAAACAAGCCTCACATCGTTAAGAACATACGAAAAAACAATGGGTAAAAGCTTTAACCACTGGATAATAAAATAGATCGGTTTAGATCGAGCATAACGAGACCATTTCATAATGAAATCACATTATTATTGATTATTGAGCCTAATCTTAAGTTTAGGAAGTATAATTTTCAAATCTATAAATCTCACGAAGAATGGAGTTCAGTTGCTATTTTAAACTGTAAGTACAAAAGTACATAGACAGTCTGTACTTTCTGACCAGAACTTTGGTCAACTTGTAATCATTATATCTTTAGATCTACTAAACCTTTGGACTTGAAACGAATTTTAAAATTTATATAATCTTGTTACCTTTAAATCCCCTACTCGCACATTTTGTGAAGTTTTATAAAACTCAACTAATGACCAGATTATTGGATGTATGTCACAAAAATGGGCTGCTTGACCTTTGTCCCTTTGCCATTTAATATAAAAAGTTTCATTTGAATAAAAGACTTGTGAAAATATGAGAATTAAACCTAAGACATAACCCTACAACCTATAATTTTTCTAGATTCTATATCAATTTAAAACAGAGTCAAAATAAGCACCGAAAACAACCGAAATCTATTAAAAACTAACATAGGGACTGTTTTGGAATACGTTTAAAACCGAAACTTCCGAAATTCTCACGGAACATGGAAACTATTTTATTTTGGTTAGAAAACATATTTGAGGCTTGTGTAAAAGTTTCGGGTCAAACCGAGCATTTTTGACCAAGTTCGCAAAATTGAAACTCATCACAGCCTGACATAGCGACATTCAATCGAGTGTCGCCACCCCAACTAGCGACACTAACTTAGGTGCCGCTACTCGTCGAATTACCATTTTTAGCAACACTTGCATTGAGTGTCGCCACCACCCATGAAACCCTAACTAGCGACACTTAATCGAGTACCGCTACCTATCCAAGTGTCACTACTAGCGACACTAGCTTCGAGTGTCGTCAACTCCTCAGAAACCCTAACTAGCGACACTTAACTGAGTGCAGCTACATAATCGAGTGTCGCCATAGCAACACTGACTCTAGTGTCGCCAATTACAGGAGGTATAAAGATATTTATTTCCAACAAGTCTCGATTTCACGCAACGTTTACTAAACCTTATACAATACAACTAATACACACAAAATATATACTTATGAAAGTATGCGATGAAACAACACGAAACCTAATAACAATGTCTTCGGGAATTATTATTACATACTTAAATGCAAACATTTTTAATTAAACAACAAGTGAATACTTAGACATAACTAGTTGGAGTGGACAACTAGCATGAATGACCTTTTGAGACATTCACTCATACATACAACCTTATGTGCTTAGGGCATTAGAAGGTTGCAGGTTCAGAGAACCTACAGATTATTTATATCGGATACACGTTTATTGATTTACATGCCTGCTTTCAAGACTCAGGTGAGTCTCATAGCCTCGCATTTTACTGTTTTTACCTCGGGGTGAGGATACATGCTCAGATTTTATTTACATATGAACACAAGAACAAAACTCGATATATTGACTGCATGAGTTGTTTTACCTAATCATGAAGCCCTCCACATCATAGTTTGTTAGTATGGATCTTAGCGTGAATGTTAGTGAATGGTACCATTTGGGATTGACAATCCCTGTCCGGGGCAGTCGCGATACCACGACTGCTGGTCAAATGGACATATTAGCATTTGTTCATAACGAGTGTAGATTAGGCACTCGCAGGAGGCAACCTCGATCGGGCACTTGATTATGATCCTGACACCTCAGTTAAGCTCAAACTATGAGCTCGTGGCAGTAATATACACATTTATTTGATTGATTTCAAATATGATTAAATCTTGTGGTTCATACATTATTGTTTCATCGTAACACCTGTGAGCTCACCAGCTTTTAGCTGACCTTTTAGCATGTATTCTCAGGTACTCAGCAATAGTAGGACTACTCAGGATATCAGTAGCTCTTGTCGCATGCAAACACTAAAATGTTAAGAGATTTTCCTGCATTTCTACCTTTTGTATAAACTAGATATGTGTTAGAATCTCTAAGGGAATTCATGTGAACTCAATATTTTGTAAACAATATGTAAACTTTTATTACATCAATGTAATTTGTCAAAACGACGCATATAGAGTCGTTCATTTTATCTTTGTGCTTTGATTACTTGATTAGTCGCACCCTGACCCGAACTTCTTCCGCAACAAGTAATTTGGGGGTGCGACATCTACTTTCCGGTGATATCTATCCTTTCATACTGTTATTATGTTAGAATTATCCATGCATAGTATTATGGTATGTGCTTTATTTATTGCCATGATTATTGACTAGTGTAATATTGTGATTGTTGAAATGTAAATATTTAGGAATAAGGAAAATGTTAAATTAATCTTTAATTAAATATGTGATTGGAAATTGCCATGCTATGTATCCGGTTAAATTTCTCAAGCTGTAGATCGACTTAATTCACCCATTTCATCATTTCCAATCTTTCACGTGGCTATCTGTGTTACTGTATGAAAGTTATCTGTGTTATCTGTGTTACTGTATGAAGCTGTGAAAATGCCATAAAACGGCCCAATACTTAGTATAACATTGGAACCACCTCTGGTGAAGTACAAATGCGTGGAAGCTATGGACCGATCGTAGGCATATAACACCGTAGATTACCTGGAAGGTACCCATCCTGAACATGGTCTAGGTATATACAAAAGCTGTGGAATTACTAAAAAACATAGTATACACCGTGAAACAAACCTAGGGATGAACGATTGATCGCAAAGGAGGGTCTACCCCTTGACATAAGTAAATGATCTCCTCAATTAAATTAAAATGGGATTTTGAAATGAAAGCAAACACTCAGCTGTAGTGTGAGATGCTTTACTGCCTAATCCTACTTAACTTATAGTATAACATACATTAGCATGCAATTAGCACAAACCTTAATAAAATCAACTAGACTTAGGTGTAAAGAAAGGTCAAAAATTAAATATCGGTTTGTTGCCTTATTCATGCACTAAGGAGTCAAACTCCAGGAAGGGTCACTTGTCCTCATCGGATAGTGTTGGGGGCTGAGTAGCCTGATCTGATCATACTCATGATAACCTAGTATTCAGTGACATACGACTTAGGGTTTTCACTTAAATCGTAGGATGCAAGCGTTTACACCCAACCTCTATTGATTATAACTAAGGAAAGTATCCAATCACCTTTTATAATAAACATCATTCCGAAATCTGAAAATTGAAACTTCAGCAATCACAACTCTATCTATCTGCTTACCCCCATCTTTAGTTTAGTGTTTACTTTTCTGCAAATTAGTTAAATTAGAAAAAACCCAAAAATAAACCCTAACTGCTCTATTAAACCTATCCTATTTGCTACTATTATTAAGGTATATACTTCATTTTGATTCGCTCTAATTTTAAGAACGACACCTGAGTCAAACTTACCGCTTACTACCGTAATACCATTAGAGCGGTAAGTAGTATTTAAGCTTAGGCTTCCCAGCATTATAAATATGAAAACTTAACCCAGGTCGTGTCCCGAAGGTTAGAGCAATGACCAAGGTGAAACCCGAACCGACCGCTAGGCAGCGATCAAACGCTAAATCCATCAAACTCGACGGAAAATTCTTAGACACCATGTCTAGAATCCCTTCGGGATCCAAATACATCCGATGCATGCTGGCAACTAAGGAAAAGATACCCGAAGTACCTAAAATTTATCTCAACGACGAATGCTCAGCCTTCATTCAAAATTCCCTTCCGGAAAAACTAGGAGACACGAGCCGTTTCACTTTGCCTTGTTCCATCTATCACTCGGGCACAATACGCTCCTTGGCCGATCTTGGAGCTAACATCAATCTCATGCCCTACTCACTCTACTCCCGACTGGAAATAGGACCACTGCAACCCACTAAGATGAGCGTCTAACTTACCAATCAAACAATCCGACATCTTAGAGGCATAGTAGAGAATGTCATGGTAAAGATTGATAGGTTCTGGTTTCCCACTGACTTTGTAGTGATGGATATACAGGAGGACATAAATACACCCATTATCCTAGGAAGGCCTTTTATTAATACTGCTCGTGCTATTATTGATGTTTACTCGCAGACTATCGGCCTTAGAGTACATGGACAGACTATCGCTTTCAAAATCAACCAGGTTGATGAACTTCTCGCAGAGCAAGCAGAAAGATATACAATCTCAATGGGCAGAGTTACTTTAGACGATGATACTTCTGACTCGGAACTATCACACAGTTACATGCCTGATGAACACACTAGCCTTATAGCATCAACATAAGAGTCGGAGTCAGAAGAAGAGATGGGAGATTCCGAGCCAGATGAGTCATAGCCGGAAGAAATGGAGGAAAAACAAACTGAGCAAGAAGAAGAAATGGAGGAATCCTAAGAAGAAATAGATGAAGACTCCGAGGAAGAAGAAGAGGATTTATACCAATCCAATCCACCGCATCGTTACTTACCTGATTCCTAATTACCTACATCGGAGATCATGCAGATCGAGAACACTGAAGATATCATCTCTCTGTCAGATAACGAATCAGATGATGATCAACCACTGATGAACCACATGATACAGGATTTGGCATAACTATGGAAAGGCTTATAGCCTCTGTCATAGATCCCTCTAAGCCTCTCATCTCATCTCGCCTCGACGCTCTGCTAAACATAGAGAAAACCATTGCTTTATCAAAACAACACACAGAGCTTAGAGACAAACTCCTGATGAAGATCTCAACATACGAAAGTTCCCGGTTACCAGAGCTTTATTCAAGAGAACCTACCCGAAGAATTCAAACTTTCGATGCATCTGCGCCTCAAACTCAGTTCGAATATGGAGGTACCTCTAAATCCATCCGAGAGACTGATTCTCAGGAGGAGAAAGACATAGCGTTGCATTCTTCACAACTGATATCTCAAATCACCTATGACTCCCAGCCACCATCTGATTTTGTTGATTTCCCTGATTCACAGGCTAGGGATACTCCATCAACGGAGAGTGATGAGGGTGATGTCATATACACTAACGTTCCAGTAGATATCCGGTCTATCCAGCTTCCTACGTCTCCTGCTGACCCACCTTCTCCAGAATTTCCGATCATCACCAACCACGAGGAAATGATAAGTGCCATCGAAGAATTTGAAATGACATACCTACTATGACGAGCATTATCATTAACACTACCAACAATTACACCCCATGACAACTGGCCCTGACGGAGGAACAACACGACTTCTTCTTCCACAACCGTCTCATTGCCTTCGTTGAAGATCTCGGTACTCAGCTACTGCAGGAACAAGACGACGCTGAACCAACACCTGAAGAGCTAAAGTTCTTTGAATAGTAGAAGAGCCTTTACATGAAGATCTATGACACTCTAATCAGATCCACATTCCCATATTTCATCGAACAATCAGAGTTTCTACACTCATACCGTGGAAATATGTGCCATGCTACTGGAAACCCTAATGCAGATGCAAATATTAGACTGATGAACGATCTTTGGGGAATACATAACTCTATGGCTAGGATCGATCACATTGACGAAACTTCCCCCCACCGGTTCTACGTTGACTGCAGTATAGAGTACCATGCTCACAAGATTGCCCACGATCTTGAGTATTTGAGTTTTGGTGAAAGGGCGCGTGTCATCCCTTCCTCCATATCTGAAGGATTGATTGTTAACATTGCGAACTTCCTCACTGATCGGATCCAGGAAATCTTTGTTGAGGATCATCCGGAGGAGCATGGGCAGATATTTAACAATGATTTACGTGAGATATATGTTATAGTATGCAACACCTTTCGAAACTCTGATCTCACATTCTCCGGCTATTAAACCCAGCTCATCCAGGGCATTCATGATTGGATTCGAGAAATCAGGGGAAATTCTGGCATAGCAGATCACGATACTCTACACCTCCAGTTTCTCGATTTCATGGACTCATTCATACGACAACACCTCAGCGAGAAATGATTGAATATGATGATTTTCCTAAAGTTGATTCCCGCAGAACTATTCTTATAAGAAATTAAAGGCATCACTTGGGATCTTCTACACATGCAAAGGGTTACTGAGCAACATCTCCAGAGTTTCCCTATCTTTGCATCAGATTTCCAAAGATCGTTCAAGACATTGGTTGCCACTTTCTGAGGATCTATCCACGTAATCCCATGGTTCTACTTCTGAGCACTTCCAGTCCTGGAGGTTCCAGCACCAGCTAATCTGCAGGAAGGCAAACCCGTGGAATAAGCGTTGAAGTGAGAAGAATGTTGATAAATGAAGAAGATCTCCGACTATCCTTCACACTTGGATAAGACCAAATGTTTTACAAAACAAACTCTGTATTACAACTTGTTTTGCAAATAAAACACTCGTCTCAGAAAATAGGAAATAATTTTGAAAATGACAAACAAATCGTCAGCATTTGAGGTACTTGCATACTACTTTTATGCATTATGCTCAAACTCGCTTAAAAACACATGTTTTATAAAACTGGTTTGTAATAGAAAACATTTTTTCAAAATTTTGAGACAGTAATTTCTCTTTTCATTTTCAAAAACAAAATCGAGTTTGTTAAAAGGGCTTCATACAACGTGTTCACACTTATGAGATCAATTCATGAGAATAAGATGAGATGATGAATAATAGCAAGTCACTTGAATTCGAGCCGTTCTTCATGAAGAATGCAGAAGAAGATCTTGGCAACATCTCCCTTCAGCAAAATTCAGACTCTCAGATTCAATGCAACGTGCTATCTAGGGAGTGTCTATTCCTTTCCCTCTTTTATCTGATTTATTTTGATTCGTCTTAATTTGCTTTATTAGTTTGTTAATAAAGGTGGTCTATACTCTATCCTAAGTTTATCACTAAGTGTGAGATTCCAGCCCAAAACAAATACTTAAGAAACATTTTCTTGCATGTTCAAACTCTAAGTGTGGGATTTTGCTTCTAGCAAAATCTCTACTCAAGAGAACGTTAGGGACAATATTCTTCTAAGTGTGGGATAACAGGTATAGAATACCTTGAATTGTTCTCATGATTTTTATTCCAAAAATAGCAAAATCAGAAAATGTTCCTCAAATTTTTAAAAGTTTTCAAAAAATTTCAATAAAATATAAAAAGTATGAATATAATCATCCGATTAACTCTAAATTTTTTATTTTTAATATTTTCCAAGAGAATTCATTTTCAAAATATGAGTAAGTATAGGGAAAATAAGGTAGGGTCTGTTTAAGCAAGAAATAACAATCTAATAAGGAGCATCACAAAGAACATACTACCCATTTGCAGTGACGTATCTTGAGCCTAAATAGCATTTATTTTTAATGCTTCACTACTTCATTTCTTGTGTGTGCTGATGCATGTGTCTCTGAATTAGAACTTGCTATTGACATACGTTTTGAGACCATATTGGTGAGTATCGTATGCGGTATATGTGCAATTAGATGACCAAGACATTCCCTAGGATTTAAGCCCACTTTCTCTAGCCTTCTCTTTCAAGCCCAAAACCCTTCTGATGCTCATTTTTAGTATCAATGATCCACTTAGTAAACCCTGTTGAGCCTAAACCTTTCGTTTCATAAAAAACCCACAAACCACTACTTCCCCAAAATGATTATTTGATAATCACATACAAAGTTCAGAAAATGAACTGGAAAATATTTTTAAATATTTTATTTGAAAATATTATACAATCAGTCAGAGACAATAATGAAAAGAAAACAAATGTACGTTTTATTTAAAACGTGTCCTGTGCGAACAGAAACAATTACAAAATGTACCCAAAGGTCAAAAATAATGAAAGTATTATTTTTCCCATTCATTATAAAGTATTTGAAGAATTACCTCAAAATATAATTACGAAATTTAATTGAAAATTTGCACACAATTGGACTCAAACCCGAAATTAACGGGTTAAAAACTCAAACTAATACTACCGTAAAATATCTGGGAGACAGATTTGTACTATCTCCATACTTCCTTTGACAAAATATCCGTTCCATATCTTTCATATATACTCCCTCTTTAAATACCAAACCTCTAATAATTTAGCTCACCCACCTTCTTCTTTCTCCTCTGTGTTCTTCGACTGGAAGCAATAGCAACAGTAGCAAGTAGAAGGGAAGCAGGAGCAACTCATACCTTCATCTTTACCATCTCATCTCCATAATCACCTTCCAACCAAAAATCACAAACTAATAACAATGATAACTTAATCAACACTATATCATCATCTTTGTATCATCATATCCACCAAATCATAATCATCATCATCGGATATCATCATCATCGAGCAACACCATCACCTCTCGGGTCACATCACCACCACCATCATCACTTTCGGGCATCATCACAGTCGAGGGGAAAGGAAACAACAGCAGGTTATAACTCACCATCGTCGTCATCACTCCCGGTCACCACCTCACTCATGAGCAACCACTCTCTCTTAGAATTTCATGTATATAAAACTCATGATCCTCATGTTTTACTGTTATACATCGGTTTTTATGTCCTAAAAGATAGATTAGAAATTGTTTGTTGGATCGAAATCGTGACTAGGAGATGGAGGAACTGAGCCGTACGGCTCATATTGTATACAAGTATACAACCGAATGGTGGTGTGCCACCTTTAAAAATGAAGGATTTTCACTTGCTTAACAACACTTAAATATATGCACATGGTAATCTAATCACTAATTGATGATATAGCCTAGTGGTTAAATAATTGTGGTTGTAGAGTAAAGGTGACCTATTTTGGTTCCATATTTTTTTTACTAACTCATTAATACACTATTGGGTCATGGGCCAAAAAGGGAAATGGACTGCAAGTTCTAAACATAAATGTATTGCGCCAAAACTATTTAAATGGGTCGGTTAAACAATTGGGTCAAACGAGTAAATGGGCCAAACGGATTATTATGATATTGGGCTAGATAAACTAAATGGGCCATATAATTTTTAAACACAATTTGGGCCAAGCACAGTGGGCCATGTATATTCTTAAAACACAAATTAGATCAAGCCCAACGGGCCGTTGATGCTGTGTAAACAGAGTCAAAATTATAAATAGAAATACCTTCTTACTATACACAACACAGGCAAGAATGCCTGATCGTGTAATAGTATAGTATGGTAAGTACGAGTCGAACACAGGGAACGGATATTAATTCAAATAAAGTCGAAATTTATACAAATAAGAAAAACAAATAAAAGAGGAGGGCGTTTTAGTTCCGATCGAACAATTGGCAAACAATTATAAAAATTGATTTATTAAATAAAACTTAATTAAGTAATAAAGAAATGATAAAATAATTACTTAAACAAAATATTTAATTCAAATGATAAAAGAAATGCATTTGCTTGGATTACTTTCCTTAGATTCCGGAAATCATCTTATTGAATTACTAACATATGGATTTATTGTTGCTTTGACAAATATAGCCAATCTTCCTTACAAGACAAATTGATATAAACACAATCAAGAAAGACACAAGGTTGATTTCAACACACTAACATTTCAATTTAATGTTGCTCACCAGATTGTATTCTAGATTAAACCAACACCGTTCATGTGATTTATTCTCTTAACTTGAATCAACAAAGTCTATAACTAATTAAAGTTATCTCGTTCATTAATGACCATTATCAATTATTAACCCTAACCTGTCAAACTCAATATATTCAGCAATAATCGTCAATTGAAATCAACAATTATCAATAATCTTATAATTAAAATGAAATCAATCTCAATTAATCATAAAACCACGTTAGGTAATCACTAACAATCATTCAATAACCAAGGTTCTTCGAATAAACACATAAACTTTAAATAAATCCAATTAAATCCGCAAATCAATAATCAATCCGTAATATAAGTATCATTATCCAAGCAAATACAATAAAGAATTAGCCAATCATATTATCACAGAAACTCAGATTCATTATCATAACCGAAATCATAATCAAATGAAAGAAAGAAATGTTTTCGAACCGAGAAATCGAAATAAATGAATTAGTAATTGATAGCCTTCAATTCTTCTTGCTTCTTGATTATCCAAATGCTCCAGATTAAGGGTTTTGAGAGGTAAAAACCGGCTGTGAAGAAAAGTGTGTGATCACCCCTCAAAATGAAATGATTTTGGATTTTTAAGGTTTCTGCCGAATCAATCCATACGCCGTATGGACATCCATATGCCGTATGGATTGAAAAGCCCATGGATCAAACCCGCGTACTCTGGCAGCCCGGCTCACTCAATCCATACGCCGTATGGACATCCATACGCCGTATGGATTGAAAAATATGACTTTTCACCAAATCGACCTCCATTCTCCAACTTTAATCTTTTCACCTCCTTTTCTTCAATAATGACTCATTTTCTGCTTCTTTTCCAATTCAAGGTCCAAATAATTCCTAAATGCAAATATGAACGAATTGAGTATCTTATTCACATGAAATGCATAAGAAATGTATTGAATAAAGGGATAATTAGCACTATAAAATAGCACATTTTGGCGTTCATCAAACATCCCCCACTTGAATCCTACTTGTCCTCAAGTAGACTATTGATTCAAAAACTTTAAAACTTTAAATATGAACGGAAAATAAAAATGCAAAAGGACTTACATACTATACAACACTTGACAAACCAAATTCTTATCTTAAAATCAATTCTACCTTAAAGCTTAGCAATCAAGAAACTCTCTAAAGGAAACAACTTCTAATACATTATTATTAGACATAAAAGATAATTAATTCATGATTACCGATATTGTTGATCACTTAAACAATCTAAATTTCAGAAATTGAGCTCAACTTTTATTATTCTAGCAGGCTTTACCCTTGATTCTCAATAGCAAAATACCCTCATATAAATAACATGTCATAATTTTCCAAATAATGAACATCCAAATAAATCAATCATTTTTCAAACCAAGACATTGGTGATAGGTCTGTACCTTAGTACAACAGAGCGACATAACTTGGCTTTGGTTTTTCAATTCATGAGTCCTTCGTACTCTTTTCTTTCTTATTTTTTTTATCAAATATACTGACGGAAACCAGGTCTGTACTTACGTACAACAGAGGAGTCAACACCCAGTATATTCCCAAATGAAGATAATTAGGATCCCAAAATTATGGATTATAACACGCTATCATATAAAGATTAGGACTAAAGTCATACCTTGCTAAAGATCCTCTTAAGGTAAATCCCTACTTTAAGTATTAAATTTCGTAATAGCTCAATAACCTTCAAAAAGATTGCCTATCGATACATCACAATATGAACTATCTAATATTTAAGAATTAGATACATTTCAACCATTGAATTCTCAAAATATGTTACAAGATTTGCTAAACTTTACGCAGAATACAATTTTAAAATTTAGGCTAAAAAATGACTAACATAGAATGCCCTTTAACTCAATAATTACCATTCATATCTTAAGGACAAACAAACTTCTTTTCCCCCATCCCCCACTTAAGAGTATGCAATGTCCTCATTGCAAAAGAAAACAATAATATAGGAAATAGAAAAGAAGTGAAATAGTAAAACTCCCCTGATCAAGAAGAAAAATTAGAAGGTGATCCATATAAGAAAAATATACAACAGCACACTTCCGTAGGCTACACGATTGCATTTAGCGTATGCAACAAGCCTTTAAACCCTTCAGTATCCTGAATGGACGAGTTGTAGTCTCGTGAGGGTTTCCAAGGCACACACCCACAAAGTTCAAACCTACAAACAAAAACAAGAAAGCAAAATAATAAAAATAACAGGTTGTCTCCCGTAAGCGCTTTTATTTATCACGTCGGTAAGCTTGACATTTTACTTCGTAACTTAACTCAAATTCATCTCCAAATCACGCTTGGAGTCCCTTGCATCACCATAGTATTTCTTCAACCGACTTCCATTTACCTTGAAAGTTTTTCCAGAATAACCTAGCAGATCAACCGCTCCAAAAGGATAAACTCTTTCAACTACAAAAGGTCCTGTCCAACGTGTCTTTAACTTACCAGGAAACAAATGCAAGCGTGAACTGTATAGGAGAACCTTAACACATTTCTCAAATGTATGATTCGACTTAAGACGAGCATCATGCCATTTCTTAGTTCGCTCCTTAAACAGTTGTGAATTGTCATAGGCATTCACCCTTAACTCATCCAACTCATTTAGCTGGGCCATTCTCTCTTTTCCAATTAACTGATCATCAAGATTGCACTGCTTTAGAGCCCAGTATGCCTTATGCTCCAATTCAAAAGGTAAGTGACAAGCCTTCCCATAAACAAGACGATAAGGTGTTGTTCCAATTGATGACTTAAAAGCTGTTTGTGCCGCCCATAATGCATCATCCAACTTAAACGACCAATTCTTAGGATTTCCTTCAATTGAACATTCTAAAATACGCTTCAATCCCCTATTGGTTACTTCCACCTGACCACTTGTTTGTGGATGATAAGCAGTCGAAAACTTGTGGTTGACTCCATACTTCCGCAACACTTTTTCCAATTGAGCATTTGTAAAATGCGTCCCCCGATCACTAATTAAAGCTTTCGGTGCTCCAAAACGCGAGAACAACTGCTTGAGAAATTTCACCACTACCCTAATGTATTTATTTCCATTGCTAGGTGGAAATGGGCCCATGAAATCTATTCCCAAGATATCAAAAATTTCACTCACCATTATTGGATTTTGCAGCATCTCATCTCTCTTAGAAATTTTTCCAGTGCGTTGGCAGACATCACACTCCTTCATATACTTGAATGCGTCCTTATAAACTGTTGGCCAGTAAAATCCTGCCTCTAATACTTTTCTTGCAGTATAATTAGGACCATGATGTCCTCCAGCCGGACCATCATGACAGTGCTCTAAAATTATGTCGCATTCCTCTCCAGCTACGCACCTTCGGACTATACCATCGGCACACTGTCTGAACAAGTACGGGTCTTCCCAGAAGTAATATCGTAAAGATGAGAAAAATCATTTTCTTTGGTTGAAGTCTAATCCAGATGGAAGAGTATTCATAACTAAGAAGTTTGCAATATCGACAAACCATGGAAATTCATTCAAAATTGCCTTCAACAAACTTTCATCAGGAAATTTATCCTGAATTTCCGATTCATCTAACTTATCCAGCTCAGGATTTTCTAATCGTGACAAATGGTCAGGTGCTAAATTTTCGGCTCCTTTCTTGTCTCGAATCTCTATATCAAACTCTTGCAGTAACAAAATCCATTGCAACAACCTTGGCTTCGCATCTTGCTTACTAAACAAATATCTCAACGCTGAATGATCGGTAAACACTACCGTCTTTGACAAGATCAAGTAAGAACGAAATTTATCAAACGCGAAAACAACAGCGAGCAATTCCTTCTCAGTCGTAGTGTAATTTTCCTGTGTGTTTGTCAAAGTCTTGTTGGCGTAATAAATAGGTTGAAACTTCTTATCAACCCTCTGACCTAACACCGCCCCAACAGCATAATCACTAGCATCGCACATTAGTTCAAAGGGAAGATCCCAATTTGGACTAATCATGATGGGTGCAGATACTAACTTCTCTCTCAAAAGATTGAATGCATCTAGACATTCCTTGGAAAATTCAAACTTTGCCTCTTTCTCCAACAGTTTATGCATTGGACGAGCTATCTTAGAAAAATCCTTGATAAAACGGCGATTAAATCCCGCATGTCCTAAGAAACTTCGTATTCCTTTGACATTTGTTGGGGGTGGCAGTTTTGCTATTGCCTCCGATTTTGGCTTGGTCTACTTCAATCCCAACACTTGAAATCTTGTGTCCTAATACGATTCCTTCACGAACCATAAAGTGACACTTCTCCAGTTTAGAACAAGATTTGAACTCTCGCACCTTTGCAACATGTTTTTCAGATTTGCTAAACACTTGTCAAAAGAATCTCTGAAAACGGAGAAATCATCCATGAATATCTCCATGCTATCCTCCACCATGTCATCAAAAATTGCCATCATGCACCTCTGAAATGTAGCGGGCGCATTGCACAAGCCGAAAGGCATTCTTCGATAAGCAAAAGTCCAGAATGGGCATGTGAACGTGGTCTTATCTTGATCATGTGCATCTATCGGAATTTGGAAGTAACCAGAAAATCCATCTAAAAAGCAATAGTATTCTTTTCCGGCTAAACGCTCGAGCATTTGATCGATGAAGGGCAAAGGAAAGTGATCCTTGCGCGTAGCATCATTCAACTTCCTATAATCAATACAGACCCTCCATCCGGTAACAGTTCTAGTAGGAACGAGTTCATTCTTCTTGTTAGCAACCATTGTCATACCTCCGGAAATTGGATATATCAATCCAGAATTCAACAACTTGGATTATTTCTTTTCGTACCACATCCGTCACCTTGGGATTCAATCGCCTCAACGGTTGCACTACCGGCTTAAAGTCAGATTCCATCAGGATTTTGTGAGTGCAGTAAGAAGGACTTATTCCCTTGATATCACTAATCGTCCAAGCTATAGCCTTCTTGTGCTCCTTCAAAACATTCAATAAACTTTCTTTCTCATAGGCCGACAGCTGAGATGAAATGATTACCGATAGATCCGACTCTCCTTGCAAGTATGCATATTCCAAATGGGTCGGTAAATCTTTCAATTCTAACCTTGGTGGTTCTTCGAATGAGGATTTTACCGCCAACACCTCTTCTCTCGAGCAAGGAACCCCATGCATAGTAATGCGAGTTTCCTTCTTGATTAAAATTCCATCAGTCAACTCCGACTCTTCGCTCTCTATCAACTTATGTTCTTTATTCTCCAACTCCTCATCACACGAGGTCTCTATATTCTCTAGCAATTTATCTAATTCTTCGATGTCTCGTATTTCTTCTAAGCTTCCTGTCTATCCATCAAGAATCATGGGATGAAGATCTTCATCTTCCATGAGACTTTGTAGAAATTCCTCATCATCGGACATTCCTCTAGTACTAACAAAGTAACAAGTATCATCAACTGCAGCAGGATATTGCATTGACTTGTTAATATCAAACACTAATTTGTCATCTCCAACTCTCAAAGTGATCTTTCGATCAAAAACATCAATCAACGCCCTTGCAGTGGCTAGAAAAGGTCGTCCCAAAATGATAGGCACCCTCGAATCTTCAACCATGTCGAGAATCACAAAATAACACGGGAAAACAAACTTATCAACCTTTACCAGTACATTCTCGATCATCCCTTTTGGATATTGAACCGAACGATCGGCTAACTCGATGCACATTCTGATTGGCTTTGGTTCCCCTAATTTGAGTCTAGCATACATAGTGTAAGGCATGATTGATATACTTGCTCCCAAGTCCGCCAGTGCATTGGTGATGTCTAAACTTCCGATAAGACAAGGGAGAGTAATACTCCCTGGGTCTTTCATTTTTGGTGGTAGTTTATTTTGCATCACCGCTGAGCATCTCTCATTCATCGTTACCGTGGTCGCTTCAGCTAACTTGCTTTTATTAGTCAAAAGTTCCTTCAAGTATTTTGCATACTTAGGCATTTGAGCAATGGCTTCCACAAACGGAATGTTAATGTGGAGTTGCTTCAAATTCTCGAGAAATTTGTGATAATGAGCTTCATCCTTCCCTCTTCTCAAAGCTTCTGGATAGGGAGGTGCCGGTGCGTGATCCTTAGCGTATTGCTTATCCCTAGCACTTTGATCATCCTTAGCACTCCTCTTCGTGCTTCCGACAACTTCTACTTCCTTCTCCTTTTCAGGTAGAGGTTGAGATACATGCTTCTTCATTATAAGTGGATCTTCATGAACCTTTCCAGTTCGGGTAATTACTGCTTTAGCCTGATCACGTGGGTTGGTTTCGGTGAATCCTGGGAGAGTTCCAGGAAACCTCTCTTGGAGAACCTTAGCTATGTTGGAAATATTCCCCTCAATCTGCTTAATTGCAGCACCTTGATTTCTCACTAATGCTTCAGTCGTGTCGATACGTTGTCCAGCACTAGCAATAAACTGCTCATTAGTGGTCAAGAGCCTTCCCATCATTTCTTCAAGGTTGGTCTTCTTTTCGGGAAAAGGTGCTGCAGGTTGCTCCTTGGTGTAAAGTCATGGCTGAGTTTGGTGAAACGGGCGGTTTCCTTCCTGATAAGATCATCGGAAAAAGGTTCCTCCGCCTTGGTGGTAGTTTCCTTGACCTTCGCCAAACTTTACTTCTTCTTTTGCTTCTCCGGATTCAATCTCGGGACAATCCCTGACTAGATGCGTTCTTCCACAGTTGTCGCACCCTACTTGGATTGCATGAACAGTTTTTATTACCTTCTTTAAGTCTCTACCCATGCTGTCAAGCTTAGCAGTAATGGCGGCGAGACCATCATCATTGCTTGCTAACCTTTTTCTCCTAGAGGTGCCATCATCCCAAAGTTGAGAATGCTTGGCTTGATCACGAATGGCCTCCAAAGCTTCTCTAGGAATCTTCTTTGGAATAGATCCTTGAGCATCAAGTTGTTGTCTCGTAGCACGATCCATTCCTTTGTAGAATACCATAACGATTTGTTGGTCGTTTAGATCGTGTTGTGGACATTTATCCATCAAGTCCTTGTACCTTTCCCATGCTTGATGAAGCGACTCATCGATGTCTTGCTTAAAATTTTGAATGTCGTCGATCATCTTTGACGTCTTGGACGGTGGGCAATACATCTTGAGGAACTTTGTGCGAAGATCTTCCCAAGTGGTGATGGATCCTGCAGGTTCAGTTGAAATCCATCATTTTGCAGTTCCCTTAAGTGTTATCGGAAACACTCGGAGCATGACTTGGTCGCGTGTAACGTTGGGAACATTAAACATATTGGCAATCTCCAGTATCTTCTCAACGTGCTCATTAGCGTCTTCCGAATCTTCTCCCCTAAAGGGAATCTCCCTAAGCTCTTTGAGAAACTGTCCCTTGATTTCGAACTCCACTTCTCGCGCAATAGCTGGCCTCACAACTCCTGGCCCAAGATCTATGCGCATCCTGCTAGAGTACTGCTCTAAAGTCATGTTAGCGATATCGTCTGCCATTAGGTTATCTGGTTGATCGCTAAAAAGGAATTGTAAATACTCCCCGAAATCACTTTCTAAATACGAACGGTAGTTTCGGGTTCGTGGGGTGAAAAGGTTATTGGTAAAAATCTCGAAATCGTTGACAAGAAAAGTGTTAATTAACGGCGAGTTAGGAGGTGTGGAAGCAACGCGTCTTCTTTGATGAAATATGCGTTCGGTTTCTTCAAAAGGGTCGGTAAGTTCGGGTTGCGTTGCTCGGGTCATAAACTACCTGCAATTACTTATAAAGTCAGCAGAACAAGCAATCTGACAACCCTAACAGAACAACTCAATTTAATATTCACAAAAGTACCCTAATAGATAAAAGTTGTAACAAAGCTAATAACTACTAATAAAATAGACAAGTAACAACTAAACAAACTCCAATTTATTGAATCAAAACAAACCGCTTCCCGGCAGTGGCGCCAAAAACTTGATGTTGTGTAAACAGAGTCAAAATTATAAATAGAAATACTTTCTTACTATACACAACACAGGCAAGAATACCTGATTGTGTAATAGTATAGTATGGTAAGTACGAGTCGAACACAGGGAACGGATATTAATTCAAATAAAATCGAAATTTATACAAATAAGAAAAACAAATAAAAGAGGAGGGCGTTTTAGTTCCGATCGAACAATTGGCAAACAATTATAAAAATTGATTTATTAAATAAAACTTAATTAAGTAATAAAGAAATGATAAAATAATTAGTTAAACAAAATATTTAATTCAAATGATAAAAGAAATGCATTTGCTTGGATTACTTTCCTTAGATTCCGGAAATCATCTTATTAAATTACTAACATATGGATTTATTGGTGCTTTGACAAATATAACCAATTTTCCTTACAAGACAAATTGATATAAACACAATCAAGAAAGAAACAAGGTTGATTTCAACACACTAACAGTTCAATTTAATGTTGCCCACCAGATTGTATTCTAGATTAAACCAACACCGTTCATGTGATTTATTCTCTTAACTTGAATCAACAAAGTCTATAACTAATTAAAGTTATCTCGTTCATTAATGACCATTATCAATTATTAACCCTAACATGTCAAACTCAATATATTCAGCAATAATCGTCAATTGAAATCAACAATTATCAATAATCTTATAATTAAAATGAAATCAATCTCAATTAATCATAAAACCACGTTAGGTAATCATTAACAATCATTCAATAACCAACGTTCTTCGAATAAACACATAAACTTTCAATAAATCCAATTAAATCCGCAAATCAATAATCAATACGTAATCTAAGTATCATTATCCAAGCAAATACAATAAAGAATTAGCCAATCATATTATCTTAGAAACTCAGATTCATTATCATAACCGAAATCATAATCAAATGAAAGAAAGAAATGTTTTCGAACCGAGAAATCAAAATAAATGAATTAGCAATTGATAGCCTTCAATTCTTCTTGCTTCTTGATCATCCAAATACTCCAGATTAAGGGTTTTGAGAGGTAAAAATCGGCTGTGAAGAAAAGTGTGTGATCACCCCTCAAAATGAAATGATTTTGGCTTTTTAGGGTTTCTGCCGAATCAATCCATATGCCGTATGGACATCCATACGCCGTATGGATTGAAAAGCCCATGGATCCAACCCGCGTACTCTGGCGGCCCGGCTCACTCAATCCATATGCCGTATGGACATCCATACGCCGTATGGATTGAAAAATATGACTTTTCACCAAATCGACCTCCATTCTCCAACTTTAATCTTTTCACCTCCTTTTCTTCAATAATGACTCGTTTTTTGCTTCTTTTCCAATTCAAGGTCCAAATAATTCCTAAATGCAAATATGAACGAATTGAGTATCTTATTCACATGAAATGCATAAGAAATGTATTGAATAAAGGGATAATTAGCACTATAAAATAACAAATTTTGGCGTTCATCAGCCGTACATTTTATAAAAACATCAAACATAATACGAAATGAATACTTTGGACATAATTAACCAAACGAACAATTATACGAATGATTTACTAAACGTCCACTTACAAATATATAATCTCACGTGTTTAGGACACTAGGGGATTATACTTGGTACACGAGTGCACATTAGGATTGTTTGCTCTTCAGGTGAGTTTCACGACCCCTTTTTACTGCCTTTACTTTGGGGGAGATGCATTGCTTGTTTTACTTGTATACATATATGTATGTATGGTTTTACCGACTTGTAAATTTACTACTTGATAGACATACTTCCTTACAAACTTGCTACTTTACAAACATACCGACTTATTGATAGGCTTTACTACTTACAAACTTACTGTTTTGCTGGAATACTACTTTACAGACTTTATAGACTTGCTACTCTACAAACTTACTGTCTTATCGAGTTGGATACTTACTGTTTTACCAACTTATATATTTACTGCATGAACGACTTACAAATTTACCATTTTATAAATTATACCGACTTACAGACCTACGTACTTACTAAATTGCATGAGATACGTTTTAATCCAATGAAGTCCTCTGAATCATAGTTGTTAGTTATGGGATAAATGCGAGTTTTAGTTAATGGATCCATATGGGACTGACAATCCCCGCCCGGGGTAGCACGCACTACCACGAACCGTACTCGTATAAATGGGCGTTTTCTACTCATTTCGTATGAGTGTTTTTGGATTGGCACTCACGGAGGCAAATTACCGACTTGTTAAGCTTCGACTATGATGGCTCATGGCAGACTACACCGACCTTACTATACTTGTGAAATCCTTACTTACGGACCTACTACCGTTGTACAATTATACTTTACTGTCTTATTTATTTGGAAATTCTTTACATACTGATACATACATTGTGAATTCTTTACTACTGACTGTTTCTATTCGTACAATAAATTACATACTGTTTTGTGTACAAATTCTTGTTATTGTTTGTTACAAACCTGTGAGATTCACCAACATTTTGGTTGATGCTTTTAGTGATGCATTCTCAGGTACACAGCAACAGTAGGAATGGCCCGCAAGATATGCTAAGCTAGTACGAGTCGCATGCATACACACTTATGAAGATTTTACTTGCATTATCTTTTGTACTTTGATTATGTATTTAAAATCTTCAGAATCATTTTGTGAACTCGTTAATGATGTATACTTATGACTTAAAACCTTGTACTACTTTTGTAATGTAATGTATTTTCAAAAACGTCTCATTTAGAGTCGTTTGCTTAATCTTTGTGCTTGATATTTGATTAGTCACTCCCAAAAACAATCGCTTCCGCAAAGCATGAAATTGGGGGTGTGACAGATTGGTATCAGAGACTAAGGTTATATTGAACTAGGTTGCATTTAGTGGGCCTAGACTATGACCGTTAAGTAGTATTCCTTATTAGGTATGACTGGTTCAGTTTTTACATCATACAAATTTAATTTAACATAGCCTGATCAACTATGTACAATTAAACAAAGATGATGTAAGATTATGAAAGTAGTTATGTTGAACAGGAATGCACTAGTTGACTCTGACCACGAGAGAACCGGGACTCATATTTTTTTTATGCTAGACACAACTAGGTGGATATTATGTATATATGGATTATACATATATGCTTAGGCCTATTAATATCCTCCGATACTTGGTAACGCACTTATTGTTCATATACGCCTTAAAACTCACCAACGATAAGTTGATCGAGTCAGGAAAATAGTACTGGGATGTGCCCTAGCTTCGAGGGTCATCTCATCGAGATAGGCTTACCCTGGTAGAGTTAAGAACTTCGACATTCTATTCGGTACGGACCGATTAACAATCAGGATCAACATACACTTAAGTATTAAAATCCTTTATTATCTCCTTATCACGTTTTGTATAACTATCAATGTTCGGATGTAATATCCCCTTCACTTTTGTAAACCTCGATCCTCGTAGTCATTTGAACTCGCAAGTTAAATGATTACAACCACTATTATTCTACACTAATGATTGTCACTTGTGTTGTGATATATTACCGTTATATATACAACTACGATGATCATATTCTTATACGTAACTCATATATTCTCTATCTTCATTGAAGGAACATGCCTCAACGATGCCAAATGTACACTCAAGCTCAGGTTGATCAACTAGTTGTTGATGCACTAATTGCTGAGCGACGACGATCTGAAAGTCCTCAAACACCACCAAGTACCACAGTGGTAAAACCTTGCACCTACAAGAATTTCCTTAGCTGCATGCCTCTGAACTTCAATGGCACTGAAGGTGCTATTGGGTTGTTGCGCTGGCTGGAACAGAGAGAGTCGGCCTTTCACATCTACAACTGCTCTGAGGACAGGAAGGTCAAGTTCTTCATGTATACTTTTATGGATGATGCTCTGACATGGTGGAACACTTATGATCACTCTGTGGGCCAAGACATTGCTTTGAAAACTCCTTGGAATGAGCTGAAGAAAATGCTCAAGGATGAGTATTGTCCTAGAGATGAAATCCAACAGCTCGAGGTGGAATTCTGGAATCTCACCACTCAAGGGAATGACATTGCTAGCTACACTTCTCGGTTCAATCAGTTAGCACACATGTGCCCCTCTATGGTTGATCAGGAATTCAAGCGTATTGAGCGCTATCTCTGGGGACTTCCTCCACAAATTCAGGGGATGGTTACTTCATCAAATTCTCCTACATTTCATGGTACTGTGCGTATGGCACACAAGCTAATGGCATAAATGGTTTGCCAAGGAACATTTGTTAACAAAAATGCTGGTAACAGTTCTAGAGATAACAAAAGGAAAGCTGATGGAAACCCTGGCAACCAAAGTCAAGCCAACAAAAAGACTGCAACTACTAAGTCCAATGTCTCTGAATATGATAAGATAGGGTATAAAGGAAGCAAGCCCTATTGCTCAAAATGCAGCCTTCATCATGATGGTTCGTGTCCTTGCACCAAATGCAAGCGATTTGGACATGTGGCAAAAGACTGTAAAACAGTCATAACTGGTACCAACACCTCTGCACCCAAAACCTGCTATGAGTGCAACAGTATTGGGCACTTCAGGAAGGATTGCCCACAGATGATAAACAAAAATAACAACACAGCTCGAGGAAGATCCTACGTACTTAAGGCTAGGGAGGACCCTCAAGACCCGAGACTTATTGACTTACTCAACATGGGTACGGTCACTCATAGATAATCCAACTGCCTCTATACTATTTACTTTTGTAGATCTTACTTGCTGCTTAATATCTTCTATGTTTCCTAGATTCTAAGTACTCGATAGAATTAGAAAAATGACAACTTAATTTCTACACGATACTGATAGAGTTTAGTTCACTTTACAACGTTACCAACCATCGCAGACTTTACGAATACAATAGAAGTTACAAAGATACTCTAGGCTACTAGTACACATTGTAGCTACCCTCTAGTGACCGACGGGCCTTGTCATGCAGACATAATGGTCAACACACCTCGGAAATTACGTTTCCAATTCCTTTAGTCGCCGGTAGGGCACTAGTCCAACAAGGGGAGGAACACAACGCTAGATAAGTGTTGTGTCACTTTCACACTTTCTTAAGATATACACATACCATTACTTCGACACACCGATAATTACTACGAACAAATTTCAGGATGAAATTCTCCTAAAAATGGGAGAATGTGACACCCGGTCAAAAAGGAGCTAAATTAGCTCCTAATTTAAACTTTAATTAATCATACTTGGTACCAAGTAATACGTAAGTATTCAGGTATTATATAAAAAAAATTATATATAAACCAAAATGATTATTTGATAATCACATACAAAGTTCAGAAAATGAACTGGAAAATATTTTTAAATATTTTATTTGAAAATATTATACAATCATTCAGAGACGAAAATGAAAAGAAAACAAATATACGTTTTATTTAAACGTGTCCTATGCGAACAGAAACAATTACAAAATGTACCCAAAGGTCAAAAATAATGAAAGTATTATTTTTCCCATTAATTAAAAAGTATTTGAAGAATTACCTCAAAATATAATTACGAAATTTAATTGAAAATTTGCGCGCAATTGGACCCGTACATGAAATTAACGGGTTAAAAACTCAAACTAATACTACCGTAAAATATCTGGGAGACAGATTTGTACTGTCTCCATACTTCCTTTGACAAAATATCCGTTCCATATCTTTCATATATACTCCCTCTTTAAATACCAAGCCTCTAATAATTTAGCTCACCCACCTTCTTCTTTCTCCTCTGTGTTCTTCGACTGGAAGCAACAGCAACAGTAACAAGTAGAAGGGAAGCAGGAGCAACTCATACCTTCATCTTTACCATCTCATCTCCATAATCACCTTCCAACCAAAAATCACAAACTAATAACAATGATAACGTAATCAACATTATATCATCATCTTTGTATCATCATATCCACCGAATCATAATCATCATCATCGGTTATCATCATCATCGAGCAACACCATCAGCTCTCCGGTCACACCACCACCACCATCATCACTTTTGGGCATCATCACAATCGAGGGGAAAGAAAACAACAGCAGGTTATAACTCACCATCATTGTGACAACTCTCCAAATTAGGTACTGATTTACATTAAGCATGTGCATTCTTACGCTAATTTCCTGATTAAGTTTAAAACAAAAACTTCTGATGCGATGTAAGTCTAGCAGCCTAGTACTTTTAAACAAAAAGTATTACTAATACGTAAGTAATTAAAGTTACGTACGAATGGGTCGGAACGAACCCGACTGATAAGTACGACAAAAGTTGGTGATATAACATAATTAATAATTCAATTATTAATTACGAGTACTATTGTATCTATAACCTATAGATAAAACGGGTTAAAAATACGTTTAACATAAAACGTATTATAAAACGAACAGAAACAATTTTAAAATGCATTCAGAGATTAAGATGAGAAAAATTCAAATTTTCTCATTCATTTGGAAACAATTGTAACATTACCTCAAAATAGGAGCCCGAAATTCGACTGAAATTTGGCACTCAATTTAAAATGTTAGCAGTCCAACGCAGAAATTAAACAACAGTTAAAAATAATGAAAACATCATTATTCCGAGTTTAAATAACGAACCAGGAGAGCATCTACAAAATAAAAATATAAAATGTTTACTTTTATATTGCTAAAATTATACCCGTACTCGAAATTAACGGGCTTAAACTACACAACAAACACCAATAATTGGGAGACCACAGACTGTGATCTCCCATACTTGACTGCTATTTCTTCTCCTTCCTGATCATTTGAGCAACACACACTAACACACACACCATCATCACCACATATCTCCTCCTTTTCTTCTCCCTTGCTCAACACCAAACAGCAACAGCAAGAATCAGTAGCAGAGAAGCAGCAGTAGCAAGAAGAGGAGTAGAACAACAAGCCCAGACCAACATCCTCATCATCTTCTTCGCATCATCATCGTCACCATCAACTTCACCATTGTAAGGGAACTTCAAAACCTTCGAATTCCATACTTAAATTTCGTTGTATAACTCGTATATATATCACAATCCATGTATATAACACATAAAGTTTGATGATTATATGTTGATTTTCTTGAAATGGGTTATATGAAACCAAACCATAAATCCATGAATCATATATGTTAAACTTGTTAAAATGTGATATAATGACATATATTGTTGTTACTAAGCATCTAAACACTAAAACCGTTCGAAAAATGGCACAAACATACCTTGATTTCGAGTTTGGAAATTTGAAGAACGAACAGAGCCTGGACTCGAGCCAAAGCCGAATGGCTAAGGTCACAAAGCCGAACGGCTAAGAGACCAAAGCCGAACGGCTAAGTGCTCAAAGCCGATCGGCTGTGTAAGAGTCTGGTGGGCTGTGTATTTGGGCCGGACTAAAATGATTATTGGGCCGGACTAAAATGCTAAATGGACCGAGTGTTGTGGACTGGATCGAAATAAATAACGGGCCTATTATATTGGACTGGATCGAGTAAAGTGTGGGTTGGGCCGGAAGCCAAGCCGAACGGCTGATGGCCAAGCCGAACGGCTATCCAAGCCGAACGGCTAGCCCAAGCCGAACGGCTGGGCTGGGCTACAAACTGGACAGAATGTTTCTTGGGCCTAAGACTTTGGGTTGGGCTGAGTATTGTAAAAACAAATGAATTAAAATAAATAAACGGGCCATTGAACAAGACTTGTAATGGGCCAAAGAGATTATGTAAATGGGTTAAGATAGTGAACCAAAAACAAAACAAATCGGACCGAGCCCAATAAACTTCCAAAACATTCCAAACATAAGACGTGACCCGAATCGTTTCACGAAACGAATATTCATAAAATGGAACGTGTATGATATATATATATACACACTTGATAAGGCATACGACGTGTGAAATAATAACAATATTTCAACACAACATCACCAACGAATGCAACGACTTAAATTACTGAGAGATTAACAATTTCTACAAAACAAACAAACTGTTAACATAAGTTGATTTAACAAATCAAACGTACTTATGTTAATACATTTATGGTATATAGGTTAACAAACCTTTGGGCTATTACCTGTCAGCTGCTAGCATTCATACCGAGCAAACCACAGTGAGTTTACAGCCCCTACTTTCAAATGTTTTCTGCTTTTAAACACAGGGGTGTTAAACATAGAAATTGCATGCCACACATGCAATCAAACTATAAATGCTTTACTGCTTTTATACAAATGTTGATTTGTGATATTACATTTTCACAACTATTTGGGAATTAGACAAAGGATCCTAGTACGGACCTAGACTTGGAATGTGTGCATGAAAGACCTCATGACATGCTACTGTAACCATTAGCTAGGTGACTCTAGCCACTGAGTATACGGATAGTACTATTGCCGTGACGACCCTCCTACGGTGGAGCGTATACTTAAATGTCCGTTCAGGCAAACAACATAAGTTCTGGTTGTGGTTTGGTTACAGGGTTAGGTCGCGTTACTTTAACCTGCGAGGTTTAGCTCACCTTTTAGGGGATCACAGTCTGAGTAAAATTCCCACATACTTTTAGGAAGAACGAATCCTACAACTGTTGGACACCGGAAAACATACCGGTAACTGGTTTTACACTGGTAAACAACCGGTATCATGTTTTGGGACGACATCCCACGTATAACAATACTTTAGGGTAACAACCCTACATAACTTGTATTTTTATAAATGAATAACAAATCATTTATACAGACTTGGTTTAACAAACCACATACACATGTAAACCTGTAAATTCACTCAACATATTTGTTGACGACTTTCTCTATGTTTTTCAGGAAATTAGCTGGGTAAGAAATCGCATGCATTCAGGATGGACAACCCTGGACCTATTAGGATGCCACATACTGTCGGGACCGCCTTTGGGGATTTCATTTGTATAACTGCAGACATTGCGGTCATACTTATGAAATCTTATTTTTAACCTTATGTATTTTTGATTTAAAACTAAAATGTTTTGAACGTCACTATTACTGTTACGACTTACATAGTCGTACTACTTTTGTAACAAATGTTTGAATTGGCATCCTTAACCATTATGTTGTGCAATAACCATATGCTCTGAGTGTGTATGTAACGGTTGGTTGAAATTACTGTTCGCAGCCCCGCCACATTATTAAAGCTTCCGCAAACTAAACATAACTAATTGTAATTACCGTCTGGCGGGGTGTGACAGACTTGGTATCAGAGCCATTGGTTATAGCGAACTAGAAGTCTTTAAGCGACCTAAAACCTTAGAGACCTAGACTATAGCCTTGGCTAAAACATTCATTGCATGCATACACATTTTGCATACAGCTAACATACGACTGACACGTCACCTACGACTTCTTTGTCTCAGCATGTCGAGGCACAGTCCGATCTATTTGTATGCTTCTGATGAGGAGCCGACCGAGGATTCCTACCATAGCGACGCTAGCACCGGAGTTGCGTGTCCACCGGTTCAGCTGAGAGCCTTATCGGATGACACTAGTGATGCTTACATCACCCCACCACCCACTGCTCATGTGGTTCCACCTGCTACTACCCCCACTGACCCTACCACTCGTATGTTAGGGTCTACCTTTATGGCGACGCACCATACGACTGCTGGACCTTCTAGAGGACCGGTACCTAGGAGGACACCGCGGATGTGTGTCCGAGATTTCCCTAGAGGACCACTTGCGCCCCGTGATAAGGCGCCGATGGCAGAGGAGAGGGTGATGCACTGTGATGAGCCGCCACAGAGGGTACCTAGGCTTGCTCACTTGGAGTGGATGACTCCTATGTTGGGGCGGTGGAGGTCGTTAGAGGGTTTTCCTGCTACTTTTGAGACCGGGGAGTCCTCCCGATCCTCCGCACCACTGCCTACTACTGGAGAGCCCGTAGAGTTGACTCTCCCTACCATTGTGGCTGTGATTCGCACATTGTTTCGCATTTCTGGTAGCAGGGGTGCTCACCTTACCGAGCTACAGAGCGATGTCTCCCGTCTGGATGGAGACATGGCAGACATTCATGAGCGTTGCCACTTCTTGTTGAGCAACGTGGTTGCTGCCAGGGAGATAGCCGAGACTGCACGTGCTCGTGTCAGAGTACTAGAGAGGCGTGCGAGGACAACAGGGATGATACTTGGAGCTTGTGTGATGATAGCTGTGCTGAGGACAGCTGTGGGATTGTTTCTACCTTATTTTCACTAGGCTTGTGTACGGCGGTTTGTGCCTACTGGGCGTCAGGCCGGCCACTTTTTGGATGATGGATATGTTAGTAAATCCATCACGTGTAGTATAGACTAGTATCAGATGGTAGATGTATGTATGTACTGGACATGTACTAAACGGGGAAAAACAGTTGTTAGAATGGGTATATGTATAGGAAAACCCATTGACTTTTGTATAGCGCTAACTGCTGATGGGGCGTATTTGGGATCCCATCTTGTTTTGTATAAAACTGATGTATCAGCGCTACACCTTTTGATATAATATAACTTATGTTTGGATGTATTTCATATTCATTTCATTTAACAACGATTTTAGTAGTATATCTACATGTATATACGTGTGTTAGAAACGGTAGCCAACCAATAACATTTGACCATTCCTTGGAAACCATGAAACACACCACACCTTGACTATTGATTCCTATCTTGAACTTTCTTTAAACTCGATTGTGTTGAATGATGATGAAAGGAAATATGTATTTAGCATTATATAATGACGCCTGGCCAACGTGATTATATTGTACTAACTACATATGGGCGTTTCAAAGTCGTGTGACATGTGATACCAAAAACCTGTTCTTCAAATTTTCCATATCGTTTCTTTGTTAAAAATGTGAAATCTTGTTCATCACATTCAATACCTTGGCATTGACTCCTGCAAATTATTTCATCGCAGAACGGAATCATGCCACCAAAACGACGGGTGACTAAGAACAGTCGACGAACGACACCTTCTTCCATTCCTGAAACCGTTCCACCACCCAACAACAATGAAACTACTGAACAAATGATAGCACGACGGATAGCTGAAGGTATTGCTGAGTACGAAGCTAGCCGAAATCGCGAGAACGGAATGAATAACAGCGGTTCTACCCCTGTTAATACTGAGGCACCTGCGAATACTCGCCGAGGGTGTTCATACAAGACATTCCAGGCTTGTAAGCCAGTTACTTTTCGTGGCACCGAGGGTGCTATTGGGATTATCCACTGGATAGAAAAGACAGAGTCAGTGTTGGACATTAGTGACTGTTCACCAGACTGTATGGTGAAATATGCCACCTGCACTCTTGCTGACAAAGCTCTCACTTGGTGGAACAGTCAAGTCCAATCATTGGGACGACCAGCTGCCTACTCCATGTCATGGGAAGTACTGAAAAACATGATGTTGGAGGAATTCTGTCCCCGTAGCGAGATGCAGAAAGTCGAAACTGAGCTGTGGAACATCACCATGATTGGTGCCGATATCACTGGTTATACAACCAAGTTTCAGGAACTAGCACGTCTAGTGCCACATATGGTAACACCTGAGTACAAGCGCATCGAGCGTTATGTCTATGGTCTGGCACCGCAAATCAGGAGTTTGGTTACATCCTCCAAACCTGACACATTCAGGAGCGCTGTTGTTTTAGCGCAAAGTCTGACCGATGAGGCAGTCAGGATGGGGACACTGATCAAGAAAACTGCACCGGGCAAGGTGGAGCCGAGCAGTACTGAAGCTGGTAGTTCTGGAGGTACAAAGCGTAAGTGGAATGACAGAGGAAGTGACCGTCAGGGTCAAACGAATAAGAAGGGATCGGGGAACCCAAAGTCCTATGCTGCCACCACTATGGAATCCAAACCATACTTGGGCAACAAACCTAAATGTGACAAATGTGGCAAACATCACGACGGTGAATGTTGGTATTGCAACAACTGTAGAATTTGGGGTCACAAAACCCAAAACTGCAAGGCTAACCCTACCACTAGGGAGAACACCGAACGCCGGAACCAAGGGTGTTTTGAATGTGGCGACATGAGGCACTATCGGAACCGTTGCCCTCGACTCAACAACCAAAACCGTAACAACACCAACAACCGTGGTAACAACAACCGAGCCAACAACATCAACAATCAGCCAGCTCAAGGACGAGCATTTGTGATCGGAGCACAGGAGGCACGCCAGGACCCTAACACCGTCACTGGTACGTTTCTTGTAAACAACCATTATGCCTCTGTGTTAATCGATTCAGGTGCTGATTTAAGTTTTGTGTCTAATGAGTTTAGACCACTATTAGAACTCGAATCACGTAAGCTAGATAACAAATATACTATTGAACTAGCCGATGGTGAGTTAATCGAGTCAGGAGAAATAGTACCGGGATGCACCTTGGAATTAGAAGGTCATCTCTTCAAAATAGACTTGCTACCGGTTAAGTTGGGGAGTTTCGACGTTGTAGTCGGCATGGATTGGTTGTCGAAGAATCACGCTGAAATAGTATGTTACGATAAGTTAGTACGCTTACCACTACCGACAGGAGAAACTCTTATGGTCAAAGGTGAGAAACGAAAAAGTGCCACAAAAATGATTACATGCTTGAAAGCCCGTAAATATCTCCGAAAGGGATATCAAGCATTCTTAGCACACGTTGTAGAAAAGAAATCCGAGGAGCGATGTATAGACGACGTACCTATCGTACGTGACTACCCGGGAGTGTTTACTGATGAGTTACCAGGATTACCACCCCCACGACAGGTTGAATTTCATATCGACCTAGTGCCTGGAGCAGCGCCAATTGCACGTGCGCCTTACCGTCTTGCTCCATCAGAAATGCAAGAGCTGTCTGCACAACTGCAGGAACTCTTAGACCTATGATTCATCCGACCGAGCTTTTCACCTTGGGGAGCTCCGGTTTTGTTCGTTAAGAAAAAGGATGGATCAATGCGAATGTGTATTGATTATCGGGAACTGAACAAAGTAACTATAAAGAATCGATATCCACTACCTCGCATCGATGACTTATTTGACCAGCTACAAGGGTCAAGTTATTATTCGAAGATCGACTTGCGATCTGGTTACCATCAACTGAAGGTTCGGGATGAGGATATTCCTAAGACTGCGTTTAGGACTCGGTACGGCCATTACGAGTTCCTAGTCATGCCATTCGGACTGACAAACGCACCAGCAGTGTTCATGGACCTCATGAATAGAGTATGCAAACCTTATCTTGATAAGTTCGTGATTGTGTTTATCGATGACATATTGATATACTCCCGAACGAAGGAGGATCACGAGCAACATCTGAGATTGATTCTTGAATTACTGGAGAAAGAAAAGCTTTATGCAAAGTTCTCTAAGTGTGAATTTTGGATGCGCGAGGTTCATTTCCTTGGTCATGTGATCAATAACAAGGGAATTCATGTGAACCCATCCAAAATCGAGGCAATTAAGAACTGGGAAGCTCCAAAAACACCATCCGAGATACGACAATTTCTTGGGCTAGCCGGCTATTACCGACGCTTCATCGAGAACTTCTCGAAAATAGCCCAACCACTTACCGCTCTAACTCAAAAGGATAAGAAATTTGATTGGGGCGAGAAGCAAGAGATTGCTTTCCAATTGTTGAAACAGAAACTAAGTACCGCACCAATCCTATCACTACCCGAGGGAGTAGAAAACTTTGTTGTCTACTGTGATGCTTCACATCAGGGACTGGGTTGCGTATTGATGCAAAATGACAAGGTCATTGCTTACGCGTCTCGACAATTGAAAGTTCACGAAAAGAACTATACGACGCATGACTTAGAGCTAGGAGCCGTCGTTTTTGCACTTAAAATTTGGAGACACTACCTATACGGTACAAAGTGCACCATCTTCACGGATCACAAAAGTCTCCAACATATATTCGACCAGAAAGAACTCAACATGAGACAACGTCGTTGGGTTGAATTACTGAACGATTACGACTGTGAGATTAAGTATCACCCGGGCAAAGCAAACGTTGTAGCTGATGCCTTGAGTCGTAAGGAACGAGTCAACCCTCGAAGAGTTCGAGCTTTAGGTTTGACAATACACTCAAATCTCATTACTCAAATTCGTGACGCTCAACAATCAGCCTTCATTCCCGAACGCCTTAAGGAAGAATCCTTGAAGGGAATGGAGAAACAGCTTGAAACCAAAGACAATGGAGTATTGTACTTCATGAACCGAATTTGGGTACCATGCGTAGACGAATTACGCCGATTGATTTTGGACGAAGCACATAAGTCCAACTACTCGATACATCCTGGTGCAGATAAGATGTATCACGACTTGAAAGGATTTTACTGGTGGCCTGGCATGAAACGAGACATTGCCACATACGTTAGTAAGTGTTTGACTTGTGCAAAAGTCAAAGTTGAATATCAAAAGCCGTCTGGGCTTTTGCAACAACCCGAAATGCCCAAATGGAAATGGGAATACATCACGATGGACTTCATCACGAAGTTACCGAAAACAACATCCGGAGTTGACACCATATGGGTGATTGTCGATCGATTGACGAAATCAGCCCACTTCCTTGCTATCAAGGAAACAGACAAAATGGAGAAGCTGACTAGAATCTATTTGAAAGAGGTCGTTTCTCGACATGGGGTGCCATTATCCATCATCTCTGATAGAGATGCACGATTCACTTCTCGCGTCTGGCAAACACTTCAACATGCATTGGGTACTAGACTCGACATGAGCACCGCTTACCACCCACAAACTGACGGCCAGAGTGAGCGAACGATACAAACGCTCGAAGACCTGTTGAGAGCATGTGTGATAGACTTTGGAGGTAATTGGGATATGCACCTACCTCTAGCAGAATTTTCATATAATAACAGTTATCACACCAGCATACAGATGGCACCATTTGAAGCATTGTATGGACGAAAGTGCCGATCGCCACTCTGTTGGGCAGAGTTGGGCGACAGACAATTATCGGGTCCTGAGATAGTCCAAGAAACTACGGACAAGATCTCTCAAGTGCTTAATCGATTGAAAACAGCACGTGACCGACAAAAGAGTTATGCCGATAACAGACGGAAACCCTTAGAATTTCAAGTAGGTGACAAAGTCCTACTCAAGGTTGCACCCTGGAAAGGGGTCGTACGATTTGGTAAACGAGGTAAACTGAACCCACGATACATCGGACCATTCGAAATCCTTGCAAGGATTGGTCCTGTCGCCTACAAACTCAAACTACCACAAGAGCTTAGTAGTATTCATGACACCTTTCATATATCTAACTTGAAAAAGTGTCTTACTGATGAAACACATATCATCCCTCCGGACGAAGTCTTCATTGACTCAAAATTAAACTTTGTGGAGGAACCTATCGAAGTTATGGACACGAAAACGCAGAAACTTCGACACAAATGAATCAAACTAGTTAAAGTTCGTTGGAACTCAAAACATGGCCCAGAGTTCACCTGGGAACGAGAGGATGAAATGCGTAAGAAGTATCCTCGACTGTTTGAAACCGTGACCGCGACTCACGGCATGAATTAAATCTCGGGACGAGATTTCCCTAACGGGGGGAGAATGTGACAACTCTCCAAATTAGGTACTGATTTACATTAAGCATGTGCATTCTTACGCTAATTTCCTGATTAAGTTTAAAACAAAAACTTCTGATGCGATGTAAGTCTAGCAGCCTAGTACTTTTAAACAAAAAGTATTACTAATACGTAAGTAATTAAAGTTACGTACGAATGGGTCGGAACGAACCCGACTGATAAGTACGACAAAAGTTGGTGATATAACATAATTAATAATTCAATTATTAATTACGAGTACTATTGTATCTATAACCTATAGATAAAACGGGTTAAAAATACGTTTAACATAAAACGTATTATAAAACGAACAGAAACAATTTTAAAATGTATTCAGAGATCAAGATGAGAAAAATTCAAATTTTCTCATTCATTTGGAAACAATTGTAACATTACCTCAAAATAGGAGCCCGAAATTCGACTGAAATTTGGCACTCAATTTAAAATGTTAGCAGTCCAACGCAGAAATTAAACAACAGTTAAAAATAATGAAAACATCATTATTCCGAGTTTAAATAACGAACCAGGAGAGCATCTACAAAATAAAAATATAAAATGTTTACTTTTATATTGCTAAAATTATACCCGTACTCGAAATTAACGGGCTTAAACTACACAACAAACACCAATAATTGGGAGACCACAGACTGTGATCTCCCATACTTGACTGCTATTTCTTCTCCTTCCTGATCATTTGAGCAACACACACTAACACACACACCATCATCACCACATATCTCCTCCTTTTCTTCTCCCTTGCTCAACACCAAACAGCAACAGCAAGAATCAGTAGCAGAGAAGCAGCAGTAGCAAGAAGAGGAGTAGAACAACAAGCCCAGACCAACATCCTCATCATCTTCTTCGCATCATCATCGTCACCATCAACTTCACCATTGTAAGGGAACTTCAAAACCTTCGAATTCCATACTTAAATTTCGTTGTATAACTCGTATATATATCACAATCCATGTATATAACACATAAAGTTTGATGATTATATGTTGATTTTCTTGAAATGGGTTATATGAAACCAAACCATAAATCCATGAATCATATATGTTAAACTTGTTAAAATGTGATATAATGACATATATTGTTGTTACTAAGCATCTAAACACTAAAACCGTTCGAAAAATGGCACAAACATACCTTGATTTCGAGTTTGGAAATTTGAAGAACGAACAGAGCCTGGACTCGAGCCAAAGCCGAATGGCTAAGGTCACAAAGCCGAACGGCTAAGAGACCAAAGCCGAACGGCTAAGTGCTCAAAGCCGATCGGCTGTGTAAGAGTCTGGTGGGCTGTGTATTTGGGCCGGACTAAAATGATTATTGGGCCGGACTAAAATGCTAAATGGACCGAGTGTTGTGGACTGGATCGAAATAAATAACGGGCCTATTATATTGGACTGGATCGAGTAAAGTGTGGGTTGGGCCGGAAGCCAAGCCGAACGGCTGATGGCCAAGCCGAACGGCTATCCAAGCCGAACGGCTAGCCCAAGCCGAACGGCTGGGCTGGGCTACAAACTGGACAGAATGTTTCTTGGGCCTAAGACTTTGGGTTGGGCTGAGTATTGTAAAAACAAATGAATTAAAATAAATAAACGGGCCATTGAACAAGACTTGTAATGGGCCAAAGAGATTATGTAAATGGGTTAAGATAGTGAACCAAAAACAAAACAAATCGGACCGAGCCCAATAAACTTCCAAAACATTCCAAACATAAGACGTGACCCGAATCGTTTCACGAAACGAATATTCATAAAATGGAACGTGTATGATATATATATATACACACTTGATAAGGCATACGACGTGTGAAATAATAACAATATTTCAACACAACATCACCAACGAATGCAACGACTTAAATTACTGAGAGATTAACAATTTCTACAAAACAAACAAACTGTTAACATAAGTTGATTTAACAAATCAAACGTACTTATGTTAATACATTTATGGTATATAGGTTAACAAACCTTTGGGCTATTACCTGTCAGCTGCTAGCATTCATACCGAGCAAACCACAGTGAGTTTACAGCCCCTACTTTCAAATGTTTTCTGCTTTTAAACACAGGGGTGTTAAACATAGAAATTGCATGCCACACATGCAATCAAACTATAAATGCTTTACTGCTTTTATACAAATGTTGATTTGTGATATTACATTTTCACAACTATTTGGGAATTAGACAAAGGATCCTAGTACGGACCTAGACTTGGAATGTGTGCATGAAAGACCTCATGACATGCTACTGTAACCATTAGCTAGGTGACTCTAGCCACTGAGTATACGGATAGTACTATTGCCGTGACGACCCTCCTACGGTGGAGCGTATACTTAAATGTCCGTTCAGGCAAACAACATAAGTTCTGGTTGTGGTTTGGTTACAGGGTTAGGTCGCGTTACTTTAACCTGCGAGGTTTAGCTCACCTTTTAGGGGATCACAGTCTGAGTAAAATTCCCACATACTTTTAGGAAGAACGAATCCTACAACTGTTGGACACCGGAAAACATACCGGTAACTGGTTTTACACTGGTAAACAACCGGTATCATGTTTTGGGACGACATCCCACGTATAACAATACTTTAGGGTAACAACCCTACATAACTTGTATTTTTATAAATGAATAACAAATCATTTATACAGACTTGGTTTAACAAACCACATACACATGTAAACCTGTAAATTCACTCAACATATTTGTTGACGACTTTCTCTATGTTTTTCAGGAAATTAGCTGGGTAAGAAATCGCATGCATTCAGGATGGACAACCCTGGACCTATTAGGATGCCACATACTGTCGGGACCGCCTTTGGGGATTTCATTTGTATAACTGCAGACATTGCGGTCATACTTATGAAATCTTATTTTTAACCTTATGTATTTTTGATTTAAAACTAAAATGTTTTGAACGTCACTATTACTGTTACGACTTACATAGTCGTACTACTTTTGTAACAAATGTTTGAATTGGCATCCTTAACCATTATGTTGTGCAATAACCATATGCTCTGAGTGTGTATGTAACGGTTGGTTGAAATTACTGTTCGCAGCCCCGCCACATTATTAAAGCTTCCGCAAACTAAACATAACTAATTGTAATTACCGTCTGGCGGGGTGTGACAGACTTGGTATCAGAGCCATTGGTTATAGCGAACTAGAAGTCTTTAAGCGACCTAAAACCTTAGAGACCTAGACTATAGCCTTGGCTAAAACATTCATTGCATGCATACACATTTTGCATACAGCTAACATACGACTGACACGTCACCTACGACTTCTTTGTCTCAGCATGTCGAGGCACAGTCCGATCTATTTGTATGCTTCTGATGAGGAGCCGACCGAGGATTCCTACCATAGCGACGCTAGCACCGGAGTTGCGTGTCCACCGGTTCAGCTGAGAGCCTTATCGTATGACACTAGTGATGCTTACATCACCCCACCACCCACTGCTCATGTGGTTCCACCTGCTACTACCCCCACTGACCCTACCACTCGTATGTTAGGGTCTACCTTTATGGCGACGCACCATACGACTGCTGGACCTTCTAGAGGACCGGTACCTAGGAGGACACCGCGGATGTGTGTCCGAGATTTCCCTAGAGGACCACTTGCGCCCCGTGATAAGGCGCCGATGGCAGAGGAGAGGGTGATGCACTGTGATGAGCCGCCACAGAGGGTACCTAGGCTTGCTCACTTGGAGTGGATGACTCCTATGTTGGGGCGGTGGAGGTCGTTAGAGGGTTTTCCTGCTACTTTTGAGACCGGGGAGTCCTCCCGATCCTCCGCACCACTGCCTACTACTGGAGAGCCCGTAGAGTTGACTCTCCCTACCATTGTGGCTGTGATTCGCACATTGTTTCGCATTTCTGGTAGCAGGGGTGCTCACCTTACCGAGCTACAGAGCGATGTCTCCCGTCTGGATGGAGACATGGCAGACATTCATGAGCGTTGCCACTTCTTGTTGAGCAACGTGGTTGCTGCCAGGGAGATAGCCGAGACTGCACGTGCTCGTGTCAGAGTACTAGAGAGGCGTGCGAGGACAACAGGGATGATACTTGGAGCTTGTGTGATGATAGCTGTGCTGAGGACAGCTGTGGGATTGTTTCTACCTTATTTTCACTAGGCTTGTGTACGGCGGTTTGTGCCTACTGGGCGTCAGGCCGGCCACTTTTTGGATGATGGATATGTTAGTAAATCCATCACGTGTAGTATAGACTAGTATCAGATGGTAGATGTATGTATGTACTGGACATGTACTAAACGGGGAAAAACAGTTGTTAGAATGGGTATATGTATAGGAAAACCCATTGACTTTTGTATAGCGCTAACTGCTGATGGGGCGTATTTGGGATCCCATCTTGTTTTGTATAAAACTGATGTATCAGCGCTACACCTTTTGATATAATATAACTTATGTTTGGATGTATTTCATATTCATTTCATTTAACAACGATTTTAGTAGTATATCTACATGTATATACGTGTGTTAGAAACGGTAGCCAACCAATAACATTTGACCATTCCTTGGAAACCATGAAACACACCACACCTTGACTATTGATTCCTATCTTGAACTTTCTTTAAACTCGATTGTGTTGAATGATGATGAAAGGAAATATGTATTTAGCATTATATAATGACGCCTGGCCAACGTGATTATATTGTACTAACTACATATGGGCGTTTCAAAGTCGTGTGACATGTGATACCAAAAACCTGTTCTTCAAATTTTCCATATCGTTTCTTTGTTAAAAATGTGAAATCTTGTTCATCACATTCAATACCTTGGCATTGACTCCTGCAAATTATTTCATCGCAGAACGGAATCATGCCACCAAAACGACGGGTGACTAAGAACAGTCGACGAACGACACCTTCTTCCATTCCTGAAACCGTTCCACCACCCAACAACAATGAAACTACTGAACAAATGATAGCACGACGGATAGCTGAAGGTATTGCTGAGTACGAAGCTAGCCGAAATCGCGAGAACGGAATGAATAACAGCGGTTCTACCCCTGTTAATACTGAGGCACCTGCGAATACTCGCCGAGGGTGTTCATACAAGACATTCCAGGCTTGTAAGCCAGTTACTTTTCGTGGCACCGAGGGTGCTATTGGGATTATCCACTGGATAGAAAAGACAGAGTCAGTGTTGGACATTAGTGACTGTTCACCAGACTGTATGGTGAAATATGCCACCTGCACTCTTGCTGACAAAGCTCTCACTTGGTGGAACAGTCAAGTCCAATCATTGGGACGACCAGCTGCCTACTCCATGTCATGGGAAGTACTGAAAAACATGATGTTGGAGGAATTCTGTCCCCGTAGCGAGATGCAGAAAGTCGAAACTGAGCTGTGGAACATCACCATGATTGGTGCCGATATCACTGGTTATACAACCAAGTTTCAGGAACTAGCACGTCTAGTGCCACATATGGTAACACCTGAGTACAAGCGCATCGAGCGTTATGTCTATGGTCTGGCACCGCAAATCAGGAGTTTGGTTACATCCTCCAAACCTGACACATTCAGGAGCGCTGTTGTTTTAGCGCAAAGTCTGACCGATGAGGCAGTCAGGATGGGGACACTGATCAAGAAAACTGCACCGGGCAAGGTGGAGCCGAGCAGTACTGAAGCTGGTAGTTCTGGAGGTACAAAGCGTAAGTGGAATGACAGAGGAAGTGACCGTCAGGGTCAAACGAATAAGAAGGGATCGGGGAACCCAAAGTCCTATGCTGCCACCACTATGGAATCCAAACCATACTTGGGCAACAAACCTAAATGTGACAAATGTGGCAAACATCACGACGGTGAATGTTGGTATTGCAACAACTGTAGAATTTGGGGTCACAAAACCCAAAACTGCAAGGCTAACCCTACCACTAGGGAGAACACCGAACGCCGGAACCAAGGGTGTTTTGAATGTGGCGACATGAGGCACTATCGGAACCGTTGCCCTCGACTCAACAACCAAAACCGTAACAACACCAACAACCGTGGTAACAACAACCGAGCCAACAACATCAACAATCAGCCAGCTCAAGGACGAGCATTTGTGATCGGAGCACAGGAGGCACGCCAGGACCCTAACACCGTCACTGGTACGTTTCTTGTAAACAACCATTATGCCTCTGTGTTAATCGATTCAGGTGCTGATTTAAGTTTTGTGTCTAATGAGTTTAGACCACTATTAGAACTCGAATCACGTAAGCTAGATAACAAATATACTATTGAACTAGCCGATGGTGAGTTAATCGAGTCAGGAGAAATAGTACCGGGATGCACCTTGGAATTAGAAGGTCATCTCTTCAAAATAGACTTGCTACCGGTTAAGTTGGGGAGTTTCGACGTTGTAGTCGGCATGGATTGGTTGTCGAAGAATCACGCTGAAATAGTATGTTACGATAAGTTAGTACGCTTACCACTACCGACAGGAGAAACTCTTATGGTCAAAGGTGAGAAACGAAAAAGTGCCACAAAAATGATTACATGCTTGAAAGCCCGTAAATATCTCCGAAAGGGATATCAAGCATTCTTAGCACACGTTGTAGAAAAGAAATCCGAGGAGCGATGTATAGACGACGTACCTATCGTACGTGACTACCCGGGAGTGTTTACTGATGAGTTACCAGGATTACCACCCCCACGACAGGTTGAATTTCATATCGACCTAGTGCCTGGAGCAGCGCCAATTGCACGTGCGCCTTACCGTCTTGCTCCATCAGAAATGCAAGAGCTGTCTGCACAACTGCAGGAACTCTTAGACCTATGATTCATCCGACCGAGCTTTTCACCTTGGGGAGCTCCGGTTTTGTTCGTTAAGAAAAAGGATGGATCAATGCGAATGTGTATTGGTTATCGGGAACTGAACAAAGTAACTATAAAGAATCGATATCCACTACCTCGCATCGATGACTTATTTGACCAGCTACAAGGGTCAAGTTATTATTCGAAGATCGACTTGCGATCTGGTTACCATCAACTGAAGGTTCGGGATGAGGATATTCCTAAGACTGCGTTTAGGACTCGGTACGGCCATTACGAGTTCCTAGTCATGCCATTCGGACTGACAAACGCACCAGCAGTGTTCATGGACCTCATGAATAGAGTATGCAAACCTTATCTTGATAAGTTCGTGATTGTGTTTATCGATGACATATTGATATACTCCCGAACGAAGGAGGATCACGAGCAACATCTGAGATTGATTCTTGAATTACTGGAGAAAGAAAAGCTTTATGCAAAGTTCTCTAAGTGTGAATTTTGGATGCGCGAGGTTCATTTCCTTGGTCATGTGATCAATAACAAGGGAATTCATGTGAACCCATCCAAAATCGAGGCAATTAAGAACTGGGAAGCTCCAAAAACACCATCCGAGATACGACAATTTCTTGGGCTAGCCGGCTATTACCGACGCTTCATCGAGAACTTCTCGAAAATAGCCCAACCACTTACCGCTCTAACTCAAAAGGATAAGAAATTTGATTGGGGCGAGAAGCAAGAGATTGCTTTCCAATTGTTGAAACAGAAACTAAGTACCGCACCAATCCTATCACTACCCGAGGGAGTAGAAAACTTTGTTGTCTACTGTGATGCTTCACATCAGGGACTGGGTTGCGTATTGATGCAAAATGACAAGGTCATTGCTTACGCGTCTCGACAATTGAAAGTTCACGAAAAGAACTATACGACGCATGACTTAGAGCTAGGAGCCGTCGTTTTTGCACTTAAAATTTGGAGACACTACCTATACGGTACAAAGTGCACCATCTTCACGGATCACAAAAGTCTCTAACATATATTCGACCAGAAAAAACTCAACATGAGACAACGTCGTTGGGTTGAATTACTGAACGATTACGACTGTGAGATTAAGTATCACCCGGGCAAAGCAAACGTTGTAGCTGATGCCTTGAGTCGTAAGGAACGAGTCAACCCTCGAAGAGTTCGAGCTTTAGGTTTGACAATACACTCAAATCTCATTACTCAAATTCGTGACGCTCAACAATCAGCCTTCATTCCCGAACGCCTTAAGGAAGAATCCTTGAAGGGAATGGAGAAACAGCTTGAAACCAAAGACAATGGAGTATTGTACTTCATGAACCGAATTTGGGTACCATGCATAGACGAATTACGCCGATTGATTTTGGACGAAGCACATAAGTCCAACTACTCGATACATCCTGGTGCAGATAAGATGTATCACGACTTGAAAGGATTTTACTGGTGGCCTGGCATGAAACGAGACATTGCCACATACGTTAGTAAGTGTTTGACTTGTGCAAAAGTCAAAGTTGAATATCAAAAGCCGTCTGGGCTTTTACAACAACCCGAAATGCCCAAATGGAAATGGGAATACATCACGATGGACTTCATCACGAAGTTACCGAAAACAACATCCGGAGTTGACACCATATGGGTGATTGTCGATCGATTGACGAAATCAGCCCACTTCCTTGCTATCAAGGAAACAGACAAAATGGAGAAGCTGACTAGAATCTATTTGAAAGAGGTCGTTTCTCGACATGGGGTGCCATTATCCATCATCTCTGATAGAGATGCACGATTCACTTCTCGCGTCTGGCAAACACTTCAACATGCATTGGGTACTAGACTCGACATGAGCACCGCTTACCACCCACAAACTGACGGCCAGAGTGAGCGAACGATACAAACGCTCGAAGACCTGTTGAGAGCATGTGTGATAGACTTTGGAGGTAATTGGGATATGCACCTACCTCTAGCAGAATTTTCATATAATAACAGTTATCACACCAGCATACAGATGGCACCATTTGAAGCATTGTATGGACGAAAGTGCCGATCGCCACTCTGTTGGGCAGAGTTGGGCGACAGACAATTATCGGGTCCTGAGATAGTCCAAGAAACTACGGACAAGATCTCTCAAGTGCTTAATCGATTGAAAACAGCACGTGACCGACAAAAGAGTTATGCCGATAACAGACGGAAACCCTTAGAATTTCAAGTAGGTGACAAAGTCCTACTCAAGGTTGCACCCTGGAAAGGGGTCGTACGATTTGGTAAACGAGGTAAACTGAACCCACGATACATCGGACCATTCGAAATCCTTGCAAGGATTGGTCCTGTCGCCTACAAACTCAAACTACCACAAGAGCTTAGTAGTATTCATGACACCTTTCATATATCTAACTTGAAAAAGTGTCTTACTGATGAAACACATATCATCCCTCCGGACGAAGTCTTCATTGACTCAAAATTAAACTTTGTGGAGGAACCTATCGAAGTTATGGACACGAAAACGCAGAAACTTCGACACAAATGAATCAAACTAGTTAAAGTTCGTTGGAACTCAAAACATGGCCCAGAGTTCACCTGGGAACGAGAGGATGAAATGCGTAAGAAGTATCCTCGACTGTTTGAAACCGTGACCGCGACTCACGGCATGAATTAAATCTCGGGACGAGATTTCCCTAACGGGGGGAGAATGTGACAACTCTCCAAATTAGGTACTGATTTACATTAAGCATGTGCATTCTTACGCTAATTTCCTGATTAAGTTTAAAACAAAAACTTCTGATGCGATGTAAGTCTAGCAGCCTAGTACTTTTAAACAAAAAGTATTACTAATACGTAAGTAATTAAAGTTACGTACGAATGGGTCGGAACGAACCCGACTGATAAGTACGACAAAAGTTGGTGATATAACATAATTAATAATTCAATTATTAATTACGAGTACTATTGTATCTATAACCTATAGATAAAACGGGTTAAAAATACGTTTAACATAAAACGTATTATAAAACGAACAGAAACAATTTTAAAATGCATTCAGAGATCAAGATGAGAAAAATTCAAATTTTCTCATTCATTTGGAAACAATTGTAACATTACCTCAAAATAGGAGCCCGAAATTCGACTGAAATTTGGCACTCAATTTAAAATGTTAGCAGTCCAACGCAGAAATTAAACAACAGTTAAAAATAATGAAAACATCATTATTCCGAGTTTAAATAACGAACCAGGAGAGCATCTACAAAATAAAAATATAAAATGTTTACTTTTATATTGCTAAAATTATACCCGTACTCGAAATTAACGGGCTTAAACTACACAACAAACACCAATAATTGGGAGACCACAGACTGTGATCTCCCATACTTGACTGCTATTTCTTCTCCTTCCTGATCATTTGAGCAACACACACTAACACACACACCATCATCACCACATATCTCCTCCTTTTCTTCTCCCTTGCTCAACACCAAACAGCAACAGCAAGAATCAGTAGCAGAGAAGCAGCAGTAGCAAGAAGAGGAGTAGAACAACAAGCCCAGACCAACATCCTCATCATCTTCTTCGCATCATCATCGTCACCATCAACTTCACCATTGTAAGGGAACTTCAAAACCTTCGAATTCCATACTTAAATTTCGTTGTATAACTCGTATATATATCACAATCCATGTATATAACACATAAAGTTTGATGATTATATGTTGATTTTCTTGAAATGGGTTATATGAAACCAAACCATAAATCCATGAATCATATATGTTAAACTTGTTAAAATGTGATATAATGACATATATTGTTGTTACTAAGCATCTAAACACTAAAACCGTTCGAAAAATGGCACAAACATACCTTGATTTCGAGTTTGGAAATTTGAAGAACGAACAGAGCCTGGACTCGAGCCAAAGCCGAATGGCTAAGGTCACAAAGCCGAACGGCTAAGAGACCAAAGCCGAACGGCTAAGTGCTCAAAGCCGATCGGCTGTGTAAGAGTCTGGTGGGCTGTGTATTTGGGCCGGACTAAAATGATTATTGGGCCGGACTAAAATGCTAAATGGACCGAGTGTTGTGGACTGGATCGAAATAAATAACGGGCCTATTATATTGGACTGGATCGAGTAAAGTGTGGGTTGGGCCGGAAGCCAAGCCGAACGGCTGATGGCCAAGCCGAACGGCTATCCAAGCCGAACGGCTAGCCCAAGCCGAACGGCTGGGCTGGGCTACAAACTGGACAGAATGTTTCTTGGGCCTAAGACTTTGGGTTGGGCTGAGTATTGTAAAAACAAATGAATTAAAATAAATAAATGGGCCATTGAACAAGACTTGTAATGGGCCAAAGAGATTATGTAAATGGGTTAAGATAGTGAACCAAAAACAAAACAAATCGGACCGAGCCCAATAAACTTCCAAAACATTCCAAACATAAGACGTGACCCGAATCGTTTCACGAAACGAATATTCATAAAATGGAACGTGTATGATATATATATATACACACTTGATAAGGCATACGACGTGTGAAATAATAACAATATTTCAACACAACATCACCAACGAATGCAACGACTTAAATTACTGAGAGATTAACAATTTCTACAAAACAAACAAACTGTTAACATAAGTTGATTTAACAAATCAAACGTACTTATGTTAATACATTTATGGTATATAGGTTAACAAACCTTTGGGCTATTACCTGTCAGCTGCTAGCATTCATACCGAGCAAACCACAGTGAGTTTACAGCCCCTACTTTCAAATGTTTTCTGCTTTTAAACACAGGGGTGTTAAACATAGAAATTGCATGCCACACATGCAATCAAACTATAAATGCTTTACTGCTTTTATACAAATGTTGATTTGTGATATTACATTTTCACAACTATTTGGGAATTAGACAAAGGATCCTAGTACGGACCTAGACTTGGAATGTGTGCATGAAAGACCTCATGACATGCTACTGTAACCATTAGCTAGGTGACTCTAGCCACTGAGTATACGGATAGTACTATTGCCGTGACGACCCTCCTACGGTGGAGCGTATACTTAAATGTCCGTTCAGGCAAACAACATAAGTTCTGGTTGTGGTTTGGTTATAGGGTTAGGTCGCGTTACTTTAACCTGCGAGGTTTAGCTCACCTTTCAGGGGATCACAGTCTAAGTAAAATTCCCACATACTTTTAGGAAGAACGAATCCTACAACTGTTGGACACCGGAAAACATACCGGTAACTGGTTTTACACTGGTAAACAACCGGTAACATGTTTTGGGATGACATCCCACGTATAACAATACTTTAGGGTAACAACCCTACATAACTTGTATTTTTATAAATGAATAACAAATCATTTATACAGACTTGGTTTAACAAACCACATACACATGTAAACCTGTAAATTCACTCAACATATTTGTTGACGACTTTCTCTATGTTTTTCAGGAAATTAGCTGGGTAAGAAATCGCATGCATTCAGGATGGACAACCCTGGACCTATTAGGATGCCACATACTGTCGGGACCGCCTTTGGGGATTTCATTTGTATAACTGCAGACATTGCGGTCATACTTATGAAATCTTATTTTTAACCTTATGTATTTTTGATTTAAAACTAAAATGTTTTGAACGTCACTATTACTGTTACGACTTACATAGTCGTACTACTTTTGTAACAAATGTTTGAATTGGCATCCTTAACCATTATGTTGTGCAATAACCATATGCTCTGAGTGTGTATGTAACGGTTGGTTGAAATTACTGTTCGCAGCCCCGCCACATTATTAAAGCTTCCGCAAACTAAACATAACTAATTGTAATTACCGTCTGGCGGGGTGTGACAATCATCGTCATCACTCCCGGTCACCACCTCACTCGTGAGCAACCACTCTCTCTTAGAATTTCATGTATATAAAACTCATGATCCTCATGTTTTACTGTTATACATCGGTTTTTATGTCCTAAAAGATAGATTAGAAATTGTTTGTTGGATCCAAATCGTGAATAGGAGATGGAGGAACTGAGCCGTACGGCTCATATTGTATACAAGTATACAACCGAATGGTGGTGTGCCACCTTTAAAAATGAAGGATTTTTACTTGCTTAACAACACTTAAATATATGTACTTGGTAATCTAATCACTAATTGATGATATAGCCTAGTGGTTAAATACTTGTGGTTGTAGAGTAAAGGTCACAGGATCGAATACCTGTGATTTACAGGCTGTGACCTATTTTGGTTCCATTTTTTTTACTAACTCATTAATACACTATTGGGTCATGGGCCAAAAAGGGAAATAGACTGCAAGTTCTAAACTTAAATGTATTGGGCCAAAACTATTTAAATGGGTCAGTTAAACAATTGGGTCAAATGAGTAAATGGGCCAAACGGATTATTATGATATTGGGCTAGATAAACTAAATGGGCCATATAATTTTTAAACACAATTTGGGCCAAGCTCAGTGGGCCATCTATATTCTTAAAACATAAATTGGGCCAAGCCCAACGGGCCGTACATTTTATAAAAACTTCAAACATAATACGAAACGAATACTTTGGACATAATTAACCAAACGAACAATTATACGAATGATTTACTAAACGTCGACTTACAAAAAAATAATCTCACGTGTTTAGGACACTAGGGGATTACACTTGGTACACGCGCGCACATTAGGATTGTTTGCTCTTCAGGTGAGTCTCACGGCCCCTTTTTACTGTCTTTACTTTGGGGGAGATGCATTGCTTGTTTTACTTGTATACATATATGTATGTATGGTTTTACCGACTTGTAAATTTACTACTTGATAGACATACTAGTTTACAAACTTGCTACTTTACAAATATACCGACTTATTGATAGGCTTTACTACTTACAAACTTACTGTTTTACTGGAATACTACTTTACAGACTTTATTGACTTGCTACTCTACAAACTTACTGTCTTATCAACTTGTATACTTACTGTTTTACCAACTTATATATTTACTGCATGAACAACTTACAAATTTACCATTTTATAAACTATACCGACTTACAGACCTACAGACTCACTAAATTGCATGAGTTACATTTTAATCCAATGAAGTCCTCAGAATCATAGTTGTTAGTTATGGGATAAGCGCGAGTTTTAGTATATGGATCCATATGGGACTGACAATCCCCGCCCGGGGTAGCACGCACTACCACGAACCGTACTCATATAAACGGGCGTTTTCTACTCGTTTCGTATGAGTGTTTTTGGATTAGCACTCACCGGGGCAAATTACCGACTTGTTAAGCTTCGACTATGATGGCTCATGGCAGACTACACCGACCTTACTATACTTGTGAAATCCTTACTTATGGACATACTACCGTTGTACAATTATACTTTACTGTCTTATTTATTGGGAAATTCTTTACTTAGTGATACATACATTGTGAATTCTTTACTACTGACTGTTTCTATTCGTACAATAAATTACATACTGTTTTGTGTACAAATTCCTGTTATTGTTTGTTACAAACCTGTGAGATTCACCAACCTTTTGGTTGACGCTTTTAGTGATGCATTCTCAGGTACACAACAACAGTAGGAATGGCCCGCAGGATATGCTAAGCTAGTACGAGTCGCATGCATACACACTTATGAAGATTTTACTTGCATTATCTTTTGTACTTTGATTATGTATTTAAAATCTTCAGAATCATTTTGCGAACTCGCTAATGATGTATACTCATGACTTAATACCTTGTACTACTTTTGTAATGTAATGTATTTTCAAAAATGTCTCATTTAGAGTCGTTTGCTTAATCTTTGTGCTTGATATTTGATTAGTCACACTCAAAAACAATCGCTTCCGCATAGCATGAATTTGGGGGTGTGACATTATATTCCCTAATGCTTTTAAAATAATCTGCTTATATGAGGAAATGATGACTTTTGGAAATATTCTAACTCACCCAAACCATACTTAAAAATATTTTTATGAGGGCATTGATGGTGTTGCTTGAGGACAAGCAACCTCTAATTATGGGATACTTGATGTAACGTAAAAAGTCATGTTTTTACATACATTATTCCACAGTTATTGGACTTATATTTGGTGAAAACATCTTAAAATAACCCTTATTTACTAAACATTAGTCCAATTACAGTCGTTGCTGCAAAAGTCACCAAAAACATCCTAATAACATGTAAAACGAGGCAGATTATGTCACCATAAATATTTTGCTCTTAAGTATCTTATGGAAATAAATCATAATTCATATTTTATGATTCCATAGGAAAATACAAGACCGGAGGTGAAAGAATCAGGCAAAACGGATGACAGACGGAGAAGATGTGCAGTCTGGAAGCTAACGGATCATCCTCCAGAACATGCAAAATATAACCACCTCCAAATTTGACAAAATCAGTGTCATAAGAAGAGTAACAAAAATACGGATTTAACAGCGTAAAAATTAAGCGAATCGAGCTTAAAACGGAGAAGATATGGGCGAAACAAGCAACGTACAGAGCGAGTGGATGAAAAAAGCCAACCACCCCCCAGGGGCCATATACGGCACCCTAAGGGCCGTATACATCACCTATGTGCCGTTTGTTTCTAAATTTTTCCTTCATAATTGGCCCTTGGTGCCAATTGACCCCCCCTGTGCACACTACCCCCAATTGAGCTTTGATGTTTTGTTCTTCATGCTTCAAGACTTGTACACCACCTTTCCTCCTTCACCTATAAATACTCCATCATTCCTTACCATTTGACACACCCCTCATTCTCTCATTCTCTCTTTCACACATTCTATCTATCTACTTTCTCTCTCTAGTTAATTAGTTAGTTTGTTTGTTAGTTTTAGGTTAGCTTAACCAAGACTAACGGAGGGTAGCTTTTGTAATAGAGTTGGAGTTCTTGGAGGGTCTCTTTTTTAATATTTTTTGGGATATTTCAGAGCCCTGTCCGTGTAATCTTTCGGCATCTATTCAATCCACACATTACTTATGGTTATTTCTATCCTTATCTTTCATAATGTTCATGCTATTATTATGTTAGATCTGGGATATATTGCCATGATTCATGAGTAGATTAGCTATTGTGTTTGTTATGATGTAGTTAGCTTGTTAATATTTGGGGTGATGTTACTTTAATATACGATTGAAAAATTGGTGTACTGTTTAACTATACATTTATGAGTCAAACTAAACTATCGTCTTTCCTCCAATGAATGTGATTAGAACCTTTATGGCAAGGAGTCGCGAACCTTGTTCAGACAGTCACTACCTATCTATGTTTTCCAAAATAAACATGGTCTGATTTTAAAGCTAGTGGAAATACTGCTTAACTTATCGTATAGTACACCGTGAATTAATCAAGGAGTTATCGGGATTGAATTATAAAGTAAACGGGTTGTTTAGCTATCATAGATGGTTTTACTATAATACAAGCTTAGTTCAGATAGCCGTAAAGTATGTAATACAGGGAAAGTCCTAAAACGTCTGAGTATCTGGTATAGCGTTGGAATCACCATTGGAGAAGTACAAATACGTGGAAGCCGAGGAAATACCACAGGGTGTACACTGTATTGCATCCTGGTGTAGTCTGTGATCCAGGAAAGATCGTAAAATGGGTGAATACACGGTATAGCATTGGAAACACCTTTGGTGGAGTACAAATACGTGGAAGCTATGAAAAACCCCCTAGGTTGAAGACTGTATCACAACCGAATAAGGCTGAACTCAATCATAACCATTATTGTATAAGTTAATAGTCACCACTTGTATTAAATCTTAAATGTCTTACCCAGCTTAGATATCTTGTATGTGTTAAATAAAGGTCAGCGGAGAAATTGGGATTATCGCCCTATTCTCGCACCCAATCCGGAGGGTCACTTGGTCTTGTTAAGAGACGGTGAGGAGGGTTTCATGATAGTTTGATCTGACCAGACTCTCGATAGCCTCGTACTCGGTGACATACTGATCGGTTAATCCGATCAGTAGGTATCTAGTGTTTACACTTCAAGTTATCTACGTGAAAGCAAGACAAAAACTTTTAAAAGATGTTTTCGGTCGCACCCCCAAAACACGTGGCAACGGAAGTATGAGGTGTCACGGGGTTACGACCAAATCAAATATCATCACACAAAGATTACAACAAACGACCTCTATATGAGACGTTTTAATAAAAAGTTACATTTCTTAAATAAAACGATTACAAACGATATATCAAAACATTGGAGTTCGCATTAAAAGTGTAGAGATTTCTAATACGTAAATGTTGATACAGAATATCGTAATGCAATCTAATCTCTTGTTGTTTGTGAAAACATGCAACTCGAGCTAATGCTTTCCAAAAGCATCCTACTGCCTTGTTTCCTGTGGGTAGTCCTACTGCGTCTGTGAACCTAAGAAATACATGCTAAACGGTCAACATAAAGTTGGTGAGTTCATAGGTTTACGCAGTTAAAATCATAGTATGTACCACAAGATTTCATAGTTATCAAAGTAGAACGAATGCCAAAGTAAATCGTAGTATACTATTGCCATGAGCTCATAGTCCGAAGCTTAACCGTAGTTGTTTACTACCAGTGAGTGTGTAACTAGTACACTCGGCTGTACGATATATTATGCATCCGTATAGTGGTTAGAGCAACTAACCCGAATGGCGGATTGACAGGTCCCGATAGATCTATCCATAATGTTCGCTCTTAGTATTAACGTACTATGATATTTGTTAGGGGCCATCGTAGTTTGGTTTAGTTACTCATGCAATTAGTATAAGAGTTTTCGTTACTTGCGTTCATATGTAAAACAGTTTATAAAATAGAGCATGTATTCTCTCCCCAAAGTAAAAAGCAGTAAAAGTGGGGCAATGAGACTCAACGGAGTTTAGCAAGCAGCTAGCAGATAATTAAATAAGCAAGCAATAAGTGTATCCAACGTGCAACCTTCTAACTTCCTAAACGTATAAGGTTGTATGTAAGTAGATGTCTTAAAGACCATCTATGTAAGTGGATGGTTAATGTCCACTTAAGTCAATAATGTAGGTGGAGGGTTAATGTCCACCTAAGGCTAGTTCACTCAACTAGTATTTCTAAGTATATTTTTTCAAATATGTTTATCAAAAACAAGTATGACCCGTTGGTGAAAGTTTGTAATAATAATTCGTTTAGACATTATTATTAAGTTTGTTTCGTTGTACATTATACATCGTGTCTTGCTTACAAATTATTTAGTTCGTAAAAACCTCAAACCGTAGGTCAAAGTTGGTTAACTCATTGGTCAAAGCTGGTAAAAGTTGGTCAAAGCTGGTCAAACCTAGTCAAAGTTGGTCAAAGCTGGTCAAACCTAGTCAAATTTGGTCAAACCTAGTCAAAGTTGGTCAAAGTTACCAACTAAGTCACCCAAACCCATTTGCTTACAAGTTTTGCCAAAAATAATAAGTTTGTCGTTTTTCGAACCGAGCACCATTTTTGTTGACTTGGTCAAACCTTCTCAATTTGACCCGAAACTTTTACCGAAACCTTATATGTGTTCATGGACCACAAAAAGTTAGTTTGTCCCTTTATAGTAAGTCCACAAGTGTCAGTTTTTATATGTTATGAAAAATCAGTCCACTATCTCATTTTCCAGAAAATGCACATGTTTGTCTAATTTTTAATAAATGGTACGTTCCGAATTAATTCCCAAGAAAAATAATAGTTGTTCCCCCATTAGTAATCTACTACCAGTAATGTTTCCATGATTTTTAGAGAAGTCTAAGTATTTATAAAAATTACATTTGTCCTATGAGGTCCAACAGTTGACCAATTTGAACACATACATGAAGATTACATTTCTGGGAAAAATCTACAAGGAACCAGTAAAAGTTGTCAACATGATAGTTGTAGCCAACAAAATTTGTGAAATTTTGAAAGTGGTTTCAAGTCATTTGCAGCTGTGTAGCTCGAGATATGGCCAAAATACCTAGGGTAAAGTTTCTGGATTTCTGGAACAGATTGTCTATGTGTTTTTATACAAATTATTAAAAATAGTAGTTCTAGGTGGTGGCTTGTGGTGGTTTATGGTAGTTATAGGAGGTTGTTGGGTGGTGAAAGAGGGTGGTTGGAGGGCTAGTCTCCAGAATTCTAGAGAGAGAATGGGGTTTCTAGAGTGTGGATGGAGAGAATGGGTGAGAGTGTGAAGTTGGGAAATGAGAAATGTGATGATGATATGCTCTTGCATGGGTTCTAAATGGATCATGTGGGTGGTGATCACATGGGGGGGGAATCTTGGTCAATTTCAGATTTTTGGGAGTGGATCCCTATATGTGGGTGTGTTTAAATTTCGATTTTCAGACTGTGTTGCGTTCAGTGTTCGTTCGTTCGTTATTTCGTTAATTCGTTAAATCGCGTAGCGTTTTCTTGTGTTGTTTTAATTAACGGTATATTTTGGATAATTTTACATTGAAGTATTGTTAAAATACTTTATTTTGAGTTGTCAAAATATTTATTGACTTTCGTTTGGTTGCCGAATTCAATTCGCACGTTTTTATCGCGTTTGTTACGTTTTAAACAAAACGCCTACGTTTTTCGTGTATTATTTTAACTAAATAATAATAAGTGATAAATAACTTCTAAAATAGATTAAATTTATTTATAGAAATGTTTTCAACAACGTCGTATAGTTGTCGGACTCCGTCTAGTTGTTTCGCGTAATTACAACTAATTACGTAGGCGTAATATAAAACAATTACGTAGGTGTATATTCACATAAATATACAAATAGTTACAAGTAATTACAAGTATTTAGCCTAAATCACATCTAAATACACATAATTAGGGTTTCGGCTAAGTTTATAAGTAAACCTAAATTGTCGGGTGTCACATTCTCCCCCTGTTAGGAGAATTTCGTCCCGAAATTTGATCGTAGTCATAGTTTATGTGATATCTAGTGAAAGTGTGAGTATTTCCCGATGTTTAACAAAGTCCATGGAAGGAAAGTTCGTTGTTGTGATGCAACTCATCCATTTGTATACGTTTGGAGAATTATCTTCGTGTAAGTAGGACAATTATTCCTAAATAGTCAGTCGTAGTAAGGTCATTTACTATAAGGTTCATAGTAGTAGGAAAACATTCCTATATGATTCGTAGTAGGAAAATATTCCTATGTGGTTCGTAGTAGGAAAACATTCCTATGTGGTTCGTAGTAGGAAAACATTCCTATGTGGTTCGTAGTAGGAAAACATTCCTATGTGGTCTGTAGTTCGTGCGAGTGTGAACAGTTAGTTGGATAATATCCAATATAAATTGTTGGAAATGCATTTCCAATAAGTAAACTGTTAAGAGACCCAAAGATGGTCTAATGTAAAAGTCGTCAGAAAACGTAAGTCGTAATCCCAAGAGGTATATGGAAGAATTTTCTTGCTAAGTTCAAAGTGCAAGTTCTACGATGTGCTTGGAACCTAGATTGGTGGGGTGGGATTGTGTATTCGACTAAACTAATCCGGTATCGTATGAGGTTGAAATAATTATGTCATTGTCTCCTTTAGTTTTATCCTCCAATAGTTTCGTATTGGTCGTTGTCACCTCTATCACTTACGTCTCGGTTTGTCTCTATATTAATTAAATTCATCTGATTTTGCAAGATCGAGTATTGCTACTATCAAACTGACTACTAAGAGAATCTAATTTTGTACTAGTCTATCGTACCTATGCCTTTATTGGAAAACCACAATTCAACAACTTATCTTAGAATTTCCTTAGCAATGTTTCAGGTGTAATCGGTATTCTAGTTTCAAAATGGGATTAAAGGTTAGATCATAGAGAAAGATTGAGTGAAAATCAAGTGTTTGTTGATATATATGATTTTCTTTAGCCAATAACGTCATCGTAATTTTTGATAACTTCGTTAATAATTTATGAATTTTAAAAATTCTGTAAAAACATTTTGTGACAAAATTTGTTTAAAATCGTTGCTGACGTTAATCTGTTGAAAATTCTTGTCATTAACAAAATAGGGAAAATTTTGTTTAACAAAAATCCATTGAAAATTTGAAGTTGTAGGAAATTTCGAGTAACCGTTTGATGAAAATTCGTTAAAGTCTCAAATAAATGAAAATACGTTGAAAAAACTCTGGTCATTGAAAAATGTTGAAAATTCTGTTTGTCAAAAATCTGTTGGAAGATTTATGTTTGTGAATAATTTGTGGAAAATATCTGACGAAAGATTTATTTGAAAATTGTTTCCTACACACTATACATGTTTAGTGGAATTTCTACTAGTCCTAAGCGAGTTCTATTTTACACACTAGTCTTAATCGCAATGCAGTTTGTCTCTAGTCTCCATCACCTGGAGATGGATAGTTTCTATGGTTTCGCTATGATTATGTCGATCCTTAAGGATCTGTGCAAGTCGGGCCTATGCCAGGTGCATCCAACCTAAACGAATTTCGTGTTGTTCTAACTCCATAGTGTCTATTCTATTTTCGTGGAGGCGTAGCCTAGCAGCTAGTACTAGAACGGTATGGTAAGTGGGTTCATGTGCGTATAGAGAGGTTTGCATGTCGATAGCTTCTTCGTCCTCTGTAGAAATCTATATGTCTTCTTCAGTTCTCCAAGTCTCAAGTATTGCGGGCAACCAATTCCATTGGCGGACATCTGCCCTACGATGGGTCCTAGTGGGTGGAGTATCAGTAGTAGTGGTATGAATATGACAAGTTCTACTTCGAGGTGGTGTGTCTATTCTTCTAGTCGTGTGTAGCACGCGCGCTTCATGGGTCTATGATACAAGTGGGAACGAAGAGTGCGAAGTGACGGGAGGAGGTGTAGTTCATCTAGGTGTCGAAGTATCGTATGGTTTAAGTTCTATGCGTATTCCCTAGTGATTTGGTTGCGAGCGGAAAGAAAAGGGTGAAGTAGATGTGACTTGTTTGGTTGGCGAATCCTCAGTTAGATTCTTCTCAAGTGAGTCCTATTCGATTATGTAGTTACCCTATGCGGTTAAGCAAGTGTTACCGTTGAAGTCTCCTCAGTGGTAAATAAGGGTTGAGTCTCATGTTCAGTGTTGGGTGACGTAGCTGTGGGAGTGGTTGTCGTGAAGGGTGGTAAATAAGTTTAGTGTACATAAGGTTTTATATATATATATATATATAGATATACATATATATATATACATAAAAGCCTAACACATAAGCTCGTATAAAGGTTGGTCCCGTTCTATCCTCGGTCTACGTCTACTACTGTACTCTCGTTCACTATAACCATTTCAAGTCTTGCATCGAATCTCCTTTAATTGTACATAGTTGATCAGGCTATGTTAAATTAAATTCAAATGATGCAATCGATGAACCAGTCATACTAAACAAAGAATACTAACCTAATGGTTATAGTCTCGGTCACTAATGCAATCCTAGTTTGCTATAACCTTAGGCTCTGATACCAATCTGTCGCACCCCAAAACATGTGGCAGCAGAAGTATGAGGTGTCACGGGGTTACGACCAAATCAAATATCATCACACAAAGATTACAACAAACGACCTCTATATAACATGTTTTAATAAAAAGTTACATTTCTTAAATAAAACGATTACAAACGTTATATCAAAACATTGGAGTTTGCATTAAAAGTGTAGAGATTTCTAATACGTAAATGTTGATACAAAATATCATAATGCAATCTAATCTCTTGTTGTTTGTGAAAACATGCGACTCGAGCTAATGCTTTCCAAAAGCATCCTACTGCCTTGTTTCCTGTGGGTAGTCCTACTGCGTCTGTGAACCTGAGAAATAGATGCCAAAAGGTCAACATAAAGTTGGTGAGTTCATAGGTTTACGCAGTTAAAATCATAGTATGAACCACAAGATTTCATAGTTATCAAAGTAGCACGAATGCCAAAGTAAATCGTAGTGTACTATTTGTTGAGTCACTTGTCGCTGATCTCAACTCATTAGTCGCTGATGTGAAGTCACTGATACTCTCTCTGAAAGACTTATTGAAAATGATCATAGTTGAAGCTGCTGTTGCAAAAGTTTTAATCTATGATCCTATCTCTCCAGTTAGAAGATGAAGAACCTATCAAGATAAAAGACTCAACTGTGTGTGTCGCTGATACTCATCTATCAGCGAGAGTCTCCAAGTCTTTTTAAGTTATTCCTTCTGCTGAATAAAAGAAGTCACTCTAGTACTGTAGCTCAAGTTACTCTTCAAGAGCACGTTAGCTCGCAGCGAGTAAGGAGATCTTCTACTACTTCAGTGACTGCAGCATTAATTGTTGCATTAATAAGGAGTTGACATATTCTACACTATTACGGCGCCACGCGTGCTCCTCGTGACTTGGTCCAATATAGAAACTAACGTGGCAGAAAGTGATTGGCTTCAAGGTAAAAGGTGATATTTCCCAAGACAGAATGTCAGACCATGATGTATCACATCTCAACTACCTCACCAATCAAGCAGCAACACGTGTCCTTCCAGATCCGGAAATTAAGGATTTCAACGTCTATAAATAGCGTAGTATATTGTACTCCATTTGGTGTCGATTGTTCGTATTGTTACTTGTTTGTCAGTGACTAGTTTATCTAAGATACGAACAACACCAGCGAGTGAACTAATAGCGTGTTTGTCCACTATTGGTTCATCTCAGCGAGTGAGCAAGTTAGCGTGTTTGTCCACTACTGCTCATCTCCATTTGTAAGAGCTGTATTGTTTGATTTAGATTAGCTTTGGCTAATCTATTCCGCAATCAACAATAGATAAATTTCATCAATAAAAGAATTTATCTTTCAGCTAGTATTGCATCAGCAATTGAACTGCTTATCATACTTATATATATTTGTGTTCATATTGCTGTCATTTAAATATGGCTAAAAACTTGCTAAATAAATAAATTAACACATTAAAACAGAAAAGTTTTTAATTGTATTCAACCCTCCCTTCTACAATTAACTCACTGTTAACGATTCATAATCACTAACATAATAGTGATTAGGGACACACAATTGGTATCAGAGCAGAGTTGGTTTAAATATAATTAAATCAGATCTGCAATGGAATCGGTTAAATACAGTTGTGTTGATTCTGAGTACCAGAAGGGAAATGGCTCCACTACTAAACCACCAGCTTTTGATCCATCTAGAATTGAAACCTGGATGTCCAGGATGATGATGTTCTTAGATCTCGTCGATGATCGCCTTTGCACAATAATTATTAATGGTCCATACACCCCAACTACTATTGTTCCTGCAGTTGCAGCTACTGCAACCACTCCTGCTATACCTGAAATGGTTATGCCTAAAAGGGAGGAACAATGGTGAGATGAGGATAGGCGTATGGTAAGGCTAGACAAACAAGCTAAAATTTACATAAGCATGACACTTCCTGATGAAGTGTTTGAGTCTATTAGATTGTGCACAACAGCGAAACATATGTGGGATACTCTTAGAAACATCTATATTGGAACTCCTGACATAATTCGCTGTAGAGAAGTAAATCTAACTCGTCAATATGAGTTGTTTGCTATGGAACCCAATGAGTCACTGGCATCTACCTAAACTAGATATCAAGCTTTAATTAATAAAATGGAAAGGGCTAATATAGGAAAGGACCAGAGATTCATTGTTGAAAAATTTCTAGAGTTACTACCTAGGAAAACTTGGGGAACCATTGCAACATGCATAAGACAAAGAAGTGATTATAATTTTCTCAATCTAACTCAAGTTTATGGAATTTTACTAAATTGGGAACAATCTGAGAAGCTAGCTGATCAAAGTGAGCACATTCGTGCTGCACTAGGAGGACAAAAGATTTCGAATGCCCTTGTAGCTGAGCTTGATGAAGCTGATCAAAAGTAGAAAGCAAAGCTCACCAAGTTGAGCTCAAAGTCACTGATTGCAGAAGAAGAAGGTAGTGTCGCTGAAGATCAGTCAGAAGCAAGCTATGATGAAGGACTAGAGAAGTTGGAAAGAGATATGGCCATGATGGTTGCAAACTTCAGAAAGAACAGCAGATTCAACAGATTTGCTGGTGCATCATCAAATGGTGATTCTAAACCAAAAGGTGAGTGCTACAAGTGTGGCAATCCTGGCCATTTTGCAGCTGAATGCCGGTCCAAAGCTGTCAACTCTTTCGCTGATCAAAAACCTAGCTTCAGAAATGTCAAGTACAAAACAAAGTACAAGAAGCTGAAGGAAATGTCCAAGTCAAAGAAAAGGAATAAAGGGTTTATTGCTGAAGAAGGATCTGTCAGCGACTCTGACTCAACTTCATCATCTGATGAGGAAGAAGCAATGATCTGTTTAGACAAGGATTACTGCCTGATGGCTGACGATGCTGCTTTCCATGAAGACATCAAAGAAGTAGCTTAGAAATGTTCAGCATCTGGGTGGGATCCAGAAACTCTCTACAAGGGCATTTTCAGAGAGACAATTTGGTATCTGGATAGTGGTTGTTCTAGACATATGACCGGATGTAAGTCCTTGCTCAGTGACTACCAGGATGAAAGAGGTCCTGATGTAGTGTTTGGTGATAACAGCATTGGTAAGACCAGAGGGTATGGGATCTTGACCAATGGTAATGTTATGTTTAAGAAGGTGGCATATGTTGAAGGACTGAAGCATAATTTATTAAGCATTAGTCAGTTCTGCGATGCCAAAAATAAAGTGCTATTTGATCATGAAGCTGGAGTTGTTTACAACAAGAATGGAAGCGCTGTCCTGGCTGCTCAAAGAAAAGGCAATACATATGTAGTCAATATGGACTCAGCACAATCAGGAACATGCTTTTATTCCAAAACTGTCTCAGAAGAAAAATGGTTATGGCATAAGCGACTCTCTCATCTGAACTTCAGGGCTATCAGCAAGCTCAGCAAGTATGGCCTAGTCAATGGTCTGCCAAAGTTATCTTACGAGAAAGACAAGCTATGTTCAGCATGTGAGAAGGGAAAGCATCACAGCTCTTCATTCAAAAGTAAACAAACATCTTCAGTGACTGAATGTTTTCATCTACTTCATATGGATCTATTTGGTCCAGTGAGTTCTCCCATTTGTTGGTAAAATGTATGCTTGGTAATTGTAGGTGAATACTCCAGATACACTTGGGTATTCTTTCTCAAAGCCAAAAATGATGCAACACAGGAAATTATATCCTTTATCAAAAAGATGGAAAACTTAAATGATTGTTCTGTTAAACATTTAAGAAGTGATAATGGCACTGAATTTAGAAATATTGACCTTGAAAGTTTTTGTGATTCAAAAGGTATTTCTCAAAACTTCTCTGCACCAAGAACACCTCAACAAAATGGTGTTGCAGAGAGGAGAAATAGAACCTTGATTGAATCAGCAAGGTCAATGCTTATAGATGCTGGTCTTAAGACCCATTTCTGGGCTGAAGCAGTCAACACTGCCTGCTACACTCAGAATAGATCTCTGATTGTCAAAAGACATGATAAGACGGCCTATGAAGTGCTAAGGGGGAGAAAACCTGACATAAGTTTTCTCCATGTTTTTGGCAGTACCTGTTATGTCTTAAACAAAAGAGATCACTTAGGGAAGTTTGATCCCAAAGCTGATGAAGGTATATTCGTTGGTTATTCAACCATTTCAAAAGCTTTCAGAGTTTATAATAAAAGAAGGGAATGTATTGAAGAATCAATGGATGTTACCTTTGATGAGTCTTATGATAAATCACTCACTGATCCAAAAGACTATGAAAATCTTATTTTTAATATAATCAGTGATGACAAGCATGAGATTCATACATCAGATTCTGAAAGGGAAGAGGATGTCCCTGAAGGCATTTCTGGCTCTACTTTAGCTAAGAATGATTCAGGAACTTCATCTTTGCCTGTTGATATCCCATCATCATCATCTCACCATCTGCAACAAAATGATAACACTCACTGTTTAAATCAAAGCTTAAACATTAATCATGCTTCAAATGTTGATATGTCTGATGGATCATCTCTGGGTAATCAAGTCACTGCTGAACCTCAGCGAATGACTAAATGGACTAAACATATTAATAATCAATTGATTATTGGTGATCCACAATCCAAGGTCCAAACCAGATCAGCAACTACTAACTTTTGTTTGTTTGTAAGTTTTGTGTCACTGATTGAGCCCAAGAAGATTGATGAGGCACTCACTGATCATCACTGGATAGCTGCCATGCAAGATGAGCTATCTCAGTTTGAAAGAAATAAAGTCTGGAAGTTAGTACCTCAAGTAATTGGGAAATCAGTGATTGGAACTAGATGGGTGTTCAGGAACAAGATGGACGCTGATGGTGTTGTGATAAGGAATAAGGCCAGATTGGTTGCACAAGGTTACTGTCAACAAGAAGGAATTGACTACGATGAAACCTTTGCACCAGTTGCTAGACTTGAAGCAATCAGGTTGTTCTTAGCATATGCAGCTCACAAGAAATTCAAGGTATACCAAATGGATGTAAAAAGTGCCTTCTTGAATGGAAAGCTGCAGGAAGAAGTGTATGTTAAGCAACCACCCGGATTCACTGATCCCAAGCATCCAGGTTATGTCTATAAGCTGGAAAAAGCTTTATATGGACTAAAACAAGCTCCTAGAGCTTGGTATGACACTCTCTCTACTTTCTTAACTAAATGTGGGTATGTCAGAGGCAAAATTGACAGCACCCTATTTATCAAAAAGGATAAGAGAGATGTCAGATTGGTCCAAATTTATGTTGATGATATTATATTTGGGTCTACTAACAATGACTTGTGCAAGGAATTCTCTGACCTCATGACTAAAAGTTATGAAATGAGCATGATGGGTGAACTAACATTTTTCCTTGGTCTGCAAATAAAGCAAACCAAGACTGGTATTTTTATAAATCAAGGAAAGTATGTTAAAGATTTATTAAAGAAATTTGAATTCACTAACTGCTCATCCCTTGCTACACCAATGTCATCTGCAGTAAAATTACACGCTGACCCTGATGGTAAATCTGTAAACATCACTGCTTACAGAGGAATGATCAGGTCACTGCTGTATTTAACTGCTAGTAGACCAGACATTATGTTTGCTACATGTCTACGTGCTAGGCATCAAGCTGATCCAAAGGAATCTCATTTGCTCGCTGTCAAAAGAATATTCAGATATCTGAAGGGTACACCAAATCTTGGTCTCTGGTACCCATCTGGTTCAGATTTCTCGCTGAAAGGATATTCAGATTCTGATCATGCTGGATGCAAGATAGACAGAAAGAGTACCTCTGGTAGCTGTCAGTTTCTTGGAGAAAAGCTTGTAAGCTGGTCAAGCAAGAAACAAAATTCAGTCTCAACTTCTACTGCTGAGGCTGAATATGTCGCTGCTGGAGCTTGCACTGCTCAAATTCTGTGGATGAGGAATCAGCTCGCTGACTATGGTTTTGACTTTGGCAATGTTCCAATTTATTGTGACAGTCAAAGTGTTATTGCCATAGCAAATAATCCTGTGATGCACTCGAGGACAAAGCACATTGATGTCAGATATTACTTCATCAGGGACCACGTCATGAAAGGTGACATTGAATTGCATTTCATTCCAACTGACTACCAACTCGCTGACATATTTACAAAACCTTTAGATGAGAAAAGATTCACTTTTCTCATTAGCGAGTTGGGGATGTTGAACTTAAATGATTAAATCTGATTGTTTAATAAAAGGTATTTACAGAATATATGGTTTGTAGTTCTAACTCGCTGGCCTATTGTTCTCACTGATATAATCAGCAAGAACAATGAGTTAGCATAGTTATAATCAATAAATTATATACTTTGTAAATACACATGAAAATTCTTTATATCACATAAATAGAATATGGTTTGTGCTTCACAATTTGGCTAGCTGATTAGATTAGTATTCTAAGTTGTAATTTGATCAGCGAAATCAAATATGAGACATAATATTTATTTTATTTTAAGATATAACTTATTTTCATCTCTCTGATATCTTAGTTTAATAATTTAATTGGCAATTAAATTATAAAATTAATGTATCAGCGAAGATTCTCGTTATTTAATATGGCATTTATTTCGACATATATTCCTTTACATTTAATACATTTTGTATTTAATAGTTAACGATTTATATTCCTTATAAATGCTTTATTAAATATCTCATGGTACTCCGAAAATGTGCACTTTTTCTGACACATCGTATACCTTTCCGGCGTACCACTCCCATCACCATTTAATGCTACCACTCACCACCACCATCACACTACTCACCTACCATCAACCACCACTTTTTGACCACGTACATACGCTTTTTGACCACATGTGTGACACCCGGCGATTTAGGGTTACTGTTAAACCTACTTGATACCCTAATTACGTGTGTTTAGTTTAGTATTAGGCTAAATACTTATAATTACTTGTAACTATTTGTATATTTATGTAAATATACGCTCCCAAATTGTTTTATATTACGCTTACGTAATTAGTTGAAATTACGCGAAACAACCGGACGGAGTCCGAGAAACTATATGACTTTGGTGAAAATCTTTCTATAAATAACTTAAATATATTTTTAGAAGTTATTTATCATTTATTATTATTTTGTAAAAATAATATACGAAAAACCTAGACATTTCGATTAAAACGTCTCAAACACAACGATAACGTGCGAATTTAATTCGGTAACCAAACGAACGTCAATAATTAATTTGACGCCATAAATAAAAGTATTTTAATAATACTTCAATGGAAAAATATCCCAAACATACCGTTAATTAAAACAAAACAAGAAAACGTTAGGCGATTTAACGTTTTAACACGAATAACGAATTAACGGGTAAACGAACACTGTATGTAACACAAAATGGAATTTAAAAATCTGAAACCTTCCACCCCAAATGGGCCCCAATCAGCCACCCTCTTCCCCCAATTAAAAACCACATGCAAAACATAATCATTTCTCTCTTTTACCTACACCATTCATCCTTCATGCAAGACCTCACTCTTTCATCTCACACATTTTCTCTTTTCTCTAACATCTCTCTAAAAACTTTCTCCCTCTAAAAATCTGGAAACCCTCCAGCCCTCAACCACCCAAAAATCACCATCATCATCACCATTAGTATCAAGAACAAGAAGAAGAACAAAAGAGTTCAAGCCATCACCATCTTCACCTCCTCTTGTTCATCATCATTTCTATTGTAAGAATCTTTAAACCATGAAATAGATTTTGATTGCATGTTAATGATTTTGATGTTATAAATCTCTATCAACAGTATTATGTCCAAAATAATTGTTAAAATACGTTTTTACAATTTATTCATAAAAGATACATAATCTGTCTACAAAAATACAGCTCAATAAAAACGTCATATCTTGAGTTCTAGGAGGAGTTAGACGATGCATTTTTTTTTTCAAATCTGCGTATTTAAAATATCTACAACTTTCATGTTTTACGTTTTTACCATATCCGTACACGTTTCTCTCTATAATCTGATTTGTGGGACTGATCTGTATGAAATCAGAATCTGAGTTAGGAACTTTTGTGCATTTTATTTACCCACTTAGATGACCCTTGTAATGGTTAGAAAAACTATGTTAGACACTAGAAACATAGAGGATTAATGAGTAATTCTTGTGAAAACTAATTTTTGACAGAAGGTGTAGAAAACATTTGGTGAACTAAACCGACAAAACCGAAAATGTGAGATTTTGAAGTTTTAACTTGTGTTTTATAAACCAACACTTTTGGGCATGCTAGAAATAGAAATAATGAATTTTTGGGATTTTTAAACTTATATAAGAGTTTCGGGGAAAGTTTCGGGTCAAACCGAGTAAGTTTGACCAAGTCAATAAAGACGGCTCGGTTTATAAAAATGACGAAACCTACTATTTTTGGAAAGTGGTAACAAAAATGCGTTTGGAAGGCTTAATTAATGTCTTTGACCAAAAACGAGACTTGGAAAGTTTCCCGAATTGGAAACCGACATATAAATTGATAAGTGGCTCTAGGTTTGACCAGTTTGATCAGTTTTGACCGGGTTGACCAGGTTTGACCAGTTTGACCAGTTTTGACCAGTTTGACCAGGTTTGACCAATTTTGACCGGGTTGACCAGGTTTGACCAGTTTGACTAGGTTTGACCAGTTTGACCAGTTTTGACCAGTTTGACCAGGTTTGACCAATTTTGATCGGGTTGACCAGGTTTGACCAGTTTGACTAGGTTTGACCAGTTTGACCAGGTTTGACCGGGTTGACCAGGTTTGACCACTTTGACTAGGTTTGACCAGGTTTGACCAGTTTTACCAGTTTGACCAACTTTGACCTACGGTTTAAGACTTATACAAACCAAAATAATCTGTTTGCAACACACGATGTGTACTAATGAATAGTATACAACAAAACAAACTTGATAATGATGTCTAAATGAATTATTATTACAAACTTTCACCAACGGGTCGTACGCGTCTTTGATAAACGAACTTGAACAACTTATTTGGACATAACTAGTTGAATGAGCTAGCTATAGGTGGACATTAACCATCCACTTACATAGATGATCTTTCAAGACATCTACTCATACAACCTTATACGTTTAGGACGTTAGAAGGTTGCACATTGGATCGCACTTTACTTGCTATTTAACACTGCTTGCTTACTATTTGCTAGAACTCGGGTGAGTTTCATAGCCCCACTTTTTACTACTTTTTACTTTGGGGTGAGAATACATGCTCTGTTTTATAAACTGTTTTACATATGAACGCAAGTAACGAAAACTCTTATACTGATTGCATGAGTAACTAAACCAAACTACGATGGCCCCTAACAAATATCAGATCTATCGGGACCTGACAATCCGCCATCCGGGTTAGTCGCTCTAACCACTATACGGATGCATAATATTTCGTACAACCGAGTGTACTGGTTACACACTCACTGGGGGTATACAACTACGGTTAAGCTTCGAACTATGAGCTCATGGCAATAGTATACTATGATTTACTTTGGCATTCGTGCTACTTTGATAACTATGAAATCTTGTGGTTCATACTATGATTTTAACTGCGTAAACCTATGAACTCACCAACTTTATGTTGACCTTTTAGCATGTATTTCTCAGGTTCACAGATGCAGTAGGACTACCCACAGGAAACAAGGCAGTAGGATGCTTTTGGAAAGCATTAGCTCGAGTCGCATGTTTTCACAAACAACAAGAGATTAGATTGCATTACGATATTTTGTATCAACATTTACGTATTAGAAATCTCTACACTTTTAATGCGAACTCCAATGTTTTGATATAACGTTTGTAATCGTTTTATTTAAGAAATGTAACTATTTTCAAACGTCTCATATAGAGGTCGTTTGTTGTCATACAGGGGTCCGTCAGTGAACTTGGTCAACCACAACACTTACATATTAGAATTAATATCTCCAAGGGACTTTATGTGATAAATGTCGCACCCCCAAATTCGGGTTGCGGAAGCGAACCGGGTCGGGGCGCGACTAATCAATATACACAGCATAAAAGATATAATGAACGACCACTATATTCGTCGTTTTACATTGATATTGATAAAACAAAAGTTTACATCAAAATATTGTTTACATTAGCTCCGCTTGAAAATAAGAGATTTAAGTACATAATTAATCTATACAAAATATAATAATGCAGCTAAAATCTCTGTTTGTTTGCATGCTGACTCGAGCTAATAGATCTTGATTGAGCAGTCCAACCTACTGCTGGTCACCTGTGATACATGCTAAAATGGGTCAGCGAAACGCTGGTGAGCTCACAGGTTTGTATGTCAACAGATATTTGTATGAACCGCAAGATTTTATAATTGAATTTAAAATGCAATTAAGCAAAATAAAAGTTATACAGCCATGAGCACATAGTCTGAGCTTAACTTGAGTGTCAGGTCCAATTAAGGAAACCCAACTGAGTTGCCTCCTACGAGTGCCTAATCTACACTCATCTTCCCAAACGCTAATACGTCCGTTTGACCAGTTAGTGCGTGCTAACCCGGACGAGGATTGTCAATCCTATATGATATCATATACTAACATTCACGCTACTACGTATTACCAGACTATGCTATGGAGGGCTTTAAATTGATTAGTTGAAGTAACTCATGTAGTATTTGATTTTGATTTGTACTTGCGTTCAACTTGTAAAACAAAACGAGCAATAATATCACACCCCTGATTGAAAAACAGTAAAATAGGGGCCATGAGACTCACCTGAGCCTTGAGCGATTAAATTAATAAACTTGAATTGATTAGCGGTGGATTGATGTCCGAAGACTTGTAACCTGAGGGTGTCCAAGACACACAATGGTTATAACATGAGTAGGCATCTCGAAAGACTGCCCTTGTAATTGTTCGTCCAACTTAGAATGTCCAAATTACCGCGATTTGGTTGTTTGTTTAAGTCTTTGAAAGTGTGTACGGCCCATTGGTGCTTGTTTGTAACAATAATCCCACATTATTATTTTGATGGTTTTGAAGTGTTATACTTAAAACTAAGTTCCAATGTGTTTTAGAAGTTGTGTCGCATTCGTGTTTGATATTATACAAGTTTAACACTTTGTGTGAAAGTTCAGACTTAACACCGTTACTTGTGAACCTAGGGTAAGGGCGAAGCCCGTTAATGACGGGGGTCCGGGGGCAGTGCCCCTGGTAGCGGGGTCCAAGGGGCGGCAGCCCCTGGCGGGGTCCAAGGGGCAGAGCCCCTGGCTGGGGTCGAGCTGGACTTGAATTTTTATTTCTACTAAATTGCTTTGGTGAAAAACGCATCTGGACTTGAATTTGGGTGAAATCGAGTGATAAAATTTAAGTTCTCGACACTTAGTAAAATTTGTGTTTTCTTGGTTCTGTTTCATGCGACATAGCATGCGACATAAGGCTTGTGTCGCTAGGTGCGACATAGTCTGTTGTGTCGCAGATCACCTCTGCGACATAAGGGCTTGTGTCGCTAAGTGCGACATAGTCTGTTGTGTCGCAGATCACCTCTGCGACATAAGGGCTTGTGTCGCTAAGTGCGACATAATTCAAATTATGCGACACAAAGGCTTGTGTCGCAGGTGGCCTGGAGCCTCTGCGACACAACGAGCTGTTGGCCGGAAAATGAGCCGAAAACGTGTTTTCCGGCCTCTGTTCGACCTGTGACTTTTACCCAACCCATATTTGAACATTTTAAGCTTAAAGAAACAACTAGAACTTAAAAACACTTGAAATCGAAAGGTTTCGGGATTTCGTCGGAAACTTACAAAGTAGCGAAACGAGAATCCGGAAAGATAGAAATGTAGGTCTTTGCGCGGTGGTTCTTTTCTTCCAAACAAGCGAGATGAAATATTGAGATTTGATGGTGTTATTTTGTGGCTTAATGGTGATGGTGAGGTTGGTGGTAAATTGAGAGAAAAGAGAGAGAGAAAGGAAAAGATGAAAGAAAGTAGAAGTGGGAAATGGGGTGGGGAGGTAGTGACCTCACCCCCTTGTGGCTGATCGGTGGGGGCCCTCCCTAGTGTGGGGGTCTCCACTTTTTAACTCCGTGCAGTGTTCGTTTCCCCGGTCGTTTAATCGTTAATTAATTATTTTGCGCGTTTAAACATGCGTTTTAAAATACGAGGATTTAGTCAATATTTTTGTTGAAGTATTTTACCAAATACTTAACACTTGAGTTATATAAAATATAACTTAGTTTCGCTTTGATTGTTTGCGCGCTTAATATTTTAATCGCGTAGATGTTTCTTCGTGCGATGCGAATTAATTACAAAATATTATCAAATAGTATTTTGAATAATTAGTGTTATTAAATAATGTTATATTATTTAATAAAATCGTTCACCAATGCCCGTATTAATTGAACCGAATTACATTCGATTTGAAAATTGCACGATTTAATCAAATCGCATAATTGTATATATTAAACAATATATATATTGATACATTAATTAGCCTAACACAGAACTAATTACATGTATTACACTTGATTAGGCACTAATTACTAGTCATAATTTGACGGGTCTCACAATAAAGAATGTAGAGGGGTGTAAATGGAATATATTTAATTAAAATATGATTCCTGAAAACTCTGGAAATAAAATCACAGAGTATATGTATGTATATGTCGTACGAGAGACAGAGTGAAGGGGGGAAGAATCAAAAACCTTATTTCATCAAATTGAAGCCCTAATCTTGTGTGTTTTTGCTTCAAATTTTGTATTAAGCATCACTAAGGTAAGTAATATCATCTAACACCTTCAATTTGGTAGTTTTGATTACTTTTACATAAACCCTAAAAGTGGGTTTTGAGAATTAGGTGAGTAATTGGAAGTATGTATCTTAGATGATGATAGTAGTATGTAAAAGAATATGGGGGTTAGTGCGCGCAAATGTAATGAACTATGCTCTGACATTTATTCTATGTAACCAACTACTCGGGGCTCCATTGTATGTAACGAACTTCTAATGTCATTCATTGTATGTAACGAACTTGTATTTTGGCCAGATCAACGGTTCTAAGGGCGCCATGTGTCACCTTATATAATCGACACAAGGAAAAAATAAGAAAAATACAAGTTCGTTACATACAATGAACAAAATTAGAAGTTCATTACATACAATGAAGTCCCGAGTAGTTGGTTACATAGAATGAATGTTAGAGTATAGTTCAATACATTTGTGCGCACTTACCCCAAGAATATGTGTACATGATAGTTGATGAGTTTTTGTTAAAAATTTGTTTAGTTTTCATGACTTAGCCAAAATGAAGAAATTGGTGTATGATGATGTAAGTGATGATGAATAGTAATTATTGGCTAGTTATGATCATGTAGCAACAATACTTAATAAATTGAGTTGCTTGAATGAGTATCATGGTAGTAATTGAATTATGATGATTTTAGCTAAATTGAAGAATCCAATTATGATGGTAATTTAGTAGTAATTGAATGGTGATAGATAACTTGTATGTGTAAATGTATGAGAATAGAAAAATACACTTAGTAGATACAAACTTGAGTAATTGTGTAGTAGTGGTGATGATGCCACTTTGAGTTGGAAGGGTGTTAATTTAATATAGTAGTTAATCTTGTTGTATGTTTATGTGATTAGATGACAAGAAGAGATGTTGAGCTAATCATGGAGCTTGAAAATTTACACATGTGGCAAAGGTAAGTTGTAGGAATTGTAATTTATTGATTAAAATTGTTTGTAAATCATTACTGATGATCATATAAGTGTTGGTTGGTGATGATGTAGCTTGTTGTAGACATGACATACAAGTATGTCAAAAGTGTAGTGGTGTAGTTGTTGTATTGTATGTTATTTGAATAGTGGTTGTGTAAGTAATATATTATATGTTAATTTTGTAGTTGTAGTACATAGTAAGTTAATTTGTGTGGTTAATGTAGATGTAGTATCTTGTATGTGAATTGTGTAGTTTGTTGTTGATTTAGTACATCGTATGTCGGTTGTGCAGTTGATGTAAATGTAGTACCTTGTATACTAATTGTGTAGTTTGTTGTAGATGTAGTGTATTGTATGCTATTTTTGCAGGTAGGAAATGGAGAGTTGAAGTATGACATGGTCGACTCCATTGTACTGTTCCTTTGAAAAGGAATGATGTGACGCAAAAAGTCATATTTTTAAGGTCAATATTTCACTCTTTTTGGGCACTTCTTTAGTAAAAACATTCCAAAATGATCATTATCTACTAAAATTCACTAAAGTGGTCCAAATATAGGCGTTACTGCAAAAATCACTAAAAATGTCTAAATAACGAGCAAATCAGGACAAATATACAATCACAAGTTCTTCCGGACTCATCTATCCTATGAGTCACATATTCTAACCTCATCATATGATAATATTGGTAAAAACGAGATGGGGGAATAAAGAATCATGCAATTCAGATATAAGACACGATGATTACAGACACTTATAAAGTCATTCCAGCTATGCCTGAGATCTACACATCCAATTTCGTTGAAATTGGTACCATTAGAAGCGTAACGGAATTACGAAGCCATAGGCGAAAGAATCAAGTCAAACCGACGTATAACGAAGGAGATACACATGGTTTAAGCAACGAACAAAATCAGACGAAGACCGTATACGGACTTGGGCACCGTATACGGCCCCATACAGACCGTATATGGCCCCATGCAATACGTATACGGCCCCTGCTACCCCCAATTCTGCTTCCTTTGCTTGTACGTGCTGTTTCGCGAGTTAAACCCTATTGTTTGAGGCTTTAACTATAAATAGGGGTCATCACCTCCCCATTTCACACACAATTACACACCTCATTCTCACTTTTACATTTCTATCATTTTCTCTCTTTCATTCTCTCTCTCTACTTTCTCTCTCTATATTCTTTCTCTAGAGATCTAGAAGAGAATAGAAAGAGTTGAGCTTACGGTTCGAGTCTAGAGGAATGTTTAGCTTGGTAATCTTGTTAAAACTAGTTTTTCTCAAGTCAGACTATTTGTGTAACACCCCACATTTTCGACAAGATTAAACGTTAATTGCACGTATTTTTAAGCTAATTCCCTATCTTAGAGTGAATTTACAACACATTTTAGAGATAAGTCTAGCAAAGCCCAACTATTTAATACGTGTAGTATTACATTTCGTAATTAGTTGTAATTACATACAAAACAATTGAAACAAACGCGACAAAAATATACGACTTTTGGTGAACAAAATTATTTAATAATATGAGATTATTAAATAACATTATTAATTATTAAATATTATGTTAATAATTGATTACACGCAAAAAGTCAAATTTTTATGTATCATTATCTCACATTTTTAGCCCAATTCATGATGAAATTATACGAAATAAACACTTTATCATCAAAACTCATCACATGGGCTAAAATATAGACAACGTTTCAAAAATCAACTAAAATAGTCAAAAAACACGATAAATCTAACCAATATGATCATAAGCATTCTCGTTCACTCGTTTAAGCACTTTTCGAGCTATGCTAAGAATTATGACCTCTAACTTATGTCATTTTCTTCGTTAGGAAATTACGAACGCGTGGATATAAGGATCGCTCAAAACGGATAAACAACGAAGAAGTTACGCCAAAACGAAGAAATGAAGAACCGAAGAACCGAAATACGGCTGGACCAGGCTGTTTACGACTGAGCTAGACCGTATACGGCTGGACCTGGACCATATACGGCCTGTATAGACCGTATACGGTCTAGCCCACTGTATACGGTCCATTTCACCCGTATACGGTTGGTGTTCACCCGTATTTGCTCCAGTTCAACCATATACGGCCAAAACCAACCATATCGTGCGTTCAGGCAATAAAAATCACATTTTTATACGATTGTGCAATACGGTTGAGCATTTAGGGGTTGGAATACGGTTGAAGAATATGGCTGAACGATCTCTATAAATACTAATCACCTCCTCACAATTTCAACACACCTCTTCGTTCATTTTTCATTCCTTCTCTCTCTACTCTCTCTTTAGAAATAATTTAGTTATTTTAGTATAGTTAAGCTAGTAGATTGGAAGCTTCAAGCTTATTTGTAATGGAGGTGCTCCGAGACTGCGGTTACGCAAGATTTGTAATAACGCTTCGTCAGGTTTTATTATAATCTCTATCTTGCTATTTTTAAATATGTTGTGCTATTCTCATTCTTATTTGGAAATGCTTGTTAGATTTATTTCCATGCTAAGCTAAACAAATATGTGTTTGCTATGATAGTCGTTATGCTAGGGTTGTTATGCTTTAATCATGCGGTTACTTTGTCGTCTGTTGATATATATTAGAATTTATGAATTGAATCTCAAATGTTTATCTATCCAACTTATGTTGGGGTTAATAACCTACTACTAAGATTAGATTCACTTCGTATGACAAATGTTTTAGCGAGAACTTTCGAAACATTTGTAACTTGACCATCTATCCAGATACTTTGCATGAATAAATTGATCCCTGTTATGCTGCTCTACTGCATGTTCTTGTTTGATTGTTGCTTTAGGGTTTGCATGCTAGTATTACTTGTGCTATTGGATATATGATTAGGTTTTCTGATATAGATTAATTGCATACATCAGTTTAACATGCATAGAATAGTTATGATGATTTATATGAAATAATGATGAACAATTTGACTAGCCGTTAGACCAGACCATCCCAACTTGTTCCGGTGGGAAACCCCTGTTCATGTTTTTGTTTATTTAACAATTCATGCCATGATTCGGACATCTCAAATGTCCGACATTGGGGAAAAAGACTCGAGGATGGTTGTTGGTTAAATTGGTTACCACATTTAGGACAACTCCCGGTGTAGCTTACATTCCATAATTGTTATCCATGTGACATGTTATTTATCTGATTCCGGACAACTCTACGTTAGATAGAAAATAGGCTAGGAGCTATGGCTCATTAGGAAATATATGACCAAAGTCCAGGATAGACAACAAGGAACCTCTAATGTAGCAACCAAAATGCCGTAAAACAGCTGATTACCTGGTATAGCGTTGGAAACATCTTTGGTGTAGTACAAACACGTGGAAGCCATGGAAAGGCTGTAGGTAGAATACTTTGGTATCATTGGACGTTCTAAGTTCGTCTGTTTAAATACTGTGCCCATCATCATAACTAATGCCTTAACTAATATAACAACCCCTAAATAGCATATACGTACGTCATAGTAAACACACGCGTTTAACCTGTAGTTCTCGTAGCCACCTGACCACCTCACCTGTAACACCCCCAAATTTACTGTTTAGCGGAAGCAATCCTTGGGGTGCTACTAATCAATAATCAAAACACACAAGGTATAAGGAACGACTCTATATGCGTTGTTTTAAACATTACATTGATAATTCAAAAGTTTTACAATGTTATACTAGTTACAAAAGCTCGTGAGCCAAAATGTAAGAGATTCTAAGGCATATCTATTTTACAAAATGTAGAAATGCATATGAATCTCCTGAGATCTGCATGCGACTCGAGCTAGCTAATCCTGAGCAGTCCTACTACTGCTGTGTACCTAAGAATACATACTAAAAAGTCAGCTAAAAGCTGGTAAGCTCACAGGTTTGCGTAGTAATAAAGTAAGTGTGAACCACAAGGTTTACGTACATATTTCTACACTTTTTAGGCTATTCTTCGATGAAAACATTTTAAAACAATCAATTTTTACTAAAAATCACCAAAGTAGTCTAAATATTGACGTTGCTATAAAAATCGGTAAAAACGTCCAATTTACACGCAAACCGAGGAAAGTTCAATCACCTTAAATATTCCCTTCTTGATTATCTTATATAAATAAATCTTAATTCATATTTTATAAGTCTATAGGAATATACAAGATCGGAAATGAAAAAATCAAGTGAAACGGACGAAAGATGGAGAAGATGTGCAGCCATTAAAGCCAACCGATCATCATCCGGAATACGCAAAAGATCTATAACTACAAATTTGGCAAACTTAGTGTCATTAAGATCGTAACGGAAAAACGAATCCAACGGCACAAGAATCAAACAAATTTGGCTCCAAACGAAGAAGATACAGGCGAAACAAGCAACGAAACAGGAGCGCGGATCAAGCAAGCAAATAATTGGCACTTGACCCCCCCCCCCTGCAAGTGCCATATACGGCACCTACAGGGGCCGTATATGGCCAATATGCCACAAATATTGGGGTTTTTGCCTTGATATTTGGCACCCTCTTGGCTTTTGATCCCCCCTGTGTTTGTGATTCCCTAGTCGCACTTTGAAGCTTGTACCTCATGCTTTGTGACTTGTACCAAGCCTTCACCTCTTCACCTATAAATACCCACCTCACCTCCTCAATTTAACACACACCAAAACACCTCAAAAATACACACTTTCTCTCATTTCTCTCTCTCTAGCTTTCTCTTTCTAAAATAGAAGCTAGTAGGTTAGAGTTAGCCTAGGGATTTTATTTAGCATTTGTACAGAGATACTCTGTCATTTTGAATATAAACTGTTTGTGAACTTATATGCTGAACCTCTACCCGTTTATCTATCCAACTTATGTTGTGGTTTGAATCCTCCTCTTTAGAACCTGGCCAATTGCTAGAAGTAGGAATTCCAACTATTCTGTGTATGATGATCAATGAACTCAACATGGCTGTTGTTCTCTTGATTGAAATACATCTGAGAGACACAAAGCATAAGAGCAGAGATAGATTAGGTTCATGTTTGTTTGTTGCATATCTTCGGGACAACTTCCGGGATATCCATGATTTAATCTTTAGGTTAAATGATATGATGCTAGTATACCGTTCTATTGCATGTTCTTATTTGATTGTTGCTTAGATACTGTATGCTAGATATCTCCACTGTCATTGACTGAATGATTAGGTTTTCATAAGTGATTTATATTCAATACTAATAGATTAACATGTATGCAATAGTTGTGATGATTTATATTATTAATGATGAACAACTCAACTTACCGTCAGACAGACTTTCCCAACCAGTTCCGCGGGTTAATCCTTTTCATGTTATTGTTCAATGAACGATTCATGCCATGATACGGACGTCTCTGATGTCTGAGATTGGGGACCTGCATTCAAGGATAGTTGTCAGTTGAATTGGTCTGTACATTTAGGAGACCTTCCGGTGTACTGTATACTAACTGTTATCCATGTGACATATTCTGTATCTGATTGCGGACAACTCTACGTTAGGTACTTAATAGGATCATAGTTATAGCTCATTGAGAAGTATCGATAATGTCCAGTAGAGTAATATGGAACCCTAATTGGCATAACGGAAAAGGTGTAAAATGTCCAAGTACCCGGTATAGCGTTGGAACCACCACTGGTGTAGTACAAATACGTGGAAGCCGAGGAAAGGCCGAAGACACACACTTATTATCAGTTAAGTTTCCGAGATCTCGATCCCACTGGAATTAGTTATCACATCTTGTAGCCTCATCCCTCATAACTATTCGTTAATAACATTGCCATAGTCACAGTAAACACATTCCCTATCTTGATTTCTCTGCGTTCTCTGTACAACCCACCTTTAATATAGTTCTTAATTTCAGTAGTTAATTAGATAAACCAAAACCCCCTATTATAAGTTTTAAAAATCCCAGCTAAATTACAAAAGAAGACTAATCCACCTAAGATCCCATGCCCATTGTAGTTTGAAAAACGACACCTGAGTCATACGTACCGCCTACTGCCCTTTTAGGTCTATAAGTTGTATAAAACTTTGGATCCCCGCATTATAAATAAAAAACACCCACTGGTGCACGCCCTGGTTGGATGGACCAACGACCGGAGTAAAATCCGACCGACCGCTGGGACGACATCAAGTTTTTAACGCTGCTGCAGGGGACTACAATGACCGATTTTAGGTACTTAGTTATCTTATTTATTTAGCGATCCTTTCGGAAGATCAATATCATCTGAAAGTTACTTGCTTTATCCTTAAGTTAATTAGGTTAATTTTATATTAGTATAGCTTTCCTTTCCGAAACCCTAATTTCTTCTGAACAAGTTATGACAAACCGTATCACTCTCGCCTCATCAATCAAGCCACTGCTAGAGGAACGAGGAGGACCGATCGTAGCACTAACGGACGAAACCCTTGAAATTAAGCCTCACTAAATTAAAATGATTAAATCTGAGTGTCAGTTTCATGGTCTTTCGGTTGAAAATCCAAACGCCCATCTTAACAAGTTCATCAACCTTTCTGACTCTTTCGAACTAATAGGAACCAATAGAGACCTTCTACGACTCCATCTGTTTCCTTATTCTTTATCTTCTAAAGCCTCAACGTGGTTTTATGAATTTGAACCCAATTCGATTAATACATGGGAGGAGATGGCTACTAAGTTTCTAGCTAAGTACTTCCTTCCTTCCCTACAAACCAAGCTTAAGACCGACATCGCTAATTTCCGTCAAGGAACTACTGAATCATTAAGCTCTGCTTGGGAACGATTTAAGAATCTGATTGAGAGATGTCAAAATCGTCAGTTGTCTGAAATGAATCTGGTCAGCACATTCTACAATAGCTTAAATCCTCAGCACCAACAAACCCTCGATGTTGCTTCATCAGGAAACTTCATGCTACATACTTCGGACGAAGCGTGGAAGTTGATTGAGACGATAACGATGCATCATCATGACTGGGAGCCAGATGAATCCACTTCAAAGGAAAGGAGTACTTCTTATCAAGCCTTGGACACCTTGAAAACTCAACTCGTATCCATCTCTAAAGTTGTCAAGAACTTGCAAGAATCTTCTAAACCCATGCCAAAGAAGAAACCTCAAAGGATCTTCCCAAACAAACGGGCCAACGAAGAAATTCTTGATACTACCGATAGAAGCCCTGATCAAGCCTTTCATTCTAAACTATTCATTCAGCGGTTAACCACACCACCCATTTCTCAATCTTTAGTTCTCTCTACTTCTACCCAATTGACTTCTCGTCTAAACAATACGATTTTCAATAACTTCATGGTTGAGCAAAATAATACAAACAAATGAATTGCTGATTTTCAAAATCAAATTGATAGTTTGCTTAGAATCTTAAACGATTTGGTGAAAAATGTGGAGGATAATGTTAAGAGGTTGTTATTAAAAGTTGAGGAGAAGCAAAGGGAAGAGGCGATCTACAACTCTGTCTTCCACTCATCCTATGAGCACGATGACATGCTTATGGTCACTAGAGGAGGAAAAGAGACTAAGAACGAGAAATCCATGGATATTCCTTCAGATAAACCTTATAGTTCTTCTCTACCCACTGACTCGGTACAAATTGACACCCCTGTCACTTTTCCTGAGGCAGAACCTTTTAAAGCCCCATAATTAACTAAACCAGTACGAATACCTTTCCCTGGTAGGCTTAAGAAAGAGAAACAAGAAGCCCAATTTGGAAAATATCTAGAAATGTTCAAAAGCCTACACTTAAACGTCAAACTATTAGATGCTTTAGTTGAGATGCCTAGTTGTGCCAAATCTTTAAGGAACTTTTATCCAACAAAGAAAAACTTAGACATATAGTTAACTTACCCTTAGATGCAGAGTGCTCTTTAATCATGCAACAAGGACTACCCCCTAAGCTAGGAGATACCGGCCGTTTCACTATTCCTTGTTATCTTCAGGATGTTTAAATAAGTAACGCCTTAGCTAACATAGGAACTAGTGTAAACCTCATGCCATTCTCGCTTTATGGGAAGCTAGGATTAACGAACTCCTGCCAACTCGTATGACTATCCATTTAGCAGATAGATCAGTTAAACTCCCCCGAGGAATTGCTGAAGATATTATGGTCCGTGTTGATAAGTTCGTTTTCCCAGTTGATTATGTTGTTATGGATATTGAAGGGGACACCCAATTTCCACTCATCCTTGGCAGACCTTTCCTAAACACTGCCAAGGCCGTCATCTACGTTAACGAAAAATCTTTAAAACTCCGAGTTGGAACTGAAGAGGTCACCTTCAATGTTGATAAACCAATGAAACAACCCATGGGAGAAGATCTTGGTCTTGTAGATTCTATGCAGGAAATAATTGAAGAACACCTGGAAGAGATCCTCGCAGTAAGCAGCACTGACCCCCTTCCCAATACTATCATTACAACAAGAAAACTCTGTGAAGAAGGTGCGGGACTATGCTCTGCTATCTCAGATTCTTCCCCCGCATCAGGAAAAGTGCTATTACCCTTAAGGAATTCCAGCCCGCAGCTCATGAAATCCATCATGACTGCTCCGCTTGGATGTGGCACTCCAGTCTCTCTCTTAAAAAGGAACCCTACTCCTGAAGTGCATAATTCATCTCTCTCACAAGAAGAAATTCTAAAGATTATGCTTAAACTACCTGCTTCGCAACTGTTTGAAAGTTGTGAAAACTTAAATCCATAAATCACCATTAGCAGGTCTTCATCAGCTCAAATCCAGAGGTTTGCATTCACTGAAGACAACCACATAATAATTACTGAAGACAACGCAACCTCCCAATCTTCAAAGGTAAAATATGAGCTGAGAAAAGATGAGTTATCCAACAATACATAATGGGTTGAGATAGCGTCAGTACATTCCAGAACCACCTGCAGTTGAGTCAGAATACCAGACAAAGTATGATGAGCTTAAAAAAGATGAGATTGCAAGGATGAAACCTTCCACTGAAGAACCACCCGGATTGGAACTTATGGAACTTCCCCCGATCCTTGAATATGCTTTTCTCGAAGGAACCTCGCACTTACTAGTTATCATATCTAAAGATCTAAAGCCTGAAGAGAAAGCAAGACTCATACAGGTTCTGAAGTCACATAAGAAAGAGATTTCTTGGAAGATCTCTGACATACAAGGGATCAGCCTAAACTACTGTACACATAAGATCTTAATGGAAAATGACTTCAGACCATCAGTTCAAAGGCAAAGGAGAGTCAAACCAAAGATTCAAGACGTAGTCAAAAAGGAGGTTATCAAGCTTCTGGATGTTGGTCTAATCTACCCCATCTCAGATTCCCCATGGGTTAGCCCAGTTTAAGTTATCCCAAAGAAAGGAGGTATGACGGTCATCACTAACGAAGACAGCGAGTTGATTCCAACACGAACCGTCACCGGTTGAAGGGTATGTATCGACTATCAGAAACTGAATGAAGCTACACGCAAAGATCACTTCCCTCTACCATTCATTGATCAGATGCTTGAAAGATTATCTGGAAATGAATTCTACAGTATCCTCGATGGTTTCTCTGGATATTTTCAAATACCCCTCGATCCGAAGGACCAAAAAAAGATGACGTTCACTTGTCACTATGGAACATTTACTTACCGACGCATGCCTTTGGTTTTGTATAATGCACCTGTGACTTTTCAAAGATGCATAGTGGCAATCTTCCACGACATGATTGAACAATGCATGGAAGTGTTAATGGATGATTTTTCAATTTTTAGAGATTCGTTCACCACTTGTCTTTCTAACTTGGATAAAATGCTTGCTCGATGTGAAGAATCAAACCTCGTTCTGAATTGGGAGAAATGTCATTTCATCGTGAAAGAAGGCATAGTTCTTGGACACTGCATATCAAAGTCCAGAATCGAAGTTGATAAAGAAAAAGTTGAAATTATCTAAAAACTTCCACCCCCTACTTCTGTAAAAGCCATCCGAAGTTTTCTAGGTCACGTCGGATTCTAACGTCGCTTTATTAAGGATTTCTCTAAGATATCTCGACCTATGACTCATCTTCTCGAAAAAAGATACTCCATTTGACTTTATAGATGAATGTCTCCAAGCTTTTAACTACCTGAAAGATCATCTTGTACATGCACCGATCATGGTTGCTCCAGATTGGAGTCTCCCATTTGAAATCATGTGCGACGTCAGTGATTTCGCTGGAGCTGTACTGGGACAGCAGAAGGAGAAACACTTTCAACCAATCTACTACGCTAGCAAAATGCTCATGGACGCTCAAGAAAACTACACCACCACAGAAAAGGAGCTGCTCGCAGTAGTATTTGCTTTCGATAAATTTCGTCTTTTCTAATATTGTCCAAAAGTATTGTCTATACAGATCACTCCGCTTTGAAATACCTTTTCAAGAAGCAAGATGCCAAGCCACGCCTACTACGATGGATCCTACTCCTACAAAAATTTGATATTGAGATTAAAGATAAAAAAGGAGAAGAAAACGTCGCGGCTGATCATCTTAGCCGATTGGAAAATCCATCTATGGAGAAGTTGCACGAGAACGACATTCAAGACCAGTTCCCCGAAGAACAACTCATGACTGTCGGAGGATATAAACTAGGATCACAATTCACAAAAAAAAACCCTTGGTATGCTGACTTCGCCAACTATCTGGTAGGAAAAATAGTGCCAAAAGGGATGCCCACCTCTCAAAGATGAAAATTCTTCCGAGATGTAAAGAACTATTACTGGATCGATCCTTATCCCTTTAAGGCATGTCCATATAACTTATTAGAAGATGTGTCGATGGAAAGGAGGCAGACCAAATTTTATGCCAGAGCCACCACGGACCTACTGGAGGACACCATGGTACCCACATGACTGCATGAAAGGTTTACGATGCCAGCTTGTATTGTCCAACCATATTTCGAGACGCTTATGACCTAGTGAAGCGCTATGATATCTGTTAAAGGCAAGGAAATATCTCAGCACGAAATGAAATGCCACTTACCAATATCCAGGCCGTGGAGATCTTTGATATTTGGGGATTAGACTTTATGGGACCATTCCCTAAATCTAACGGCAAAGAGTACATATTAGTCGCAGTTGATTACGCCTCTAGGTGGGCCGAAGCTCACGCATTTCCGACCAATGATGCAAAAGTAGTAACCCGGTTCCTCAAAAAGTTGTTCAGTCAATTTGGAACCCCAAAGGCTATAATCAGTGACCGTGGTACTCATTTTTGCAATACTCAATTCATGAGGGTGCTGCAGCAATATGGTGTTACCCACAAGACTTTGACATCTTATCACCCTCAAACAAATGGGCAAGCTGAAGCAACAAATCGAGCTTTGAAAAGGATTCTGGAACACACTGTCGGAAGTCATCGGCACAAGTGGGCCGAAAAATTAGATGACGCACTGTGGGCATTCAGAAATGCTTACCAAACACCATTAGGAACCACACCGTATCGGATAATCTACGGCAAGGCGTGTCACCTTCCGATCGAGTTGGAATATAGGGCATGCTGGGCATTAAAACACTACAACTTGGATATTTCAACAGCTGGAGAGCAACGAAGAATGCAATTGAACGAGTTAACCGAATTACGGGATCAAGCGTACGACAGTTCATTGAGCTTCAAAGAAAGAACCAAAAGAATCCATGACGCTAAACTGAAACCTTCTACGTTTATACTAGGAGATAAGGTGTTGCTCTTCAATTCGCGATTCAAGAAATTCTCTGGAAAATTCAAAAGTAGGTGGAGCGGACCGTTCACGATCTCAAAGGTATATCCATATGGTGCAGTTGAGCTCGAAGCACCAGAAGGTAATTTTCAGGTTAAAGGTCATCGTTAAAGCATTACATTGAAGACTTCCCCATCAGGGAGGATGTCTGTATCTTTGAACCTCCATGAGTCTTCAGTAAAGGTACAAAGAGTCAAGCTAGAGACTTGTAAAACAAGCGCTCTTGGGAGGCACCCCAAGCTTATCTTTATTTTATTTTATGTCATTTTTACTTCTTAGTTTATTTTAATTCAGTATGTTTATCTCTAACAAAATCTTACAGGTTTGCCACTTATCAGACTACAAACTACATTTTCATAAAACCGGAGATAAGTTTCGATTATGCAAATGCCAGAACTCTGATGACACATAATCTTTATAACCATATCTTAAAGTGTCATCTGTATTCTACGCATTTGTACTTATCATTATTTTTGCATTACATGTTTGTTTTGTTTCTTTCAGGATGGACAGTTCCAGTAACACTTGAGAGCATGTTGTTGAGAGACTACCCAGACATCGCAGACATGGAGATCAGAGTCAGAGAGACCCCATTCATCACCGACAGATACGTAGAGCACACAGACAGCGGAGGACCATGCCCAGCATACCTGAGGAGGACTTGGTTGACATCCCGATCATTCATGATGAGCCACCCGTTGAGGGGCCCCCATTACCTGCTCTCCAGTCAGCCCCTGTACCCACTTTTGAGTACGGGATCACTTTTGCTGACCCAGCCGCAGTATGGGCCCTCTTTCAGACGCTCCATATTCAGCATGACATCGCCCTCTGTGAGCACGTGGGATTCCTGAGACCTTCTTCCTGTCCGATCCATCTCGGTCCGGACCCAGGACCATCTCGCCCACGATGGTCATTCTTCCCTCCTACCGAACCATTCACTGCTAGACCATCCACTACTCCGCCTGTTGCTGCAACTGACCTTACTAGATCTCTAGGGAGCTCATCCACTAGCCATTCACTTACTGAGCAGTTGATGGCTATACTGGGTGCACCTATCCCGCCTTCTGCCTCTGCCCCTAGCATTGCTGCTGAGCAGTTTTGGGCTATGATGGAGTAGCCTACTCCTTCACCCACATCTATTCTAGATGCTGCTGTTACTGCCTTCGATCCTGACAGCGATGACTTACTAGATGATTTTTAGTTTATTTTATTTAGTATTATTATATCTTTATCTTTTGTGTACTTTGAGAGATGTTATGATGTGGTGATTGTTTATTGCAGAACTTAGCTTTGTGTGGAATGGCTGATCTTAAACAAGCCTGGTCCTCAAAATCTAGCAAATCATGCACACCATTTCTACACGAACCTGGTCCTGTCCAGTGAACAAATTGGGGAGTATTTATACCTTTTCTCTCTTTGTTTTTAAATGATTCATTATTGGTTTAGTCTGTGTGTTTATAATTTGTGCCTCGTCCTAACTTATCACTAAGTGTGGGATTCCAGTCCAAAATAAACACCTAGGAAACATTTACTTACATGTTCAAACTCTAAGTGTAAGATTTTACTTGTAAAATCTCAACTCAAAGAGAACATTAGGGACAATGTTCTTCTAAGTGTGGGATGACGATATAGATTGGATAACGATTTTTATGTCCAAAAGTGTATCTTAGAAAATGTTCCCTAAATTTTTTTCAAAATTTTAAAATGTTCCCTAAAGTTTTTCAATTTTTTCAAAATATGAGCTAAATCTTGCGATTAACTCTAAACTTTTGAGTTTTGGTATGACCAAAAGAATTTTTTTTTAAAAAAAATGAGAAAAGATTTTCCAAAAATTAAGGAAATTAAGGTAAAAATTTCTTGAACAAGAATTGATAATCTAAGAGGGGCATCGCATGACTAGACACATACAAACCCAATTTGCAGTGAAGTATCTTGAGCCTATAAGTCATTCATTTTTAATGCTTCACTTATTCGTTTCTTGTGTGTGTGCCAATGCATGTATCTCTGAATTAGAACTTTCTCTTGACATACATTTCGAGACCACATTGTGTGTACCGTAAGTGGTAAAGGTGCAATTTGATGACCTTGACATTCTTTAGGAATTACCGCTTTTTTAGCCTTCTCTTTCAAGCCCAAAACCCTACCGATGCTCATCTTCAGTATCGATGATCCACTTAGTAAACCCTGTTGAGCCTAAACCTTTCGTTTCTTCAAACCCTAAATATTAAACCTACTTTCCCAAATTCCCAAAACCTTATCTTAGAATTTCCGAGGTTATGAAAAGCATCTTGAAGAATATCCAATTCAATTATCCTACTCGTTCGTGTTCTCCAAAATCTCTCAAAAAATAGTGCGGGAAAATTAGCACATGAGAGGGACAAAAGGACAATGGTGCGAGAAAATTAGCACATAAGAAAAGACTCGAAGTGATTAAGATAAACGAAAGGATTTCTGAAAGAAGAAAACAAAAGAAGAAGAAAAGAAAAAGCAGAAAAAGAAAAAAAGAAAATAAAGCTCAAGTGCTTCAAAGTATCAACTATCCAAAAGAAAGATCTGATAGAAGACAAGTAGCTATTACCTCCATTCTACAAATAAGTTTTTCATAATTCTTGGAAGGCCTGAGATAAGCAAAAACCCTTACAATCAAAATTTCCCTTATCCATACCCCTTAACCCTCACCAAACATTACAGCCCGTTGAATGTCCTGGGATAAATAGCACCGTCCTCACCTAATGGTGGAGATCCGATTCTTGATCAAGCCTATGATGATGGATGCTGCAAGACTGGCTTATTGAGCGATTTCTTTTGTACTAGATTGAATAGGAAACCCGATACACTTTGAGTGAATTGAGTGACCACCTTCTGTGAGATCGCCTGGTCGTGTATACTCCAAAACCCGAAACTTGGAAGTATGCCTAAGAAAGTCATTACTTGTCTCTGGGAGGATTATCTTATCCTTCCTTATAGTTTTGAGACCTCCTACTCATATGAGGAATGGGTAACCTTTGGAAATATCAAATCTCTCCCAAAAACCGGACTTAAAAATGTTTTCACAGGGATGTTTGATGAGTATTGCTTGAGGACAAGCAACGTCTAATTGTCAGATACTTGATGTAACGCAAAAAAGTCATGTTTTTACATACATATTTCTATTCTTTTTAGGCTATTCTTCGATGAAAAGATTTTAAAACAATCACTTTTTACTAAAAATCACCAAGGTAGTCTAAATATTGGCGTTGCTATAAAAATCGGTAAAAACGTCCCATTTACATGCAAACCGAGGAAAATTCAATCACGTTAAATATTCCCTTCTTGATTATTTATGTGTTCTAAGTATAGGCAATTATAATCACAAGTTTTAATTAAATAAATACTAAATAATACTATCACACAGTTCAGGCAAGTGTTATCCTGATCATAGAATATAGTTTTATAAGTAAGTCTAGATTCGAACACAGGGAACGTGATTTAATCTATAACTAACTATTTATTTATCTAATTACAATTATTACAATCAATATACAATTTATACAATAATATATAAGATAGGGGGACGTTTTAGTTCCGATCGAACATATTTATAATTGATACCGATTCTAAATAGATAAGTTTTAAGGAACAACTTAAGAATACTCAATTATAGAAGATTATGACTATTTAAACTATTATTTATTAAACTTATTATATCAACTTATGTCTATTTGCGTGTTGGCTATTATTATTGTGATTTACTAATGTAGAAAACTTCAAAGGTTATGACAATTCTCATATAGCAATACAGTCAAAGGTTATGTAAAGTATCACTATTTATTAAGATCTATCAACATATTATTGATGCAATTCCAGGGTCGGTTGAATTATAATGCTACTTAACATCTAATGAAACATAATCACTTAATTTAAAAACCCAAAAGATTAGTGAAGTTTATCTATAAATCAGTTAATTATGATCATTAACATAATATAACACATAATTCTTGCATAATAATATTCAATAATATAGTTCCAACATAAACATATAATTCATATAATAAACCTAATAAACATACATTTAAACATTCATAATGAAAATCTAACAAGCAATTAATTCAAATAAACAATATCCATAGTAACCCAAAAGGTTAGTGAAGTTACAAGGATAAAGAAACCGAACCAATTGACGAACTAGCTTTTCCTAGGGTTGAAAACCTTCAAACCCTAGCTCCTTAGCCTCCAAATTCGCACCTAAAGTCGACCTTAAACCCTAATAATCGACTTTGTATTCTAAGAATCGTATATGGTTTAGCTAAAACTAAGCCTCTATTTATAATGTTTCTGGCCGACCCTCCAACCGCCGGTTGGGACTTCCAACCGCCGGTTAGAGTTAATTGAATCCTACTCCAACTCTGCGCTTTTCCACCGCCTTGAAACCTTTTACCCCAACCGCCAGTTGGTTAATCCAACCGCCGATTGGATTGTTCTTCCAGAATTTTCCAAAACCGGGCTTGGGCTTCAAATTGGGCTTTCTTTCTTCTAAAACGGATTTAACTTATTTTCTTGGCCCAAATCTTTAATATTATCATTTTAGTCTTCATTTCTTTAAGGTTTAAGTCTTCTTTTCTTCAATCGCTTTAATTTCTTCAGTTTCGGTCTTATTTTCGTTCCTTTTCTTCAATCTTCAATTAAAATACATATCTGCAAATATTAACAAAATAAGTATCTAAAATCTTATAAATGCATAAAATGTATACAAATATAGGGATAAATAATATAAAATATAGTATCTATTTGATGCTTATAAATTATCTTATAGAAACATATCTTAATTTATATTTTATAATTCTATAGAAAAATACAAGACCGGAGGTGAAAGAATCAAGCGAAACGGACGAAAGATGGAGAAGATGTGCAGTCTAAAAGCCAATCGATCGTCATCCGGAACACTCAAGATCTACAACTCCAAATTTGGAAAACTTGGTGTCATTAAAAGCATAACGGAAAAACGAATCCAACGGCGCAAGAATCAAGCAAAACGGGCTCCAAACGAAGAAGATACGGACAAAACAAGCAACGAAACAGGAGCGCGGATCAAGCAAGCAAATAATTGGCCTTTGACACCCCTCCTGCAAGTGCCATATACGGCAACTACAGGGGACGTATACGGCCTACATGCCCCAAATATTGTGGTTTTTGCCTTGATATTTGGCACCCTCTTGGCTTTTGACCCCCCTGTGTTTGTGATTCCCTAGTCGCACTTTGAAGCTTGTAACTCATGCTTAGTGACTTATACCAAGCCTTCAACTCTTCACCTATAAATACCCACCTCACCTCCTCATTTTTACACACACCAAAACACCTCAAAAACACACACTTTCTCTCATTTCTCTCTCTCTCTCTAGCTTTCTCTCTCTAAAATAGAAGCTAGTAGGTTAGAGTTAGCTTAGGGATTTTATTTAGCTTTTGTACGGAGATACTCCGGGACTTCAGATTTGTGAAGTTTTTTCTGTAATACTCTTGTATTCAGGTTTAATACAATCTCTCGTATTTATTCTTATAATCATGTTATCTTATTATGCATGCTTAGGAATGAATGCTAGAATTATGCTAGGCTAGACAAATCTGTGTTTGCTGTGATGTATGCAATGTTAGAATAGTTATGATTTAATTACCATGTTGTTACTCTGTCTGTTTGAATATAAACTGTTTGTGAACTTATAAGCTGAACCTCTGCCCGTTTATCCATCCAACTTATGTTGTGGTTTGAATCCTCCTCCCTAGAACCTGGCCAATTGCTAGAAGTAGGAATTCCAACTATTCTGTGTATGATGATCAATGAACTCAACATGGCCGTTGTTCTCTTGATTTAAATACATCTGAGAGACACAGAGCATAAGAGTAGAGATAGATTAGGTTCATGTTTGTTTGTTGCATATCTTTGGGACAACTTCCGGGATATCCATGATATAATCTTTAGGTTAAATGATATGATGCTAGTATACCATTCTATTGCATGTTCTTATTTGATTGTTGCTTAGGTACTGTATGCTAGATATCTCCACTATCATTGACTGAATGATTAGGTTTTCATAAGTGATTTATATTCAATACTGATAGATTAACATGTATGCAATAACTGTGATGATTTATATTATTAATGATGAACAACTCAACTGACCATCATACAGACTTTCCCAACCGGTTCTGCGGGTTAATCCTGTTCATGCTATTTTTCAATGAATGATTCATGCCATGATACGGACGTCTCTGATATCTGAGATTGGGGACCTAGATTCGAGGATAGTTGTCAGTTGAATTGGTCTGTACATTTGGGAGACCTTCCGGTGTACTGTACACTCTATAACTGTTATCCATGTGACATATTTTGTATCTGATTACGGATAACTGTACGTTAGGTACATAATAGGATCGTAGTTATAGCTCATTGAGAAGTATAGATAATGTACATCAAAATAATATGGAACCCTAATTGGCATAACGTAAAAACTGTTAAACGTCCAAGTACCTGGTATAGCGTTGGAACCACCACTGGTATAGTACAAATACGTGGAAGCCGAGGAAAGGCCGTAGGCACAATACTTTATATCAGTTAAGTTTCCGAGAACTCGATCCCACTGAAATTAGTCATCACATCTAGTAGCCTCATCCCTCATAACTATTCGTTAATAACATTGCCATAGTCACAGTAAACACATTCCCTATCTTGATTTCTTTGCGTTCTCCGTACAAGCCACCTTTAATCTAGTTCTTAATTTTAGTAGTTAATTAGATAAACCAAAACACCCTATTAAAAGTTATTCATAACGTTCTCCGTACAACCCACCTTTAATCTAGTTCTTAATTTCAGTAGTTAATTCGACCTGAGTCATACGTACCGCTTCCTACCCTTTTAAGTCAATAAGTAGTATAAAACTTAGGATCCCTGCATTATAAATATAAAACACCCACTGGTGCACGCCCTGGTTGGACAGACCAACGACCGGAGTAAAATCCGACCGACCGCTGGGATGACATCAACCGCATTTAGGATAACTAGAAAACAAAACCCACAAAAAATCAAACTACCTACCCTCATCATATTAGTGAACATAATCTTTGGTGATCCACTCCGTTTCAATTCGTTCCGATTGAAGAACGACCTTGAGAAATACTTACTGCTTGCTCCTAAGGTAGATAGTACTTATAGTTTGAGCCCCAACTCTTATAAATTTAAAACTCACTGAACCAGTTGGCCGGAACAATGACCGGGATTAGAACCCGATGGACCGCTGGGTGCGCGATAAGTTTTTGGCACCGCTGCCGGGGATCGAAGAGCGTTACGATTTAAAGCCGCCTTAGATAAACTAGCTTTAGGAGATCCTTTCCAATTAGGTTTTTCCCAAACTTATTCGAAAGTTACTTGCTTACCTTAGATTAATTTAAAATTGTTTACCTTAGTTTATATTTAATAATGAAAAATACAAAAACATCTTTCTATGATTTGTCACCATGATATCCTTTCCAATTAGGTTTTTGTATTATATTTAATACAAAAACATCTTTCTATGATTTTTCACCGTGTAGTCCTGTCTCCCCACTTGCCCACAAGACGACTGAAGATATGATGACTATGGATGATGCTGAGTTCTTCGCCTGCTTAGAATGAGAGTTGGAATCTGACGTCTACTCTCCATTTTTATCCTCTTTCGAAGATTTCTCCGCTAATCCAGATGACGAATCTAGAACCTTAGGGCAATTCTTAGATCTTGACTTAGGAACCCATGAATCTCATCAGAAGATTTCAGCTTCTGTCTCTAGCATTCAAAGCTATCAGGTTATACCTACACTTGAGATTTCATATTCCTTAGAAAATTTCCTTCAATTCCCTACCTCATCTGATTTTGTTGAGAGTATCTCTGAAAATCTTCAGACCTTTCATTTTCCACCTATTGAAGAACATCTTACACTATGTGATGAAGAAGTTTACGAATACCCTCCAAAATCACCTATCTTTTTGAATCTCATACCCGAACCTGAGTACACCATCTATCGTGTTGTTGATAGGATTTTACCAATCAAACCTGAAGAAAATATCCGCTACGTAGGTAACTCTTTTGATCCTGATAGGAGATTGGATGTTTGTCGAGCATTTGCCAGACACCTCAAAACGTCTGACTTTCCTTTTTCAGTTGAACAGAGAGAAGTCAGTGGTAGGATAAAGAAATAGGTAGGTATTTTCCACCATCTTCCGAATCAAAAGGAGGAAGGTATCTTCACACACTATTGAGAGCAAGAACTAAAGCTTAAATCAGAAATAGACCTACTAATGGACCTATTCGCCTGCACCAAATATCAACCGGTTTCTCAAACCCCAATTAATCATTTAGTTGCAGCAATGATTTATGAGCTTGAGTTCTGGATCAACAAAGATCCTGCTATATCTCTCGTCATTTATGATAAAATTCCATTCTTCATTGACCCCGCTACTTACCTAATCAACAAGTTCTTGGAGATATTCCCTGGAGCCACTGACGATAATATGGAAGCTGCTTTATTTTCTGAAAGAAATGATATTAACTTTTCACTCACTTTTATATTCGCTCATTCAAAATTCTCTTTCACCGTTTCACAAAAATATCTAATCGACGATATCATGGAGTTAGTTCACACTACTACTAGAGACCCTGATTCAAGAGAATAGTGGGAATTTCAACAAACCCTAGGAATGCTTCTTCACGACTTGAACCATATAGACAACGGATCACGAAACGGAATTTCAAACCCTAAGAAAGTTAGAAAGGAATTTAATGAGTTTATTGACAATCTTTTAGAATTAGGTAAAAAGGATCGTAAGTTTCTCACCGAGCACAAACAATTCTCGTTACAATTTGCAGACCTAGTTGATTCTGTCATTAAAATCCTCACTTGTGATTTTATTCCTCGCTACACTTTCCCTCAACCAAGAGCACCAAATTCATTCGGAAAATTGCTCTTGGACAATCTCAAATAAATTTGTCCAAAAGTCGAGCTACCGACTTAAACCAAGCGCTTTTTGGGGGGCAACCCAAATTTTAGTTTATTTTAAGTAATTAGGTTAATTAATATTAGTCGTTAATTATTAAATTTTAAAGCTTTCATTATTAAACACAAGAAAACGTTCTTTTAAAATTTAAATTCGTGCAACACAAAATTTCAGACATTTTCAAAAAATTCAACAAAGTTTATTTTTAAATTCTGGAAAATCAATTTTGAATTTGGCTTAAAGTTTAAAGAACAAAATTAAAATTGTTTTGTTTTAAATAAAAGCATACGTGATTTCGCGTATGATTCGCAATACAATTTCAGATCACGCATAAAGATTCTATAAAAATTTGAACATACTTTACTTTATTATAAATTTTAAAATCTTAAATTTTGAATTCGTATGTTTCGTATCTTTCACAAATTTTAACCGCACACGTTTGAGACTTGTATAAAAAGCACCCTAGCCCACACATAAGGACAAAACATCAAAAAACTTCATCTTCTTCCTCTCCCCCCCTCAGTCGGCCTACACTCCCACCATCACCAAACCTTCATCTCTCAACTATTTTGCATGATTCTAAGCCCAAAGTTCATCATCTAATCATCTTTCTTGCATACACAACATCATAACATCAAGATTAAGGTAATTATTGACCTAATTTAGTGATTTTTATGAAACTTTAAAAATTAGGGCTTGTAACTTGTTTTCATAGATTTCATGGTTAAAAGTTACGATTTTTAGTGTTATCTCATGCTTATCTTGATGCTTAACATGTTTCTAAACATAATTTAGTGATTTGGTGGATGAATTGCAAGTTTGAAAATTAAAGTGTTGACTTTGTTGCTCAAGTTTGACTTTATTTGACTTTTTGGATGATTAGTTGCTTGCGTTGACTTTTATTGATTGAATTATGTTTAGAAATGATCAGTTAGCATAAGTGAATTAATCGTTTGCATTTAGAAGATGGCTTAGCTAGTTTTTGGTAATTAAAGTAAGCAATTTTTGCCCAAACATCATAAACGCCACTTTTCCTCTTTAAGTTTTTAAACTAAAACGTCTTTTATGCTATTTCTAACCTTTGAAAGCTTACAAGATTACCGAAACAAGCTTTGGCTCATATGATCATTTCTAAGAATCAACACTTTAGATGATAAAATGTATGGAGCTTTAAAATATTGCCATCAAGAAAACCATTCTTCTAATGACCACTTTGTTATTAAATCACTTGCGCCGTTTACTTGGAACCATGTTATTAGCTTTATGTCTCTTGGAATTACGGAAAATTGGATTACATATTAACTTGGTAATATGTTAATTTTTTGATTAATTGATTAATGTGAGGTAATTATATGACCTTGGATTTATTCAAAGTATTAGGCTCATTGGAATTAGTTAACCACAAACACAAAGTTTCTTAAGTTTTTAGTGCTTGTGATACTTAATTTGGGTATTAAAAGCTCACTTTAATTATGCTAGCAACATGAGGCTTTGTGCCATTTTCCCTTGTTTAGACATAAGTTGATATGAGATTTGCGGAGTTGTGATTGGTTGCGGTTAGTAATAGGAAATTTCTAGATATGCCCATTTCTAAAGCCTACATTTCCGATTTTCTTCTAAAAAGTTGGGAACACTTTAGCATATCCATTAAAATACCACTATTATAGATTAATCTTTTCTTATCTTTTGTCACAGATGGATAATTGCCCGTCTTCACTCAGCTATTTGGCCAAATCCTTGAAAAATAGGTCACTTATTCGCTAGTGGTTGTAGCGACCCATAGGTAGTAATCATTTTGTGGTTTGGCAGGATATGATTAAGCTCGGGATAAGGGATGAGTTGAAGAATTCTCTAGTGTATGAGACTGAAGGTCAAAAGAACAATGCCCTTCTCTGTCTTTTTGATATAGATGAGGATGCATACCGAGAGGTTGTGATTGAGTTCATGATGACATACTAGTTAAATTCAAAAACGAGCATCTCCAACAAAAGAAAGATTTCATTTAGGTTTCAAGAACAGATTCATCACATTTCAGTTGCCAACTTGGGAGTATATCTTGGTCTGTACACAGAATCTCAGGTCAACTCTGCATGGTTTAGGAATAGTGTTTAAAACATCTCCAGCTTACCAAACAGGAACCACAAGGATATATAGATAGATTTAGCAGGATCAAACTTCAGGAGCTGTATTAAATCATCTACTTTCATCAAACCTGTTCACCACATTCTTTACAAGCTGCTAGCATGTTCTATTTTTGGAAAGAAGGACGATGGGGCTGTGAGCATAGAGGAGTTGAAGTTCATGGAAGCAATCATACGAGGGAAGAATCTGAATGTTGCTTTCTTGATCGCTGAGAGACTTTGGATAGAGACATATTTGGATAGGCATATGTTCATGGGGTCGATTATTACTAGATTGTTATATGGTATGGGGTTGTTGACTAAGGCTCACACTCACACTGAGGAGTACACGGTTTGTTCTAGATCACTGTCGTTCGACCTAGAGTATTGCAAGCTAATAAGACTTATTGAGGTAGATAAGCAAGGGCAGTTGCCGTCACCCCTATTTGTCAATCGGGTTTCACCCCAAGTCGTCGCTCAGACTGCAACAGAGGTAATGAACAGTAGGTCAAGTTTTACAATTTATATTTGTGGGGCTCAAATTACCCGTGCTACCTACCTTGTGGGTAAGGTGGCAAGTATAACTCGAGTGTCGTCAAAATCGGTACAAATTGAATTGAATTTTGACCTACCAAAGATATTTTCACAATAGGATGGGTTTTAAACAAGGTAGGTAGGTTTTAGTTTTATCTAAACTATGGGCAGAAAGTAAATGACAAAAATGTAAATGAGATAATAAGTAGCAGGTAGAGAGTGATTGCTGAAATTTCAATATTAGGGTTTTGGGATGATAGTATATGATTGATTGGAGATTACCCTAATTAAGAATCATCTAAACGGTCGGTGTAAACCCTAGGCTAACATGATTCTGATCAGCTGAGACTGTCTTAAGACCCCCCACACTGTCTCTTTCGGAGACTAAGTGACCCTCTAAATGGGGTGCAGGAAAAGGGCGACAGTCCACATTTACTGACCTTTCTCAACACCTATGTCTATTTGTTTTTAATAGGATAATGCTGGTTGTATGCTATGTAAGTTAAACTATCGGTTAAGTAGAGTTAAGGGGTTTAAGTATCTGGGAGCACAGTCGGCATCCTTGCATTCTTTTCAAAACGCATATTGTGTCTGATTAAGTGCTAATACTTCCATCATGAATGAGACCCTCCTTTGCCATCGGTCGTTCATCCCTAGGTATGTGTGCAGTGTATAGTGCTTTTATTTTCCATACATTTGTACTACTTTTATTTTCCAAGATTTGGGACCTGGGAGGCCGTATACGGCCCCTTGATATCGCGTAAAAAGTCACATTTTTAATACCGATATCTCTCTCATTCTGGAACAATACTTGACATTTGGACTCAAATAATGCACAAATCAATGAAACTCTGCCAAGAAGGTCAAAATGAAGTTGCACGAGAAAAATCAAGCAAAACGAGCGAAAAATGAAGATTTCACACACATTTGAAGATTCAAGACATCAAAACCAGAATTAGAGACAAAGTACCCATCACCAAGATCCCAAGATGTTCATTTTCAAAATACGAATCCAACAAAAGAAGAATCAGCAAAAACGGATGAAGAATGAAGATTTTACATACACCGAAGATGTAAAAGATTCATATGAGACATCCAAAGATAAGAGACACTTTTTAGGGATCTATTTTCATCAAAGTCATTGTTTTTGAAAAACAAATTCAATGCAAAAAGAATCGATAAAAACGAATGCATAACAAAGAAGATAAGTGCGAATCAAGAAACGAGCAAAAGACAGCGAATCGGGGCGGGCACAAGGCAGCCGCCGCCGGCCACCCTGCAGCCGCCGCCGGCTGCACCTCCCCTGTCTCTCTGGTGCTTTTTTTTCCTTGCCCGTACTCGCCTGGTACATGTTCTAGACCTTTCCACAACTTTAGGTTACATGTGCTAGATCTTTACGCGCTTTAGGGTACATGTGCTAGACCTTTATCCACCTTTTGCTAACATGTGCCCCTAGTTGCTAAAGTGAGCCACTCTTCAAGTATAAATAAGCCATCAAAGCCTCATTTTCAAGACACACCATTCCTATCACACCATTCTTAGAACAATACTTCTACTTAGTTATTAGTTTTACTTTCTCTATCTATTTTCTTACTCTAAATTAGTTTTAGGCTAGTATAGGAGCTTGTTTAGAATAGAAGGAAAGTGCGGAACGTATTGTAATCTTCGGAGTATGCTCGGAATTGTGTCAATTAATTCAAGTCTATTCTCTCTCGCATTTAATCCTGGTTCTTTCTATCCTTATCTATCTTAATTAATTACGTTTATATTGATTATGCTAGATTTAGTTATTGCCATGATTAGAGAGTAGTATACTTGTTGTGTTTTCTTGCGATGTAGTTAGTTAATTATCGGATAATTTATAATTAAAAATTAAAGGTCGGTAGTATTGCTTTGATCGTCTTATTGCATGTTCTTGTTTGATTGTTGCCTTAGTATCATCATAGTAGTAAAATATAAATGGTCTTAATTTTCGTAAAGTAATATGACAGCCCCTATTCGACTGTTACTCGATATAGTACTTGAAACACTTCAAGATGGAGTACAAATGTATGGATGTCGAGGAACGACTGAAGGTAGTCATATTACGAAACGGTACAATATTACGAAGTAATATGACAGCCCCTATTCAACTGTTATGCAGTATAGCGTTGGAAACACTTTAGGTGTATTACAAATACGTGGAAGCTGCATAACAACCGAAGGTAGTTATATTACGGACTAATATATAAAATGAGAAACCTAGTTTAATTAATCTTTCTAAATAGACTTTTGAACTTTAAATTAATCTATCACCTTTTCACCAATAAACGTGATTACAACCCCTTTATATGACGTCCAACTAAAAGGTAGTTAGTCATATGTGTCAAGATAATTTGTCAAAGGTATGAAACCATGGAACCACAAGACTACATGGGGGATTACCATAGGACAAGACATGGCCAAGGTTTGAAGCGGTGAAACCACTTAAAGTGAGGAACACTGTGAATAACTAAGGGATTTATTGGGTAGTCTTAAGCAAGGGCTAGTTTAAAGTCATAAATGTACTTTTTAAATATACGAATCTGTTAGGATGACGAGGAATCGTTATATGATTCAGTTGTGTCTAGTACCTTAAGATTTTGTTCCCGTTCATATGAAAGTATTATTAAACCATAATTCAGATTTTGCTTATTATTCTAAATACTTTGTAATGTTACCATAACCTAGCTCCCGTTGTGACATGCTAATGGGATTTTAATTAGTAGGGAATCTAGTGTTTGCATACAAGTATTCAAGAATGATAATTAACTAATATCTATCAAACTAGTTTCCTCAAATATCATCCCATAACTTAATTAACAAAGTCTCATCAAACACTATCTTTATCTTATTTGCTCTATCTTTTATTTTAATTTCTCTTTTATTTATTTACTTACCTAAGTTAGTTAATAGAAAAACCAAAAATCCCCCACTATTTTATAAACCCTTCACTAATTTGAAAGCCCTCATCTGTCACGCCTTAGTTTCAATTCAGTCGGTTTGAAGAACGACTCTAGGTCATACCTACCACTTGCTCACCCTTAGGATTAGCATTGTTAAGGAAAACTTAGGCCCCGCAATTACAAATTTAAAACATCCACTGATCGCCGTCGCCAGTAGCCGGTGCAACGACAAGGGTAATATCCTTACCGACTGCTGGTGATGCATCACCCCTGTAGGTGTCGTATATGGCACTTGCAGGGGGGGTCAAGGGCCAATTATTTCTTGCTTGATCCGCGCTCATGTTTCGTTGTTTGTTTTGCCCGTATCTTCTTCGTTCGGAGTCCGATTTGCTTGATTCTTACGTCGTTGGATTCGTATTTCCGTTACGCTTTTAATGATACTAAGTTTTCCAAATTTGGAGGTATATAGATTTGTTGTTTTCTAGAATATGATCGGTTGTACACCAAGCACTCTATCTTCTTTGTTCTTCACCCGTTTTCCATGATTCTTGAACCACCGGTCTCGTATTTTCCTATGGAATCATAAGATATGAATTAAGATTTGTTTCCGTAGGGTGAGTAATGATGAGTATAAACCAGAGTGGCTTTATTTGCTTGTTTTGCTCGATAATTGGACGTTTTTTTATTGAATTTTATTGCAACGCCTATTAATGGACCACCTTGGTGATTTTTGGTGATAAATGAATGTTTAGAAATGTTTTCACCAAGATTAAATCCAAAAAGTGCAGAAATATGTACATAAAAACAAGACTTTTTACGTTACATTAAGTATCACACACTTAGACGTTGCTTATCCTCAAGCAACAACTCACTTATATTCCCTGAAAAACATTTTTTTAAGTTTGGTTGGGTGAGTTAAAACATTTCCTGAAGATTCACCACTTCTTTATATTAGAAGAATCATTTTGAAAATATAGGGAAAGTTAAGATGATCCTTTCAGAAATAAGTATTTGACTTTCCCAGGCATACTTCCAAATCTCATGATCTTGGAGTATACATGACTAGGCGATCTCACAGAAGTGGTCACTCAATTCACTCAAAGTGTATCAGGTTTCCTATCATTCTAGAACAATTGAAATCGCTCAGTAAGCCAGTCATGCAGCACTCTTCGTCATAGGCTTGATCGAGAATCGGATCTCCACCACTTAGGATGAGAATGGTGCAAATAATCCCAAGGCATTCATGAGGGTTGTAATGTTTGTGATGGTTTTGGGGGTAAGGATAGTGGTGACTTTTGGTTGTAAGGGTTGCTTATCTTAGGCATCCTAAGATCATGAAGATAGCTGCTTGTTTTCTTTATTAGATCTTTCTTTGAACGGTTGATACTTCGAAGCACTTAGCTTTATTCTATTTTCTTTTTCTTTTCTTTGTTTTTCTACTTTTTATTTTCTTTTTCTTCTCCGGAATTTCTTTGCCAGAGAACTTCCAAGGATATTTTTGCTTTTCTTTCGAAAATCTTTTCTTTCTTATCTGAACTTCTTCAAGTCTTTTCTTTGGTGCCAATTTTTCGCATACATATTTTTCAATAACTTTTCGGTGAACACAAGGGAGTAGGATAATACGGAAGAAGATTCTTCAAGATGTTTTTCATAACCTCATAAATTCTAAGATAAGGTTTGGGAATTTGGGGAAGTAGGGTTTTAATATTAGGGTTTTGAAGAAATGAAAGGTCATAGGCTCAACATTGTTTTCTAATTGGATCATCGATACTAAAATTGAGTATCAGAAGGGTTTTGGGCTTGAAAAGATATTTGAAAAGTGGGTTAAATTCTAGGGAATGTCAAGGTCATCTAATTGCACCTATACCGCGTACGGTAATCATCAATGTGGTCTCGAAGCGTATGTCAGGAGCAAGTTCTAATTCAGAGATACTGGCATCGGCACACACAGGAAATGAACAATGTAGCATTTAATGTAACACCCACAAATTACTGTTTGGTGGAAGCATACTTTGGGGTGCTACTAATCAATAATCAAAACATGCAAGGTAAAATGAACGACCACTATATGCGTCATTTTACATTTGTATTGATAAACCAAAAGTTTACATCAAAAATATTGTTTACATTAGCTCCATTCTTAAATTGAGAGATTTACATTACATAATCACTTTATACAAAATATAATAATGCAATTAAATCTCTGATTGTTTAAATGAAGACTCGAGCTATGAATCCTGATTGGGCAGTCCAACCTACTGCTAAGTACCTGTGATACATGCTAAAATTGGTCAGCGAAACGCTGGTGAGCTCACAGGTTTGTATGTCAACACATATTTGTCTGAACCGCAAGATTTAATTGAATTTAAAATGCAATTAAGCAAAGCAAAAGTTATACAGCCATGAGCACATAGTCTGAGCTTAACTTGAGGGTCGGGTCCAATTAAGGAATTTCGATCGAGGTGCCTCCTACGAGTGCCTAATCCACACTCGTCTACCCAAATGCTAATACGTCCGTTTGACCAGTAAGTGCTTGCTAACCCGGACGAGGATTGTCAATCCTATATGATATCATATATTCACATTCACGCTACCGATGTATTACCAAACTATGTTGTGGAGGGCTTTAAATTGATTAGTGAAAACAACTCATGTAGTATTTGAATTTTACTTGCATTCAACTTGTAAATAAAACGAGCAATGTAATCACACCCCTGATGAAAACAGTAAAATAGGGGCTATGAGACTCACCTGAGTCTGGAGAGTTTAACTAATTAAACTTGGGTTGATTAGCCAAGAATCGATGTCCGAAGACTTGTAACCTGAGGGTGTCCACGACACGCGATGGTTATAAATGTGAGCAGGTATCTATAAAGACTACCCTTGTAGTTGTTCGTCCAACTAGAATGTCCAAATTACTACGATTTGGTTGATTTGTTTATGTTTTGAAGATGTGTACGGCCCGTTGGTGATTCGTTGTAATAATAATCTTATTTATTATTATTATGATTTTAAAAGGTTGAGTTCATAAACGTATCCCGATGTGTTTCAAAAGTCATTTCGTATAAGTGTTTGAAGTTATACAAGTTTGAAACTTAGTATAAAAATAATTTGTAAACTTTCTGTTTTTAGCGTCACTTATAGCGGAACTTAGGGTTTATGCGTCACTCAAGAAGTGTCGCATGAAATTGTGAATTCTATATTAGTAGCGTCACTTGAGAAAGTGACGCATCAGGGGTAACACTTAAGAAAGTGTCGGTCGCAAGTGTCAGATAGGGGTGTTAGGCGTCACTAGGCAAGTGATGGATCAAATCAGAATTCAATTATAGGCGTCACTTGGGCAAGTGACGCTAGAAGTGTCGGTTTGGAGTGTCGGGTATTAAATTTGCGACACTTAGGAAAGTGTCGGGAAAAAGGGGTTTTTATGCGGCACTTAGGCAAGGGACGCAAAATTAGGGGTTTTAGTGACACTCAGTGCGTCACTTAAGTGACGCATTAAGTGACGCTACACGGCACTGGTCTATGCGACACTTAGGTCTGTTGGCCGGATTTTGAGCCTAAAACGTGTTTTCCGGTTTCCGTTGACTTGAAACTTTTACCCAACCTATATTTTGATATTATAAGCTTAGACAAACAACTTTTATGAAAAATAAGTAAAATCTAAGAGTTTTTGAGAATTGTCGGGATTCTTACAAGTTAACTCCGGAAAATTCCGAAAAGGTGGAAACGTAGATCATGACGTGGTGAATCTTTTTCTCCAAATGAGCTCCGAGATTTAAGGTCGTTCAGCGGTGTTATTTTGTGATTGTTTGTGGTGGTGGTGTGGATGTTTTTGAAAGAAAAGAAAGAGAGAGTTTGAGTAGAGAGAGAGTGTGTAAGTGAAAAATGAGAAAGGAGGGAAGTGTGGGGGGGTGGTTGGGCCGGTTTGGGGAGGTCCCCACTGTGTGGCCTCTCCAACTCTTTAATCCCCTGCATTTGCGCTCCGTGTGGTGTTCGTTTCCCCGGTCGTTTAAACGTTAATTTAATTATTTTATGCGCTTAAATATACATTTTAAAATACGAAGATTTAGTCAATATTTTTGTTGAAATATTTTACCAAATACTTAATAAATGAGTTATAAGATATGAATTAACTTTGTTTTGATTGTTTGCGCGTTTACATTTTAATCGCGTAGACGTTTGTTTATACTATACGAACTAATTATGAAATATTATCAAAATAATATTTTGAATAAAATAATGTTATTAAATAATGGTATATTATTTAATAAAATTGTTCACCAACGTCCGTATAAATTGAATCGAATTACATTCGATTTGATTTTGCGTACGATTTAATCAAATCGCATAATTGTATATATTTATCAATATATATTCCGATACATTAATTAGCGTAACACGGAACTAATTACATGTATTAACGATTGATTAGGCACTAATCACTAGTCCTAATTTGGCGGGTGTCACATTTAAGATGAATGCTTTTAAGGCTCAAGATACCTCACTAGAAATAGGGTTGTATGTGACTAGCCATGTCCCTTTTAGATTATCAATTCTTTTTTAAGAAATTTCTATCTTAATTTCCCTAGTATTCCAGAATAACTTACTCATATTGGAAATGGTTCCTCTTGAAAGATATTATAACTCAAAACTAGTAGAGCTAATCGGATGATTTGGCTCATACTTTATTATTTTTGTTTAATAATTTTGAAAAAGTTTTAAAATTTTGAGGGACATTTCATGAGTTGAGCTATAGTGGTTATAAAAATCTTAAATATCTAATCCAAGGTATTCTATACCTGTTATCCCACACTTAAAGAAACATTGTCCCTAATGTTCTCTTGAGTTGAGATTGTATTGCAAGTACAATCCCGCACTTAGAGTTTGAGCATATAGAAAATGTTTCTCAAGTGTTTGGTTTGGGCTAGAATCCCACACTTAGTGATAAGTTTAGGTTAGAGTATAGATTACTTTAGAGCTAACATGGCGAAAAAAATCATGAAAGTGGAGTGAAGGTTAAGAAACTCCCCAGATGACGATTGTCATTATGAAGCTGAGCTCGGTAAATCAGAGGAGACGGAGTGTAACTTTGATCCTCTGAAGAATGGTTCAGCCTTGGATGTGTCAATCTGGTGCACAATGCCTTGTATCCGCACTCTGCAGAGAATCGTTCCATCATGTAAGTGGGGATTATTATGGGTGAGTCCCACACTTTGATGTTTATAGATTTATAGGCGATTCTTGCCGAGTGGTTGTAGTGTGAGTTGAGATCCGACACTTAGATAGTTCACGCTCCTTCCAGAGATGTGTTTAAGTTTTGTGGTATGTAGTTGTGTAAGCGTTGTGTGTCTGCCTTAGGCCACGGTTTCTTCCTTCAATGCTCGTCATCTCTTGGAGGCTTCTCGCTCATTCGTCACAACACATTCAATCACTTATTCAAAAACATAGAAATAAACATAATAAGTAACTACGAAAACGATAATAATATAATAATAAAGCTCAACCATATAAAGGTTGAGTAATATCCCAAAAAGTAAACCACAAGTCAGAGAAATCACAATAATCCATAATACAAAAGTCATAAATATGAAACATAAATCAAGATAAGGGAGTGGTCTAGATAGGTGGATCCTGAACAGGTGCATCATCATACTGGGCGAATGGATCAAACGGTCCAACGATTGATTGTTGACCTGATGCGTGTAAAAGTGCGTCTTGTTTTACTATTTATAACTGAAAATACCTTATTAATACTATCACACAACCAGGCAAGAATACCCGATCGGAATAGCATAGCTATGGTAAGTCCAGGTCGAACACAGGAACACATGAACAATATTATCCAGTTAAATTGGAATTATTAACTAAACTTTTAAAAGCAGTAAGATAAGGGGTACGTTTTAGTTCCGTACGAACGTTCAATATGAACTAATTAACCAAACAAACAACATAAAAGAAGATAAGAGGAACAAATAAACAATTGGAGATAGACATGTAATTGCTTAGAGTCTTCACCTCAGATTCATTATATCCGGTTCATGTGTTTTGATTGTGTGATTGTGATTTCCTTTATATTAACTTAGACACTAATCAAAGAGTCCAAGTTAAATGTATATTAGCCAATGGTACGGGTCTAACTAATATCTACAATCTATGGTTCCACATTAAACATCGATCCGTTGTCATAAGGATGGTGCTCTATTGTGTGCTTTTCCCTAGATTGTGCATTAAGTATTCACGACTTGTTATGATTGATCCTAGCGGTATGACTCAACAATACCTACTAATAATCACTTATTAGCTTGCTCATTTTAGATTGATTAATTACTAGTCTCTTAACCTATCAGACTCAACATATTTAGTAATGACTATAAACCTAGATTCATAATCATCAATAATCAATAACATCAAAGGAACTCAATCTCAATGACATTATCAACCACGTTAAGTAGTAACTAACAATCACCAATAAACAAGATTCTACGGATAACATAACAATCTTCAATCAGACGAAAACACAATTATAACTTTCAAACAATCATAATCAAAGGTTATTAAACTAAACAATTAACAATAAGTCTAATCCATGATTCAATTATACAAAATCAGATTCATATCCAAAACAAAACACATAGACATGTTTAGAATTGAAATCGGAAGATGATACGCAAACTGAATCGATGAACCATGCGAAGTAGGATCAATTGGCATCAATCCTAACCTTCTTGCGCCTCCAAATCGTCATTGAAAACCCTCTAGAAACTGTTTTTGTCGAATTAGGGTTTAGGGAAAAAGTTATATAGTGAAAACCCTAAAATCGGACTTAAATAGCTGAAAAAGTCATCCATACGGCGTATGGAATTTCCATACGGCGTATGGATGAAAAATAAGCCCAGCCCAGCATCGCGTTATCTTTTTTTAGCCCATTTTCAATCCATACGGCGTATGGATATTCCATACGCTGTATGGATGCAAAACTAGTCCAGGGGTAAAAATGAAAGTTGTAGCCCTGCCTGTTAGCTAAATTCTCCAAGTTGAATCACCCCAATCGGAGTTCGTATGAAGAAGTTATGCCCAAAATACTAACAGTGCACAGAAAATTCAGCATTTACACTTTTCTTCCATTTTCAGCTCATCTTTCATTCTTTTTCCTATTCGAGCTTCATTTACACTTCAATCCAATCCTCTCTTGTCCAATGCTTTGTTCTTTTAGCAACTTTTATCCGAAATAAGCTCATTTTCTGTTCCTTTTCGATCCAAGCTCCGATTAAACTCCTAAATGCAAATATGAACGAAATAAGTATCTTATTCATACAAAATGCATTAGAAACCTATCAAACACGGGGTGAATTACTACTACAATATAGTACATTTTGGCGTTTATCAAATATCCCCCACTTGAATTCTACTTGTCCTCAAGTAGATTATCGATTTAAAACTTATAAACGACAAAATTTAGTAGGCAGACAATTGCGCATAGGAAGTTACATACAAGCTAGCATTTCGCAAACCAAACTTTTAACTTAAAAATAATTCAACATTAAGATTTAGCTATCAAGAAACTCTTATAGGAAACCCAATTTTCTCATGCATTATTATAATGTATACAAGATGGCTCACAATGATTACCGATATTGTTGTCCACCTAAACAATCTATACTTAGGTAATTGAACTTGACTTATTATTATTCTAGCAGCTTTACCCTTGATTCCCAATAGCAAAATACCCTCATACATATAATGTGCTAATATTACACATATTATGGATATCCAATTAAAATAATCATTTTTCAAGTCAAGACATTGGTGACAAGTCTGTGCCTCAACACAACAGAGCGACATAACTTGACCTTGGTTTAGCATAATAACTTTTTAGTCAAACCATTGGTGGCAGGTCTGTACCTTAGTACAACAAAGCGACATAATTTGACTACATTTTAAAATTCTGAGTTCTTTGAAACTCGTTTTGCTCTTTTTCATTAAATATACTGGCGGAGACCAGGTCTGTACTTACGTACAACAGAGGAAATAACACCCAGTATATCCCCAAATTATATTAATTATATTCCAAAATTATGGCATATCGCACGCTATCATATATAAGAATTAAGACTAAAGTCATACATTGCTAAAGTTCCTCTTGGAATATCACATACTTCTTGCATTAAATTTATTTAATAGCTCAACAACTTATACATAGACTGCCTATCGATACATCACATGATGAACTATCTAATATTTTAAAATTTAAGTTCAAATTATCCTTTGAATTTCCCAAATATGTTACAAGATTTTCTAAACTTAAAGAGAATACATTTTTTAAAACAAAAATTTGGGTTTAAAAATGACTAACATAGAATGCCTTACACCTTTAGTCTACCAATATTTATCGATTTATAACTCAGGACAATCAAACTTCTTTTCCCCATCCCCCACTTAAAATAAAGCAATGTCCTCATTGCAAAACAAGGAATCGTAAAATAAGGAATAGAAAATAAGTGAACAGAAAACTCCCCTGATCTTGAAGAAAATTGCTTTCTTGATCTGATTATGAAAATATACAACATCACATTTCCGTAGGCATCACGGTTGCATTTAGCATATGCAACAAGCCTTTAAACCCCTCGGTATCCCGAGTGAACGAGTTATAGTCTCGTGAGGGTTTCCAGGGAATACACCCATAAAGTTCAAAACTGCAAAACTAACAAGAAACAAAAAGTAGAACAAGAAATTGAAATATAAAGTAACTAATTAAAATTAAAACTAACAAATTAACAAACAATAACCTACATAAAATAAGGCATGGGTGGATAAAAGAACACTTAGATTCCAAATGGTTCATCAACTAGTAAAGTAGCAAGTCTAATATAGTGAGGATACCTAGACAAGATCGATAAAATCTCAAGGTCAAGTCACTAGTGTGGGTTGACCACTTAAGGAAATAGTAACATAAGCTGGAATCTTCTGCTGAGATTTACCAAAACCTAAGTCTAAACTCGATATTTTTGGGCTCTCAACTTCATGGTTAACACAGACCTCTTTGATGTCAGAGGAGTTTAACTCATACTCTGGACAGTCAAAGAATTCCGCATCTTCCATAGTCGTTATCTCATCCGTCATCATTTGATTGAGAGGAGAGATAGGGCTTGAAGGAGAATTAGGGTTTTTAATCATTTTCAATTTTTTTGTATTTTCTAGTGTTTAAAGACTAAGTTATCTAAGTAATAAAGCAATTAACTTCCTAAGTAATGATAATCTTAAGGAAGGATCTCCTAAAGCTAATTATCTAAGGTAGAATTCAATTCTTGACGTTTAACTGATCTCCGACAGCGGCACCAAAAACTTGTCGTCACCCCTATCCATCAGTCGGGTTACACCCCGAGTCGTCGCTCCGATTGCAACAGAGGTAATGAACAGTGGGTCAAGTTTTAAAATTTATATTTGCGAGACTCAATTTACCCGTGCTACCTACCTTGTGGGTAAGGTGGCAAGTATAACTCGAGTGTCGTCAAAATCGGTACGAATTGATTTGAATTTTGACCTACCAAAAATATTTTCACAATAGGATGGGTTTTAACCAAGGTAGGTAGGTTTTGGTTTTATCTGAACTATGGGCAGAAAGTAAATGACAGAAAAGTAAATGAGATAATAAGTAGCAGGTAGAGAGTGATTGCCGGAATTTCAATATTAGGGTTTCGGGATGACAGTATATGATTGATTGCAGATTACCCTAATTAAGAACCATCATAAGGGTTGGTGTAAAGACTAGGATCCTACGTTCTAGGTATAACCCTAAAAGCATATGTCACTGAACCCTAGGCTATTGTGATAATGATCTGCTGAGACTGTCTTAAGACCCCCCACACCGTCTCTTTCGGAGACCAAGTGACCCTCTAAATGGGGTGCAGGAAAAGGGCGACATTCCACATGTACTGACCTTTCTTAACACCTATGTTTATTTGATTTTAACAGGATAATGTTGGTTGTATGTTATGTAAGTTAAACTATCGGTTAAGTAGAGTTAAGGGGTTTAAGCATCTGGGAGCACAGCCGGCATCCTTGCTTTCTTTTCAAAACTCATATTGTGTCTGATTAAGTGCTAATACTTCTGTCATGAATTAGACCCTCCTTTGCCATCGGTCATTCATCCCTAGGTATGTGTGCAGTGTATAGTGCTTTTATGTTCCATAGTACTCTAACCATAGGTATTTCTACGGTGTTTTAAAGATCGTGTAAGTCTTTACACAGCTTTATAACCAGAGGTAGTTTAAGGGTGTACTACGGTGAGATAGAAAAGACCTAGACCCGTGTCTTGAAGGATAACTTCCAGGTAATCCACGGTGAGATAGACCATCGGTATTTCCTCGGCTTCCATACATTTGTACTCCACCAGTGGTGGTTCCAGTACTATACCGAGTATTCTGAAGTTTTACGGCGATCCCACAGCTTCATACAGTACAGGAGATAACTATATATTCGTAGTTAGGGTTGATCAGATCCTATACTAAGTCAACAGTCACGTGAGAGACCGGAAAGGGTGATTAATTAATTATATATTTAGGATAAGCTTAAAACATGTACACAGCATAAGAACTTCCAATCATATATAATGATAATCAAACATCATCTCTAATCCTAATATTTACATTCCAACAATCACATATTAATCTACGTAATCATCATGGCAACAATCACAAATCGTACTAAAATAACAAGCATAGCAAACATTATAAAAGTAAGAGAGAGAAGGATAGTAATACAAGATTAGTAGAGTAATACAGAGGATTACAACGTTATGAAGTTGATTACATAGACATTACCAAGCTATAAAACTTCCTCTAGCTCGAATCACTACTTATTTCTATCTAATTCTATAGAGAGAGAGAAACTAGAGAGAGAAACTATTCTAAGCTAAATTAACTACAAAACTAAAAAGAGAAAATTCTAGAGAGAGAAAGGAATGTGAAAATGAGGTGTGAAGAGGTGTGTTAAATGAATGAGGTGAGACCTCTATTTATAGTGGAGGAGGTGAAGGCTTGGTATAAATCTCAATGCATAAGATACAAGCTCCAAAGTGCGACTAGGGAATCACAAACACAGGGGGGGTCAAAAGCAAAATGGGTGCCAAATATCAAGGCCAAATCCCAAGATTTTGGACCTGGGAGGCCGTATATGGCCCCTGTAGGTGCCGTATATGGCACTTTCAGGGGGGGTCAATTGCCAATTAATTCTTGCTTGATCCGCACTCCTGTTTCGTTGCTTGTTTCGCCCGTATCTTCTTTATTCGGAGTCCAATTTGCTTAATTCTTACATCGTTCCCACCAGTTGCTGATGTCCAGAAGACTTGGTATTCCTGACCCAAAGCCTTACTTGTACCGATGCGGTCCACCACCACCAGCCATAGCACCACCACATACTTCACCTACCACTCATCCATCATCACCCGTCATCCGGACCACACCAGTTTCAAAGTAAGTTCATTCAGTTGAGACCGAGGCACCGGTAGTTCAGCCTGTGTTATCAGCACCCGTGATTCCATACCCGTCATCTGTCCAGCCAGCAACTAGTGGATCTTTCCGCTAGGACACAGTCTATTTGGATTCAGATGCACTATCGTTTGATGCTTCTGGGATGCTACTAAACCTAGGACCTATCTCCTCCTCAGCTGTACCTTCAGAGAGCTTGTTGCGTCAGGCTAACATGAATTTGCTCGAGAAAGCAAAGGTTACATCAGAGGTTTTGCTACAATGGGTTATTGAAGATCCGATGAAGATGCCGGCAACCACACTCAGACATATTTGATCCAGCTTGAGCTTATCACTGCGGAAGAACTGGGACAAAAAGTTTCTAGAGGCCAGCAATCAGTCGTGGGACCATCTACTGCACCAGCTCACACTCAGCATTCTGATGTACCTGACCAGGGATCACCAGCCTCATAGACCAGCTCCATTTACATCATTTGACTTTGGTTTCAGACATTATTATTATTATCTTGTGTTTGTTTAGCCACTGCAGTACTTTACTTTTGGAACATATTTGTATCAGCCATTGATTGGTTGATCGCTTTATCTTTATTATTTATGTTATGCTACTACTTATTATGTTTATTTTCTGTTATTTTGAATAAGTGAGAAGGTTGTGATGAATGAGCGTGGAGATATACAAGATGACGCGCATTAAAGAAAATCCGGAATCAAAGGCAAACTAAACCAGTTTCCCATATCTACAGACAACAGAGCATTCAAACATCTCGTAAAGGAATCTCATTCTTCGTGAGATTCCTTGTATCCAAGCGCTTCAAAGACACCAATACTTATCAAAATCGCTTCAACATCTTCAAAACTTAAGTATGGGATTCTACACCACAAGAATCCCCACTTAAAGATTTGAAGTGAATTTCAGATAACGATGGATACAAAGCACTAGATAACCCATCCGAAGCTGTACCGATCTTCATGAAGAATGAAGAAGAAGACTCGTATCGACTCCTTCCTTCCTGCAACCTATCATATGCTTCTAAACGTGAACACGTTATATGGGGAGTTTCTTAACCTTGTATCCACTTCATGATTACATATATTCTGTCTGGATTAGTTTGTTATAATTTATACCCTATCCTAAGCTTATCACTAAGTGTGGGATTCAAACCCAATTTAATACTTGAGAAATATTTTCTTACATGTTCAAACTCTAAGTGTGAGATTTTACCTCCAGTAAATCTCAACTCAAGAGAACATTAGGGACAATGTTCCTCTAAGTGTGGGATAGTAGGTATAGAATACCTTGGATAATTTTAGGCGATTTTTATGCCCAAAATAGCAAAACTCATAAAATGTTTCCCCAAACCAAACTTTTTCAAATAAAATTTATCGAAATTTTTGCAAGAAATTTAAAATTAAGAGCTAAATCGTGAGATTAACTCTAAGTTTTTGAGTTTGAATACCTTTGGAGTAAGCCATTTTCGAAATATGAGTAAGTTATTTTGGAATATAGGGAAAGCAAGGTTGAAATTTCTCGAGCAAGAAACAATAATCTAAAAGGGGCATGGCTAGGCACATACAACCCTATTTTGAAGTGAGGTATCTTGAGCCATTTAAGCATTCATCTTTAATGCTTCAGTCTTCAATTCTTGTGTGTGCCGATGCTTGCATCTCTGAATTAGAACTTGCTCCAGACATATGTTTCGAGACCACATTGGTGTGTACCGTACGCGGTATAGGTGCAATTAGATGACCATGACATTTTCTAGGATTTAAACCCAATTTTCACATACCTCTTCAAACCCAAAACCCTTCCAATACTCATCTTTAGTATCGATGATTCGCCTAGAAAACCATGTTGAGCCTAAACCTTTCGTTTCTATCAAACCCTCATCTATCAACCCTACTCACCCAAAATTCCCAAATACTTGTCTTAGAATTTTTAAGGTCGTGAAAAACATCTTTTAGAACATCCTCTTCAAATATTCTCTCACATCTTCCTCTTTCGTGGAAAGTTATATCTCAAAAAGGTGCAAAAAATTGGCACCGTGAAAAGACTCAAAGTTCCAGATCAAAGATCATAGTTTTGGAAAGGAAAGTTCCAGAACAAAAATATCCTTGGAAATTCTCTGGCAAAGAAATTTTGAAGAAGAAAAAAAAATAAAAAGTAGAAAATCAAGAAAAGAAAAAGAAAATAGTTCCATCAATAAAGCTGAGTGCTTTAAAGTATCATCTCCTCTATAAAAATCCGATAGAAGACGAGCAGCTATAAATTCTCCGTTCCATTCTAAAATAAAGTTTTTCACTATCTTAGAGTTTTAAGATGAGTCAAACCCTTACAACCCAAATATACCACTATCCATACCCTTTAACCCTCACCAAACACTATAACCCTCAAATGTCTCTTGGGATAATCAGCATCGTCCTTACCTAAGTGGTGGAGATCCGATTCTTGACCAAGCCTATGACGATGAGTGCTGCAAGACTGGATTATTTGAGCGATTTCGTTTGATCTAGAATGATAGGAAACCCGATACACTTTGAGTGAATTGAGTGACCATCTTTAGTGGGATCGCCTAGTCATGTATACTCCAAGATCACGAGAATTGGTAGTATGTCAAAGGATAATTGCTTCTTGCTTCTGAAAGGACCACCTTATCTTTCTTCATATTTCTTAAATAATCTTACCTTTATTAGAAGTGGTATCTTTCAAAATTATTTGACTCACCCAAAATTAGAAGTGGTATCTTTCAAAATTATTTTGACTCACCCAAAAAATAATCTTACCTTTATTAGAGAGTTTAACTAATTAAACTTGGGTTGATTAGCCGAGAATCAATGTCTGAAGACTTGTGACCTGAGGGTGTCCACGACACGCGATGGTTATAAATGTGAGCAGGTATCTATAAAGACTACCTTTGTAGTTGTTCGTCCAACTAGAATGTCCAAATTACTACGATTTGGTTGATTTGTTTATGTTTTGAAGATGTGTACGGCCAGTTGGTGATTCGTTGTAATAATAATCTTATTTATTATTATTATGATTTTGAAAGGTTGAGTTCATAAACGTATCCCGATGTGTTTCAAAAGTCGTATCGTATAAGTGTCTGAAGTTATACAAGTTTGACACTTAGTATAAAAATAGTTTGTAAACTTTCTGTTTTTAGCGTCACTTATAGCGACAGTTAGGGTTTATGCGTCACTCAAGAAGTGTCGCATAAAATTGTGAATTCTATATTAGTAGCGTCACTTGAGAAAGTGACGCATCAGGGGCGACACTTAAGAAAGTGTAGGTCGCAAGTGTCGGATAAGGGTGTTAGGCATCACTAGGCAGGTGATGGATCAAATCAGAATTCAATTATAGGCGTCAATTGGGTAAGTGACGCTAGAAGTGTCGGTTTGGAGTGTCGGGTATTGAATTTGCGACACTTAGGAAAGTGTCGGGAAAAAGGGGTTTTTATGCGGCACTTAGGCAAGGGATGCAAAATTAGGGTTTTTAGCGACACTTAGTGCGTCACTTAAGTGACGCATTAAGTGACGCTACACTGCACTGGTCTATGCGACACTTAGGTCTATTGGCCGGATTTTAAGCTGAAAACGTGTTTTTCGGTTTCCGTTTGACTTGAAACTTTTACCCAACCCATATTTAGATATTATAAGCTTAGACAAACAACTTTTATGAAAAATAAGTAAAATCTAAGAGTTTTCGAGAATTGTCGGGATTCTTACATGTTAACGCCGGAAAATTTCGAAAAGGTGGAAACGTAGATCGTGACGTGGTGAATCTTTTTCTCCAAATGAGCTCCGAGATTTAAGGTCATTTAGCGGTGTTATTTTTTGATTGTTCGTGGTGGTGGTGTGGATGTTTTTGAAAGAAAAGTAAGAGAGAGTTTGAGTAGAGAGAGAGTGTGTAAGTGACAAATGAGAAAGGAGGGAAGTGTGAGGGGTGGTTGGGCCGGTTTGGGGAGGTCCCCACTGTGTGGCCTCTCCAACTCTTTAATCCCCTGCATTTGTGCTCCGTGTGGTCTTCGTTTCCCCGGTCGTTTAAACGTTAATTTAATTATTTTATACGCTTAAATATATGTTTTAAAATATGAAGATTTAGTCAATATTTTTGTTGAAATATTTTACCAAATACTTAATAAATGAGTTATAAGATATGAATTAACTTTGTTTTGATTGTTTGCGCGTTTACATTTTAATCGCGTAGACGTTTGTTTATACGATACGAACTAATTACGAAAAATTATCAAAATAATATTTTGAATAAAAAAGTGTTATTAAATAATGGTATATTATTTAATAAAATTGTTCACCAACGTCCGTATAAATTGATACGAATTACATTCGATTTGAATTGCGTACGATTTAATCAAATCGCATAATTGTATATATTCATCAATATATATTCTGATACATTAATTAGCGTAACACATAACTAATTACATGTATTAACGATTGATTAGGCACTAATCACTAGTCCTAATTTGGTGGGTGTCACATTTAAGATGAATGCTTTTAAGGCTCAAGATACCTCACTGCAAATAGGGTTGTATGTGACTAGCCATGTCCCTTTTAGACTATCAATTCTTATTTAAGAAATTTCTATCTTAATTTCCGTAGTATTCCAGAATAACCGACTCATATTGGAAATGGTTCCTCTTGAAAGATATTATAACTCAAAACTAGTAGAGCTAATCGGATGATTTGGCTCATACTTTATTATTTTGGTTTAATAATTTTGAAAAAGTTTTAAAATTTTGAGGGACATTTCATGAGTTGAGCTATAGTGGATATAAAAATCTTAAACATCTAATCCAAGGTATTCGATACCTGCTATCCCACACTTAAAAGAACATTCTCCCTAATGTTCTTTTGAGTTGAGATTGTATTGCAAGTACAATCCCACATTTAGAGTTTGAACATATAGAAAATGTTTCTCAAGTGTTTGGTTTTGGGCTGGAATCCCACACTTAGTGATAAGTTTAGGTTAGAGTATAGATTACTTTAGAGCTAACACGGCGAAGTAAAATCATGAAAGTGGAGTGAAGGTTAAGAAACTCCCCAGATGACGATTGTCATTATGAAGCTGAGCTCGGTAAATCAGAGGAGACGGAGTGTAACTTTGATCCTCTGAAGATTTGTTCAGCCTTGGACGTGTCAATCTGGTGCACAATGCCTTGTATCCGCACTCCGCAGAGAATCGTTCCATCATGTAAGTGGGGATTATTATGGGTGAGTCCCACACTTTGATGTTTAAAGATTTATAGGCGATTCTTGCCGAGTGGTTGTAGTGTGAGTTGAGATCCGACACTTAGATCTTTAGCATGTGCGAGCTTCGAAAGAAGATAGTTCATGCTCCTTCCAGAGATGTGTTTAAGGTTCGTGGTATGTAGTTGTGTAAGCGTTGTGTGTCTGACTTAGGCCACGGTTTCTTCCTTGAATGCTCGTCATCTCTTGGAGGCTTCTCGCTCATTCATCACAACACATTCAATCACTTATTCAAAAACATAGAAATAAACATAATAAGTAACTTCGATAACAATAATAATATAATAATAAAGCTCAACCATATAAAGGTTGAGTAATATCCAAAAAAGTAAACCACAAGTCAGAGAAATCACAATAATCCATAATACAAAAGTCATAAATATGAAACATAAATCAAAATAAGGGAGTGGTCTAGATAGGTGGATCCTGAACAGGTGCATCGTCATATTGGGTGAATGGATCAAACGGTCCAACGATTGACTGTTGGCCACTGGATACTCTCTGCTCATCCTCATGAAGTAGTCCCTTCTGAATCAATATCTGTCGAAGAGTAATCGCTGGAATAGACATCACATCATCATCATATCCAAGCTCGAGCATGTCCTGAGTAGTAACACATGCAGCCTTTAACATACCAAGATATGTCTGCCGGAGCATGCTTCCGGTGGGGACCTAGTCCGAAGGAATGAGACCCAAATCCAACCTAGGGCCAGTGCTGTCGGTGCCTAGGTAGAGCAGGTTCGGCATGTAAGATGTGCTAGCTGCTGGACATTGATCAGGTGCATGAGATGGTGTAGCTGGTAAAGGCAGTGATGCCTCCCTATGGGCTAGACTCAAGGTATGGACTGAATAGACTCTCTCGGTATCGAATGTTTGGCGGTAGGTGGGTAATGGAGCGGAGTATATGGTAGGTGTGCTGGGGCGTCTGTATGATGGTGGTCGTGGATGGGTAGTGGTATGTAGGCGAGTAGTGGGTGATGGTTGTGGTCCACATCGGTACAGAAAGTGCTCTGGGTCTGGCATACCAAATCTCTGAGCCATCATGGCCTGGTGCTCACGAGTAACCTGCAAAGCATGTAAAAGGTAATACTGGGTGAGTGGGGTCACCGGGTCTGTGTGGTGAACCACGGCCTGTGTAGGCGGGACCGAAGTGTCGGCTCCTCTCTCTCGAACCTCAGTTGTCTCTGTTGCATCTACTATAGGTGCCTCGGATCTCGGATCAACATCTCTAACCGGTGCCTCTCTGCGTCTTCTGAAACATCTAGGAATAAGCTGCCGAGTATGATACCATATGAAATGCCCATCATCATTATAATCAATCATGTGAATGAGCTTGCAGTAATCAAGATCAAATAGCTGCGAACTAGCATGATGTGTATATCCATCCCGATGACTATCCATAAGAATCCCCATACCAACTAATAACTTCGTGATAATTGCTCCCATAAACATTGACATGGTTCCCTCCTTCTCCTTAACTAGTCTCTCTGCTAGGATGTATGCTACATTCAAGTTTCTTCTCCCTATGATAGCATCCATAAACTTCAGCTCTTCTGCAATGGCGGCTCCGTTTTCTCTCTTTCCAAAGATAGTACAACATTGGAGCTTATGGAGGGCGTGATGAGTTGCTCGGGACATATTAGAGGCTTTGATACAACTCCTAAACTCTGTACCGGCTAACTCTCTACAAATCTCCCTATGTCCTCGTGATGGTAAGCTGGAGATAGACTGGAAGCTCTTTGTAAACCACTCAGATTGCACCTGAGACTGAGTGTAAAGACCAAGGTACATCCCAAACTCGCCAACAGATATGTAGTGCGAATCCCACGGTACCTAAAAGAGATTTTCTTTCCATCTGTGATATCTACTCTCTCCCGGAACACGTAGGTCATCATAAACTCCGTGACAAACTCTCGGTAAATAGCCTCGTCTATACTGAAATGATGAAGGAATGCAATGTGCTCTTGATCGTTCATCTCATACTTCAATAAACTTTCCAACTCATGTCTTGCCAAATGATCACCCTAATACTACCCAAAAACTGTGACATCCTTGCTTCAATTTCTTCAATATTTTCTGGGGATGCAATAAATTTCTTAAGCGAAGGGTGCTGTAGATTCATCTGAAACAATAATTGAAAAGAATAAGTCACAATAAATCGCTAAATCATTTCCAAATTTTAAACAAAAATTGGAAATGTAGTCTTTAGAATATGGATATATCCGCAAATTATCAAGACTAAACCTAATGCATCACCAATCCTCAATCCATAATTTTCAATTCCGTTAGTGCCTAATCAATTCCAAAGGTAATAAAGCATAAATAATACTAGCATTTTTATCCAAGTAAACTTGTCATTTTAAAACATCTAGCAATTATTCATACTTTCATTCATGGCGACCTAATCTAAGTGAGCATAAGGTTTATGAAAACCACGAATTACCTCAAATATATCAAGTCAATAATAAACAGGCATAAACAAATATTCATACAATTACCATGCGATTAAAGACACGTGTAGACTTATTCGGTTACTTATACTAATTTTGCAATATTAATAACTTTGATAAATGAATGGCGGTAGCTTAAATGTGATGGTCATGTTTAAAATATCTAACACTTTATTAATTAAAATGGTGAAAATTTAAAACGGTAAAGGACCAAAAGCTAACTAACATCTTATTGAAAATATTAGCTTGTAGTATTTTAGCTAAGCGCGAAAAAGGTTTTAAGAAAATGGTTTTTTAGCTAATTGCGAAAAATATTGAGTTTTTGAAAAATTAGCTTACTTTAATTTCCAAAGGATGCATAAACCATTCATATAAACCATTCATATAATGCTAGTAACTAATTTTTATTATGTTTAACTAATCATAAAAGCATGAATTAATCAACATAAGTCAACATAAGCTACTAATTATCAGAAGTCAACATTTCTAGCAACTTTGACCACTAAAGTCAACACTTGAAGATCAAAATCACAAATTAGCAAGTAATTTACTCAATCAAGCATGTAATCATGTTAAGCAACTATGCAAGAACACTTTTGAACCATAAAACAAAAGTTTTCACCATGGATTTCATAGATCTAAGTTTGAAACCCTAACTTTATAAAAGTTAATGAAATTTAAAGATTTGAGTTAGGAATTACCTTGTAAGTGATGAAATAATGTTATGTATACAAGAGAGATGATTAAATGAAGAATGTGAAGCTTATAATCATCAAAAATGGTGGAAAATTGAAGAAATGGGGATGGTGTAGGTGCCGTCGGTTTTGGGCGAGAAGGAAGGAGAGAAAAAGTTTGAAATTTTGACTTTTTGTTTTAGGTGAAGCCTTCATTTGGTTTAAATACATTTCGGTTTAAAACGCGAAAGATATGATACGTACGATTGGTTTTTGAAAGATTTAAAGATTTTTAATAAAGTAACCAAAAGTAAATACGAAACTTTATAAAAACTTTCACGAATTAAAATTTTACTTTTAAATTGCGCGCGAAAAGTCTTTTGCGTTTAAACGAAACGAGTTTATTTAAAACGAAACAATATTTTTGTGTTCCTTAAACTTCAAAATAAGTTCAAAATTAATTTACCAAAATTTTAAGATAAAACTCTGTTAATTTTTCTGAAAATTTTGAACGTACACGAATTGCGCGAATTAAAACTTAAAAGAACATTTTCTTTTATTTTTAAATGAAAACTTTAAAATGAAAAATAATTATTAAGCTAAAAATTAAACTAATTAATACTACTTATACCTATATAGACTTGGGGTGCCTCCCAAGAGCGCTCTGTTAAAGACGAGAGCTCGTCCATACCAGACTTTCTACTTTACCTGCCAGTGTCCCGAGATGACACTTTTGGGTACAGTTGATGCTTTAGACAGAGACAAGGTATAGCGAGAGATAAACGTACCTAGGAGAGCTCGGATGACATAGTAAACTAAATCAGCAGGATTTATGTAATACCTTTCAAATTCTGTTAAGAATTCTCACTCTTCCTGACCAAGTTGCAACAGATTAAACTCTCGTTTCACCTTTTTCTGGTTTGAAATGCCATCCCTGAATCATGTATATAGATAAGATAGATAGTAGAGCAGTTTTGAAAGAAAATTCACAAATTTTGTTTCCTTAGGAGAATCAGGGTTTCCGTAAGTAGTGGGAACTGCTTGCGAAAGTTCTCTGATATAGATCATCTGTTGGTTAGTAAACAGAAATTTGGTTTTTTGGAATAACTGGATTAGCTGGATATAGATCTATTTCCTTTTTGCAAAGAAAGCAGACTCAATAGCTTCCTCATTTGATTTAGGAAAAATAGCTCTTAGTTCGTTTATAAAATAAGTAGCAGGATCAACAAAGAATGAGATATCTGCAAGAATCATGCCAGACATGATAGGGATACCCTCAATCCAAATTTCAAGTTCGTCAATCAGGGCCGCAACATAACGATTTATCCGTGTTTGTGAGACAGGTGAATAATCGGTGCTGGCAAGTAAGTCCATTAAAAGATCTAACTCTTATTTTAGTGACAACTCGTCTTTTCTACTGTAAGTAGTACGGAGAAGCCTAATCAACCTATCAATCTCAACAAAGGTCTTTCTCTGCTCATGTGTGAAGGGAAATCGGATATCTTAAGGTATTTCAGAAAGTTGGCATAAATATTGATCCTCCTATTGGGCTTGTGAGAATTTTCTAAGTGATGTTCGGTCTTTGATTCGGGTAGATGGTTCCTAGATTCATTGTTTAAGCGGGTGTCCTAAGTTCAGTCTCAACCTGATATTGGAGACGCTCTTCCTCAGCTACACTTGATATAAGAGTAGTGGGGTGGGCTTGCAGAATATCTGGGAGATCGTACTATAAGTATTCATCTAAACAGTGAAGACGTTCATTCAAGTCCATCCAAGGCATGGGTGGATAAAAGAACACTTAGATTCCAAATGGTTCATCAACTAGTAAAGTAGCAAGTCTAATATAGTGAGGATACCTAGACAAGATCGATAAAATCTCAAGGCCAAGTCACAAGTGTGGGTTGACCACTTAAGGAAATAGTAACATAAGCTGGAATCTTCTGCTGAGATTTACCAAAACCTAAGTCTAAACTCGATATTTTTGGGCTCTCAACTTCATGGTTAACACAGACCTCTTCGATGTCAGAGGAGTTTGACTCATACTCTGGACAGTCAAAGAATTCCGCATCTTCCATAGTCGTTATCTCATCCATCATCATTTTATTGAGAGGAGAGATAGGGCTTGAAGGAGAATTAGGGTTTTTAATCATTTTCAATTTTTTTGTATTTTCTAGTGTTTAAAGACTAAGTTATCTAATTAATAAAGAAATTAACTTCCTAAGTAATGATAATCTTAAGGAAGGATCTCCTAAAGCTAATTATTTAAGGTAGAATTCAATTCTTGACATTTAAACCGATCTCCGGCAGCGACGCCAAAAACTTGTCATCACCCCTATCCATCAGTCGGGTTTCACCCCGAGTCGTCACTCCGACTGCAACAGAGGTAATGAACAGTGGGTCAAGTTTTAAAATTTATATTTGCGGGACTCAATTTACCCGTGCTACCTACCTTGTAGGTAAGATGGCAAGTATAACTCGAGTTTCGTCAAAATGGTACGAATTGATTTGAATTTTGACCTACCAAAAATATTTTCATAATAGGATGGGTTTTAACCAAGGTAGGTAGGTTTTGGTTTTATCTAAACTATGGGCAGAAAGTAAATGACAGAAAAGTAAATGAGATAATAAATAGCAGGTAGAGAGTGATTGCCGGAATTTCATTATTAGGGTTTCGGGATGACAGTATATGATTGATTGGAGATTACCCTAATTAAGAATCATCATAACAGTTGGTGTAAAAACTAGGATCCTACGTTCTAGGTATAACCCTAAAAGCATATGTCACTGAACCCTAGGCTATCATGATTCTGATTAGCTGAGACTGTCTTAAGACCCCCCACACCGTCTCTTTCGGAGACCAAGTGACCCTCTAAATTGGGTGCAGGAAAAGGGTGACATTCCACATGTACTGACCTTTCTTAACACCTATGTCTATTTGATTTTAACAGGATAATGTTGGTTGTATGTTATGTAAGTTAAACTATCGGTTAAGTAGAGTTAAGGGGTTTAAGCATCTGGGAGCACAGCCGGCATCCTTGCTTTCTTTTCAAAACTCATATTGTGTCTGATTAAGTGCTAATACTTCCGTCATGAATTAGACCCTCCTTTGCCATCGGTCATTCATCCCTAGGTATGTGTGCAGTGTATAGTGCTTTTATGTTCCATAGTACTCTAACCATAGGTATTTCTACGGTGTTTTAAAGATCGTATAAGTCTTTACACAGCTTTATAACCAGAGGTAGTTTAAGGGTGTACTACGGTGAGATAGACAAGACCTAGACCCGTGTCTTGAAGGATAACTTCCAGGTAGTCCACGGTGAGATAGACCATCGGTATTTCCTCGGCTTCCATACATTTGTACTACACCAGTGGTGGTTCCAGTACTATACCGAGTATTCTGAAGTTTTACGGCGATCCCACAGCTTCATACAGTACAGGAGATAACTATATATTCGTAGTTAGGGTTGATCAGATCCTATACTAAGTCAACAGTCATGTGAGAGACCGGAAAGGGTGATTAATTAATTATATATTTAGGATAAGCTTAAAACATGTACACAGCATAAGAACTTCCAATCATATATAATGATAATCAAACATCATCCCTAATCCTAATATTTACATTCCAACAATCACATATTAATCTACGTAATCATCATGGCAACACAAATCGTACTGAAATAACAAGCATAGCAAACATTATAAAAGTAAGAGAGAGAAAGATAGTAATACCAGATTAGTAGAGTAATACAGAGGATTACAACGTTATGAACTTGATTACATAGACATTACCAAGCTACAAAACTTCCTCTAGCTCGAATCACTACTTATTTCTATCTAGTTCTCTAGAGAGAGAAACTATTCTAAGTTAAATTAACTACAAAACTAAAAAGAGAAAATTCTAGAGAGAGAAAGGAATGTGAAAATGAGGTGTGAAGAGGTGTGTTAAATGAATGAGGTGAGACCTCTATTTATAGTGGAGGAGGTGAAGGCTTGGTACAAATCTCAAAGCATAAGATACAAGCTCCAAAGTGCGAGTAGGGAATCACAAACACAGGGGGGGTCAAAAGCCAATTGGGTGCCAAATATCAAGACCAAATCCCAAGATTTGGGACCTGGGAGGCGTATATGGCTCCTATAGGTGCCGTATATGGCACTTTCAGGGGGGTCAAGGGCCAATTATTTCTTGCTTGATCCGCACTCCTGTTTCGTTGCTTATTTTGCCCGTATCTTCTTCGTTCGGAGTCCGATTTGCTTAATTCTTACGCCGTTGGATTCTTATTTCCATTATGCTTTTAATGAAACTAAGTTTGCCAAATTTGGAGGTGTATAGCTTTTGCGTGTTCCAGAATATGATTGGTTGTACACCAAGCACTCTATCTTCTTCGTTCTTCACCCGTTTTCAATGATTCTTGAACCACCGGTCTCGTATTTACCTATGGAATCATAAGATATGAATTAAGATTTGTTTCCATAGGGTGAGTAATGATGAGTATAAACCAGAGTGGCTTTATTTCCTTGTTTTGCTCGATAATTGGACATTTTTTATTGATTTTTATTGCAACGCCTAAAAATGGACCACCTTGGTGATTTTTTGTGATAAATGAATGTATAGAAATGTTTTTACCAAGATTAAGTCCAAAAAGTGCAGAAATATGTACGTAAAAATATGACTTTTTACGTAACATCAGTAGTGCTTATGGAAGAACACTATGCAGGTCATTCCAGGATGTATTTTCCGAGAAAGTGAGCTAGAGGATCCTTCCCACCTGCAGATATAGAGGATGGTCCATCTGATAGATCTAGAGCACAGACTGCAGATACTAGTGTACCGCATGGAGGAGCTGAGACAGCCGAGCCATCTCCTCATGCTACTGTTCACTATACAGATCCAGTGACCTCGTTGACACAGTATTATCTGTTACATGCCCTACAGGTTAGCCGTTCCCACCAGTTGCTAATGTCCAGGAGACTTGGTATTCCTGACCCAAAGCCTTACTTGTACCGATGGTGGTCCACCACCACCAGCCATAACACCACCACATACTTCACCTACCACTCATCCATCATCACCTGTCATCCGGACCACACCAGTTTCAAAGCAGGTTCATTCAGTGAAGACCGAGGCACCGGCAGTTCAGCCTGTGTTATCTGAACCCGTGATTCCTTACCCGTCATCTGTCCAACCAGCAACTAGTGGATCTTTCCGCTAGGACACGATCTATTTGGGTTCAAATGCACTATCGTTTGATGCTTCTGGGATGCTACTAAACCTAGGACCTATCTCCTCCTCAGTTGTACCTTCAAAGAGCTTGCTGCATCAGGCTTACTTGAATTTGCTTTAGAAAGCAAAGGTTACATCAGAGGTTTTGCTACAATGGATTATTGAAGATCCGATGAAGATGCCGGCAGCCACACTTAGAGATATTTGATCCAGCTTGAGCTTATCACTGCGGAAGAACTGGGACAAAAAGTTTCTAGCGGCCAACATTCAGTCGTAGGACCATCTACTGCACCAGCTCACACTCAGCATTCTGATGTACCTGACCAGGGATCACCAGCCTCATAGACCAGCTCCATTTACATCATTTGACTTTGGTTTCAGACATTATTATTATTATTATCCCGTGTTTGTTTGGCCACTGTAGTACTTTACTTTTGGAACATATTTGTATCAGCCATTGATTGGTTGATCGCTCTATCTTTATTATTTATGTTATGCTACTACTTATTATGTTTATTTTCTGTTATTTTGAATAAGTGAGAATGTTGTGATGAATGAGCGTGGAGATATACGAGATGACGCGCATTAAAGAAAATCCGGAATCAAAGGCAAACTAAACCAGTTTCCCATATCCACAGACAACGGAGCATTCAAACATCTCGTAAAGGAATCTCATTCTTCGTGAGACTTCCTTGTATCTAAGCGCTTCAAAGACACCAATACTTATCAAAATCGCTTCAACATCTTCAAATTTTAAGTATGGGATTCTACACCACAAGAATCCCCACTTAAAGATTCGAAGTGAATTTTAGATAACGATGGATACAAAGCACTAGATAACCCATCCGAAGTTGTACCGATCTTCATGAAGAATGCAGAAGAAGACTCGTATCGACTCCTTCCTTCCTGCAACCTATCATATACTTCTAAACGTGAACACATTATATGGGGAGTTTCTTAACCTTCTATCCACTTCATGATTACATATATTCTGTCTGGATTAGTTTGTTATAATTTATGCCCTATCCTAAGCTTATCACTAAGTGTGGGATTCAAACCCAATTTAACACTTGAGAAATATTTTCTTACATGTTCAAACTCTAAGTGTGGGATTTTACCTCCAGTAAATCTCAACTCAAGAGAACATTAGGGACAATGTTCCTCTAAGTGTGGGATAGTAGGTATAGAATACCTTGGATAATTTTAGGCGATTTTTATGTCCAAAATAGCAAAACTCATAAAATGTTTCTCCAAACCAAACTTTTTTCAAATAAAATTTATGAAAATTTTTGCAAGAAATTTAAAATTAAGAGCTAAATCGTGAGATTAACTCTAAGTTTTTGAGTTTGAATACCTTTGGAGTAAGCCATTTTCGAAATATGAGTAAGTTATTTTGGAATATAGGGAAAGTAAGGTAGAAATTTCTCGAGCAAGAAACAATAATCTAAAAGGGGCATGGCTAGGCACATACAACCCTATTTTGCAGTGAGGTATCTTGAGCCATTTAAGCATTCATCTTTAATGCTTCAGTCTTTAATTCTTGTGTGTGCCGATGCTTGCATCTCTGAATTAGAACTTGCTCCAGACATATATTTCGAGACCACATTTGTGTGTACCGTATGCGGTATAGGTGCAATTAGATGACCATGACATTTTCTAGAATTTAAACCCAATTTTCACATACCTCTTCAAACCCAAAACCCTTCCGATACTCATCTTTAGTATCGATGATTCGCCTAGAAAACCATGTTGAGCCTAAACCTTTCATTTCTATCAAACCCTCATCTATCAACCCTACTCACCCAAAATTCCCAAATACTTGTCTTAGAATTTTTAAGGTCATGAAAAACATCTTTTAGAACATCCTCTTCAAATATGCTCTCACATCTTCCTCTTTCGTGTTCTCTGAAAGTTATATCTCAAAAAGGTGCAAAAAATTGGCACCGTGAAAAGACTCAAAGTTCCAGATCAAAGATCATAGTTTTGGAAAGGATTCTAAAGGAAGCAACAAAAATATCCTTGGAAATTCTATGGCAAAGAAATTCTGAAGAAGAAAACAAAATAAAAAGTAGAAAATCAAGAAAAGAAAAAGAAAATAGTTCCATCAATAAAGCTGAGTGCTTTAAAGTATCATCTCCTCTATAAAAATCCGATAGAAGACGAGCAGCTATAAATTCTCCGTTCCGTTCTAAAATAAAGTTTTTCACTATCTTAGAGTTTTAAGATGAGTCAAACCCTTACAACCCAAATATACCACTATCCATACCCTTTAACCCTCACCAAACACTATAACCCTCAAATGTCTCTTGGGATAATCAGCACCGTCCTTACCTAAGTGGTGGAGATCCGATTCTTGACCAAGCCTATGACGATGAGTGCTGCAAGACTGGATTATTTGAGCGATTTCGTTTGATCTAGAATGATAGGAAACCCGATACACTTTGAGTGAATTGAGTGACCATCTTTAGTGGGATCGCCTAGTCATGTATACTCCAAGATCACGAGAATTGGTAGTATGCCAAAGGATAATTGCTTCTTGCTTCTGAAAGGACCACCTTATCTTTCTTCATATTTCTTAAATAATCTTACCTTTATTAGAAGTGGTATCTTTCAAAATTATTTTGACTCACCCAAAATTAGATTTTAAAATGTTTTCTAAAAACATGACCGAGTGTTGCTTGAGGACAAGCAAGGTCTAAGTGTGGGATAACTTGATGACACGCAAAAAGCTATGTTTTTAAGTTCAATATTCCACACTTTTTGGGCACATCTTTAGTGAAAACATTCCAAAATGATCATTATCTACTAAAATTCACTAAAGTGGTCCAAATTTAGGCGTCGCTATAAAAATCACTAAAAACGTCCAAATAACGAGCAAATCAGGACAAATATACGTGTACAAATTCTTCTGGACTCATCTATCCTGTGAGGCACATATTCTAACCTCATCAAATGATAATATAGGTAAAAATGAGATGGGAGAATCAAGAATCATGCAAATCAGATAAAGAACGAAGATGACACGATGATTATAGACACCTATAAAGTCATTCCGGGTATGCTTGAGCTCTACACATCCAATTTCCATGAAATTGGTACCATTAGAAGCATAACGGAATTACAAAGCCATAGGCGAAAGAATCAAGTCAAATGAACGTGTAACGAAGGAGATACGTGCATTTTAAACAACGAACGAAATTAGACGAAGACCGTATATGGCTCAGGGCACCGTATACGGCCCCATACAGACCGTATACGGCCTTGTATGGATCGTATATGGCCCCATGCAAGCCGTATATGGCCCCTGCTCCCACCAATTCTGCTACGTTTGCTTGTACATGTTGTTTCACGAGTTGTACGTACGATTTGAGGCTTTCACTATAAATAGGGGTCATTGATGAATGCCAAAATATACTAGATTGTATTACTAATTACCCTTTGTTTTGATAGATTTCTTATGCATTTTATGTGATAAGATACTTATTTTGTTCATATTTGCATTTAGGAGTTTGATTGGAGCTTGGATCGAAAAAGAAACAGAAAACGAGCTAATATTGAAGAAAAGAAGCTAAAGATTTGAAGCTACGCAAAAGAGAGTGGATCAATTGGAGAAGAAAAAGAGATTTTCCTTCCAACCTCCGGTTAAACAATCCAACCGCTGGTTGGATTAATTAATTGGGCTGACAAATTATGCGGGCCGAGCTAGATGGAATTTTGCATCCAACACCGCCGGTTGGATGAGGTTAGCAGAATTAGGTTTAAATCACATTTGAACTCATTTTAAGGGTTAACAACAACACTTTGAACAGCCAATTTTCACCAACATTCTCCTCATTTCTGGAGCATATTGAAGATCAAGAAGCAAGAGGGATTGAAGGTTTGAGATTGTTCATTCATTTCTTCGGCTTCTCGGTTCAAAAACGTTATTCCTTTTCATTTGATTTCGATTTCAATTTCGATTACATTTTCATTTCTGATTTTCTGTAAAGTCATGAGTGACTAAACTATTTGTGTATTTGCTTATATGATGATATTTAGATGATGGTTTGATTATTGATTTTCGGAAAATATCCGATTTTATGAATGTTTATGTGTTTATTTGATGATCCATGGTTGTTATTTGATTATTTGAGTAAAGAATTATTGATGATTGTTGATTTCGGTTGATAATTATTGCTAGATATATTGAGTTTGATAGGTTGGGGTAAATAACCGAGAATAATCTATAATGAACATGATAGTTATATACTAGCTATAGACTTTGTTGACTCTAGTCACGAAAGTAAATCACATAAACGGCGTAGGTTTAATTTAGAACACAAAATATGTGGGCAACGTTAGTTGAACGATTAGTGTGTTATAAATAGCCTAGTGTCTTTCTTAATTGTGTTAGATTAACTTACCTCGGAAAGGGGGTTGTCTTATTAGTTATGTCGCAATAAAATCCTATATTTTAGCAAATCAATAAAGTGATAACCGGATTCTAAGGAAAGCAATCTAAGTGAATACATTTCTTTTATCATTTGAATCAAGTATATTATTTGATTAATTATTTTATCAATTGTTTTTTTATTTATTTAAGTTTAAGTATTTATTCATATTTCATAATTGTTAGTCAATTGTTCGATCGGAACTGAAACGCCCCCTTGTTCCGTTTTATTAGTTGTTACAATTTCCAGTTTATTAGAATTAACATCCGTTCCTCGTGTTCGACTCAGACTTACCACACTATACTGTTATGCGACCAGGTATTCTTGCCTGAGTCGTGTAATAGTAAGTAACGTAATTTCCATTTTAAAACTATAACCCCGTTTACACGACATCAAGTTTTTGGCGTCGCTGCCGGGGAACGGTTTGATTCAATTCAATAAGTTGGAATTTGTTTAGTTGCTTCTTTATTTTTCTGTGAAGTTAGTTAGTTGATTGTTTTGTTTTGTGCTTGGGTCAAGTAGTTAGGAGTTGTGGTTAATAGTTGAAGTATCTAGAATTCTCTACTTATAATTTGTAGAGTTAAATTTGTGAATAAATAGTATGCGAGTTATGATGTCTAAGTAGCTTGTTCTACTGACTTGATAAGTATATTGCAGTGAGTATATGACCCGAACATTGGAACCGAACGCACATTTCACCAGAGAAGACGCGTTGTCTAAGCACCACCCAATTAACCATTACACAGCCCATTTCGAGACGAAGAGTATGAGGTGTTTAACAATAATCTTTACACCCCGCTGACTTTCGACTACCATTCGGATTTCGAGGGCGAATACGGAGAGTATCGCACTAGACCACCAACCGAATACCCCAGCGATCAATTGGAACCAGATCTTACAATGGCAGACGACATCGCCAACATGACCCTCGAGGAGTGTTCAAGCAGAATGTGTAACGACCTTGGCCCTGGAGTAGTGAGGCTTGCAATTGCGCAAGACGTGAAGTTCGAGATCAAGGGACAGTTCCTCAAGGAGCTTAGGGAGAACCCTTTTCGAAGAGAGGACAAGGAAGATGCTAATGAGCATGTAGAAAGAATCGTGGAGATCGCCGATATGTTCAACGTCCCTAATGTTACGTGTGATCAAGTCATGCTCCGAGTGTTCCCAATAACACTCAAGGGAGCCGCAAAAAGATGGATTGCAAATGAACCAGCTGGATCCATCACCACGTGGGAAGATCTTCGCACGAAATTTCTAAAGATGTACTGCCCACCATCCAAAACATCAAAGATGATCGACTAGATTAGAAATTTCAAGCAAGACATTGACGAGTCGTTGCACCAAGCATGGGAAAGGTACAAGGACTTGATACATAGGTGCCCACAGCACGACCTAAACGACCAACAAATCGCAATGGTATTCTACAAGGGAGTAGATCGTGCTATGAGACATCAACTAGATGCATAAGGATCTATTCCGAAGAAGATTCCAAGGGATGCCTTAACGGCTATTCGTGACCAAGCAAAACATTCTCAGATTTGGGATGATGGCACTTCTCGGAGAAAGAGGACAATTAACAATGAAGATGGACTCACCGCCATCAATGTCAAGCTAGACAGTATGGGAAGAGACATAGAGACTGTTCATGCAATCCAAGTAGAGTGTGAAATCTATGAATGAATGCATTTAGCCAAGGATTGCCCCGAAAAGGATTCGGGAGAATTGAACGAGGAAGTTAAATTTGTAGAAGCTCAAGGAGGTTTCCGACAAGGCAGTGGGAACTTTTTTCGAAGACCATACCAGGAAGGAGGACGCCAGTTCCGCTAGACTCAGCTGGGGCTTTACTCTAAGGAACAACCCACGGCACTGTTGCACCCGCAACCGGTCATTGGGATTTCTGATGGTGATGCGGGCGCAGCAGTGGGTTTTAAATTTGTAAGGCTGGGGCCTAGGGTTACTACTATTGCTATTCTAAGGGCTAGCAAAGGATAAGTATGACCTAGAGTCGTTCTTCAAAGCGCGACGAATTGAAACTAGGAGGGTTTAGGAACTTTTATGAATTTAGCTGGGGTTTAGAAAGATGGTTTTGGTTTTGAAGTTTTCTAAATTAAAAGTAAAGTTTAAAATAAACTAAAAGGGTGGAGGTTACTTCGGGCGTTCAGCAATTTAAGCGATTGTCTACTATGAAGTGGTTTAGGTGAAGTTAAATAAGAGGAGTTCTAACGAGGATAAATTTGTAGGTTAATGTGAGCTATTCTATAGTCCTTCTATTGGGCTAACGCGAATGTGTCCACAATCAGGCAAATAGAATGTCACATGGGTTGCAGAATATATTAAAACACACACCGAAAGTTCTCTCAAATGCATGTCCACATTATCCAAAAGTTAATCTCAATTCCTATCCCCCAATCTCGGTCATCAGAGACGTCCGAATCATGGCACAGCTTGTTGAATAAACAATCTTGTAAACGGGTTTTACCCTCGCCGGAATAGGTTGGAATAACCGGTCTAGATGGTTGGATAGCATGTCATCACTTATTCATACAAATTACCAACATTACTCAAATATGAAAGAAAACAGGGATGATTTATACTAAGAATAGAAACTTAAGTAACACGTTTGTTAATCGGTTCATAACATGACTACCTTCGGTCGTTCTCGACTTCCATACGTTTGTACTCGGCCATAAGCGTTTCCAGTACTATATCGAAGAACAGTCGAATAGGGGCCGTCACATTATTCCACGATAATTAAGGCTAAATATAATTGACTATCATGATAATCCTAATGCAACAATCAAACAAGAACATGCAATAAGATAATCAGAGCAATAGTTCAATTTAATCATACAAAAGTGTCATCTAAGTCGAGAATATTCCGGAAGTTGTCACAAAAATATCATATATCCGAATTAAATCTTAATCTACCTCTATTCCCATATTCCGTGTCTCTTAGATCCTAGTATGGTCCAGAGAACACCGGCCATGCCGCGCTCAATGATTCAATCTAACATAGTATAACTAAGTGACCTATACCCTATGACTTAGCTACGCTCATTTTTGGATAAGGTTTTAGTCACAACATGAGTTGGGCAGATAAACGGTAAATATTTCAATTCCTATATCTATTCACAATACAAAGCATCCACAATCTCATAGCATACAATACAATCACATATTTAAACTTTCCCTAGACGACTATCATAGCAGACAATTGAGTTATTTAGTTAATCATGGTAATTCTAGCATGCATATTCAAATTTATTAAAGAAAGAACAAACATATTGAATATGGAGGATAGATTAACACCTGGAAAGCAGTACAATAACTCGTAGCTAAAATATGCATCCCGGAGTGCCTCCGTACAAATCTTCCTTTATTAGTTAATTAGCTAGCCTAATTAACTAGGAAGAATTACAAAGAAAAATAAAATATGGAAAGTGTATTACAAGAATGTGTGAGTGTGTGAATCTTAATTGTGTGTTTAAATGAGGCTTGGGGGCTGCTATTTATAGACCAAATATGGCTCACATTAGCATCCTTAGGCTCACATTAGAAAAAGGTGTGAAAGGTGGTGCACTGGGTACGAAAAAGTAGCGAAAGGTGGTGCACCGGGTACGAAAAAGTAGCGAAAGGTGGTGCACCGGGTACGCGAAAGTACGAAAAAGCAGAAAAGAGATGGGGTGGTGGCGGCCAGCGCCGCCCACCATGCAGCTAGTGGCGGCTGGTGGTTGGCCGGCGGCGGCTGGCTGCCACCTGTCCCGCTACGCCGTCTTTTGCTGTGTTGCTCGATTCGCGCGTATCTTCTTTGTTCGGTGTCCGTTTGTGTCGATTCTTTTTTTGTTGGATTCATAATTCAAAAACAAAGACTTTGATGAAAAGTAATCCCAAAAATATATCTCCTATCTCCAGATATTGCGTATGGATCATTTGAATCTTCCGGCGGGCGTAGAATCTTCATTCTTCATCCGTTTTTGTTGATTCTTCTTCTGTTGGATTCGTATTTTGAAAACGAACATCTTGGAGCAGGTGGATGTTGGTGATGGGCACTTTTGTTTTGAAATCTCATTTTGATGCCTTGAATCTTCGAACGTGTGTGAAATCTTCGTTTTTCATCCGTTTTGCTTGATTTTTATCGTGCAACCTTGTTTGACCATCTTGGCATAATCTCATTGATTTGTGCTATATTTGAGTTAAAATGCCAAGAATCGTTCTAGAATGAGAGAGATATCAGTAGTAAAAACATGACTTTTTACGCGATATCAAGTATCCCACACTTAGAACTTTGCTTGTCCTCAAGCAAAATCTTTAGTGAAACTGTTTGAAAAAAAATTCTGGAAAGGGGCTTTGCATCCTGGAGAACTTTGGTTCCTACAGGCTAAGTAAAGAAAAGATAAAAGGCGGGGTTTTAACCTTTGATGTTTTTCCAACCTGGTTCTAGCAAGCTTTCTTCTCACGATGCGAGATATATGTGATTGGGATCCTTACAGGTGGTCACTCAGTTTGCTCAGGTGTATCGCGGATCATAGGCTTGATCGAGGATCAGATCTACAGGACTTAAATGAGGACGGTGCAAAGTTTATCTCTAGACATTACCGGTTGGAAGCGGTATAAATGGACGAAGAGTTTTACTGGGGGTTTATGATATAAGAGTTGTTTGTGATGACTTATCTTTGGCGTTCAATAACGCTTCTTCTTGGATTTTTCTCTCTTTGAGCCTTCTTTTGAGCTTTCTTTCAAGTTTTTTTTTTGATAAACCTTTCCCTTGGCTTTAAATGATCCTTGGGTTTTTAGGTTTCTTCTTACAGCTTTGCTGAATTTCTTTTTCCTTGGAGCTCCTTTTACGGATGATATTCATCCTTTGGGGAACGCTCCGTGCTTCTTGTAGCTTTGCTTTCTTTTTCCTTGGAGCTCCTTTTACGGATGATGTTCATCCTTTGGGGAACGCTCCGTGCTTCTTGTAGCTTTGCTTTTCTTTTTTATTGGAGCTCCTTTTACGGATGATGTTCATCCTTTGGGGAACGCTCCGTACTTCTTGTAGCTTTTTCTTCTGACAGAACAGAAACATAGGCTATGGCCAAAAGGTAAAGAAAGGGATCGGCTTTTGAAGTGAGTTTTTTTTTTTTTGAAATGAAAGAGGCTAAGGTTCAACATGTTTTCTTCAATGCTGAAGGTGAGCATTAGGTTAGGCTTGAAAGTAGGGGTTTCTTGAGAGGATTTTTATCCTAGGAAATGTCAAGGTCTTCTTATTGCACCTTCGTCACGTGTGACGCTCATTTTTGTAATCTCGAAATGTATCATTTTAACAAGTTCTGATTCTAGAGAGCATACACCAGCAAACTCGAAATGTATCAAGAATCTTCACTTAGTTTAGTGCCCAACCATGCGGATTGCTTGCCTCGAAACATAGCTTGAAAGTTCTCAAAGGGTTTTGCCCGACATAATCTAATTCTAAGCCTTTGAATTTTTGTTGACCGGAAATTCCTTTTTTTTTCAAAATTTTTGCTGAAAATATGACTTTTGCTTAAAAGAGTGATCAAAATTAATGTTGCACATTTTAGTAGTGAATACTACTGTCATCCCACACTTAAAAGAACATTGTCCCTAATGTTCTATTTCCAAGTTGGGTTAATCCCACACTTAGGTTTTAGAACGGTGGTCAATCTTTCGAAATGATACTCTTTTCTTGTGAGACATAATCCCACACTTAGAGTTTTACTTAGAATTTTAGTGTGTTTTAATCAAGCGAAGTAAGGTTAGAAGATATACTCCCTTGTGCTGCGTGCGTGTGTATTTGCTGGAAACGGACCAGGCTCATTAACATGAACTTGTTCCACAACTCCTACATTAATTTCTGCATAATAAAGATCCTTCAGAGAAACACAAACATCAATTCACGTTAATATTAAACACCATCAATACTTGTTAATACTAAACATAAATAACTACTGGAAACTAATCCATGTCAGCAGAGAGTGTCTCCCAATCGGTGAAGTCATCGTCCACGAAGATCGTGTTTTCCACGACCGATGTGGGTGATGATGACTCCTCGATGGTGTGGACTGGAGATGCGGTACCATCCTCTGGATCCTGAATCCAAGCATCTAGTGCAGCAGCCTCCTCCTCTAGTGGGTCCATAAAAGTAGGGTGGTCCTGCACAGTCATGCTCCAAGGTGGAAATAAGTCCCACGGTGGAATGTGCGGAGCGGAATCAGGTCCCATCTGAAAGGGGCACACAGGTGTGGAGGGGAAGCCCAGAGCAGTGTGGATCTCAGCGATGGTACGGTGCTGGACCTCAAAGGCCCTCAGTATAGACCATGTGACAGCAGGGTCTGCAGTAGTAACCCCATGCTCACAGATGGGTATCCTGGAGTTCCCTGCGGTTTGTCTCTCCAGTTGGGGAGATGAAGGTAACCTAGCGTGGGTTGATCGTAGGAGAAATGTCTCCTGAACGGTCACCTCCACCAAGTCTGCCAAGATCTCATCCAAGCTAGGAGGTGGTGACTGGGATCCTCTAACAGTCCTCATGCTACTGCCCGGTGATGAACTCCGGGAGTGAGGCATGGCACGTGAGCATCTCTGTCGTGATATGTCTGACTGTGAACTCATCCTGCAAAATATAAGAGGTTATTGTTCTAGAAATGATCACTAGCCTTTCATGAGGCGAGAGCTGCATAAAATGGATTAAGTAAAATAAATAAGGAAAGAAAATTAGTGCTGAAAACGTAAGATAAGCTTGGGGGTGCCTCCCAAGAGCGCTTTGTTTAACGAGTCTCGTAGCTTGACTCTGCTATTTTATCAGGGCTCTTTGCAACCGTAGACTTCCTCGGATGGGGGAAAGTCTTGTACGTAGTGTTTCAAACGGTGACCATTTACCTTGAAGTTTCCTTCAGGGGCCTCGAGCTCGACGGCACCATATGGAAATACTTTAGATATTGTAAATGGACCGCTCCATCGAGTTTTAAATTTACCAGAAAACTTTTTGAATCGTGAATTAAAGAGTAGAACTTTATCACCTGGGTTGAAGCGTGTGGGGCGGAGTTTCGAATCATGGAGTAGTTTGGTTCTTTCTTTGAATTTATATGAACTTTCGTAAGCTTGGTCTCTTAATTCTGCCAGCTCGTTCAACTACATTTTCCGGTGTGTTCCTGTTATTGTAGGGTACTAGCTACAATTTCTCAATGCCCAGTAAGCTTTGTACTCTAGTTCGATTGGAAGATGACATGCCTTTCCATACACAAGCCTATAGGGGGTCGTTCCTGATGGTGTTTTGTAGGCCGTACGGAATGCCCATAAAGCATCGTCTAGCTTATCTGCCCATCTTTCCCCATGTTGACCAACTGTTCGTTCCAAAATTCTTTTTAGTGCTCGGTTTGTTATTTCTGCTTGTCCATTCGTCTGCGGGTGGTAGGCTGTAGATGTCTTATGAGTAACCCCATATTGTTGCAATAGTTTCATAAACTGAGTATTGCAAAAGTGCATGCCACGATCGCTGATGATTGCTCGTGGAGTTCCAAACCGGCAGAATAACTATTTTAAGAATTTGGTTACGACTCTTGAGTCATTTGTTGGAAAGGCTTGAGCTTCGGCCCACCTAATACGTAGTCGACAGCCACTAGGATGTATTCTTTTCCGTAAGATTTCGGAAAAGGGCCCATGAAGTCTAGTCCCCAAATATCAAATATCTCACATGCTTGGATATTCGTTAATGGCATTTCATTACGCGTTGTGATATTTCCAAACCTTTGGCAAATATCACAACGTTTCACCAAGTCTTGTGCGTCTCTGAAAATTGTGGGCTAGTAGAATCCTGAGTCGTAAACTTTCTTTGCTGTCAAATTAGCTGCATGGTGTCCTCTGGTTGGTCCGTGGTGACTTTGGTGGAGTATGTGTTCGGCTTCCTTCCCATCGACACATCTTCTTATAATTTGATCGGGACAGACCTTGAACAAGTACGGATCGTCCCAAAAGTAATGCTTGACGTCACGGAAGAATTTCCATTTTCGTGATGATGGCATTCCTTTTCTTGTGATTCCTCCAACTATGAAGTTTGCAATGTCTGCAAACCAAGGATCGTTGGTGAATTGAGAGCCTTGCATTGATTCTCCTAAACTCATTAATTGTTCCTCTGGATATCGATCTCTAATATCCCTTTCTGCTAGTTTTTCCATTGATGGATTTTCGAGTCGACTTAAATGATCTGCCGCGACATTTTCTGCTCCCTTTTTATCTTTTATTTCGATGTCAAATTCTTGAAGGAGTAGAATCCATCATAGCAATCTAGGTTTTGCATCTTGCTTCTTGAAGAGGTATTTCAGAGCTGAGTGATCCGTGTATACTATTGTTTTGGATAATATTAGATAGGATCAGAATTTGTCAAAGGCAAATACTACGGCTAACATCTCTTTTTCAGTTGTTGTGTAGTTCTCTTGAGCGTCTGTTAGCGTTTTGCTAGCGTAGTAGATTGGTTGGAAGTGATTGTCCTTTCTTTGTCCGAGAACGGCCCCCACTGCGAAATCTCTTGCGTCACACATGATTTCGAAGGGTAAACTCCAATCTGGAGCAACCATAATTGGGGCGTTTGATAGCTCTTTCTTTAGGTAGTCGAAAGCCTTCATACAATATTCATCAAACACAAACTTGATGTCCTTTCCTAAAAGATGGTGGATAGGTCAAGAGATTTTTGAGAAGTCTTTGATAAAACGTCGGTAGAATCCAGCGTGCCCTAAAAAACTTTGAATGGCTTTTACGTTGGTTGGTGGTGGAAGTTTAGTGATGGTCTCGACTTTGGCTTTGTCTACTTCAATTCCTGACTTTGATATCCTATGTCCTAAAACTATTCCTTCTTTTACCATAACGTGACATTTCTCCCAATTCAAAACGAGATTCGATTCTTCACATTTGGTGAGCATTCTGTCGAGGTTTGATAAGCATGATGCGAAAGAGTCTCCAAAGACTTCCATGCATCGCTCAATCATGTCGTGGAAGATTGCAACCATGCATCTCTGAAATGTTGCAGGTGCGTTGCATAATCCAAATGGCATTCGGCGGTAGGCAAATGTTTCATACGGGCATGTGAATGTTGTCTTCTCTTGGTCCTTCGGGTCAAGTGGGATCTGGAAATATCCGGAGAATCCATCGAGGAAACAGTAGAATTCATTTCCGGATAATCTTTCGAGCATTTGGTCAATAAACGGAAGTGGGAAGTGATCCTTACGAGTTGCTTCATTTAACTTTCTATAATCAATGCAAACTCTCCAACCGGTGACAGTCCGAGTTGGTATAAGCTCATTATCTTCGTTTGTAATGACTGTCATTCCTCCTTTCTTTGGAACTACTTGAACAGGGCTAACCCAAGGTGAATCAGAAATTGGATAGATCAATCCAGCATCCAAGAGTTTGATAACTTCTTGTTTGACCACGTCTTGAATCTTAGGATTTACTCTCCTCTGCCTTTGTACGGACGGCTTGAAATCATTCTCCATAAGGATCTTATGGGTGCAATAGTTTGGACTAATTCCTTGTATATCAGAAATTTTCCATGCGATTGCTTTCTTGTGTGATTTCAGGATGTCAATTAGTTGAGCTTTCTCTTCAGGTTTTAACTCCTTTGAGATTATTACTGGGAGCTGTGAAGTTCCTTGAAGGTAACCGTACTCAAGTTGAGGTGGTAATTCCTTCAACTCCAGGGTTGGTGGTTCTTCAATAGACGGCTTCATTCTAGCTATTTCGTCTCTGTTTAATTTCTCGTACTCTTCTTGGAATGGTGCTTTGTCTATTTCGGGTTCAGATGTGGAGATTGATGCTATTTCGACCCACTCGGTTTGGTTTGAATATTCATTTGTCCTTAGCCCGTGTCTGTTGACTATTGATGAGGATATTTCATCATTTCGGGTGAGAATAATCTCTTCTTCATTGTTGAATTGGAATTCTTGACATTGAGCGGTTGAGGATTGGGTTATGGTGATTTCGGGATTTGATGGTGGTATTGGTAAGGGCTGGTTGGTTAGTTGAAATTCAATTGGGGGTGGTTTCATACTCATCCCTTTGAACGAATCTAGGATCTCTTTAATTGAAGGAGATGGGTTTGGTTTGGTCCCTTCCCTTTTAAGCCAAGGTATTGGAGTACCACATCCTAATGGAACAGCTATTGTTTTGCCATTAGTGCAAGAAGATTTCTTCTCAAACAGGGGAAATAGTAACTCTTTGGATGTTGTTGATGAAGTGATTGCGGAGTGCAGCCCAGGATCTTCATTGTATAATCTCCAAATGGTGACTACCGTGTTGGGTATCGGATCCTGGCTGGATATTGCCAATACTTCATGGAGATGTTCATCAAAGATATCCTGCATGGTATCTCACAAACCAAGGTCCTCTTCCAGAGGTTGCTTCATTAATCGATCAACATTAAAGGTGACCTCCTCCTTCCCCACTCTCAATTTTAAAGATTTTTCGTTTACGTTGATTACAGCCTTGGCAGTGTTTAGGAAAGGTCTGCCAAGGATGAGTGGGATATGGGCGTCTTCCTCTATGTCCATGACAATGAAGTCTACCGGAAAGGTGAACTTATCAACTCTGACCATGACATCTTCAGCAATCCCTCGAGGGAGTTTAACTGATCTGTCTGCTAATTGAATGGTTATTCGAGTAGGTAACAGGTTATCTAATCCTAATTTTCTATAGAGGGAATAAGGCATAACATTAACACTAGCACCTAGGTTGGCTAAGGCATTACTGATTTGAATATCTTGGAGAAAACAAGGTATGGTAAAACGTCCAGTATCGCCTAGTTTGGGCGGAAGACCATGTTGCATGATTAGAGAACATTCAGCATCCAAGGGTAAACTAACTATTTGCCTAAGCTTTTCTTTGTTTGAAAGGAGTTCTTTAAAGAATTTGGCACATGAAGGCATTTCTACTAAAGCATCTAATAATTTAACATTTAAGTGTAGGCTTTTAAATATTTCCAGATATTTCCCGAATTGTGCCTTCTGCTTTTTCCTTCTTAAGTCTTCCAGGATAAGGTATTCTTGTACGAGGTACATTATCCTGAAGTTGGGTTGGTGATGGATGAGGTGTTATGATAGGGACATCATTTGACTCATGCTCGTTAGGTGTAGGTGTAGGCAAAGAAGTGTTTTTGGGGGTGTCATCTGGTGGTGGATCAACTTTGGTTACTTTGCCTCCCCTAGTAACGATTAGCACATCACTAGGTTGAGAGGTGGTTACTGGCGTTCTTTCTTCAATAAAATTTAAGTTTTTCAAAATAGATTCCATGTTAGAAATTAATTTATCCGAAATTTTTATCATGGCATCAATGTTGTCTTGAAATTCAACATTCCGTTTGTTTATAAGATCTTGTTCAAGCATAAAAAGTGGTAAAAATGATTTTGAGGAAAATAAGTGGCTTGTGGGGGAAGAGTTATCCAAAAGTTGGGTCCAATCAGAATAAGGCGTTGACATGATTTTGTTAAAAAGTAGGTAAAACTAATCTAATCTAATCTTAATTGCAAGGAATGTAACTTTTGATTTATGTTAATCTTTCAAAAGGATCGCTAAATACTAAAGTTGCTAAGGTCCTAAAATCGGTCGTCGACGCTGCCCGGCAGCGGCGCAAAAAACTTGTTGCACCCGCAACCGGTCGTTGGGATTTCTGATGGTGATGCGGGCGCAGCAGTGGGTTTTAAATTTGTAAGGCTGGGGCCTAGGGTTACTACTATTGCTATTCTAAGGGCTAGCAAAGGATAAGTATGACCTAGAGTCGTTCTTCAAAGCGCGACGAATTGAAACTAGGAGGGTTTAGGAACTTTTATGAATTTAGCTGGGGTTTAGAAAGATGGTTTTGGTTTTGGAGTTTTCTAAATTAAAAGTAAAGTTTAAAATAAACTAAAAGGGTAGAGGTTACTTCGGGCGTTCAGCAATTTAAGCGATTGTCTACTATGAAGTGGTTTAGGTGAAGTTAAATAAGAGGAGTTCTAACGAGGATAAATTTGTAGGTTAATGTGAGCTATTCTATAGTCCTTCTATTGGGCTAACGCGAATGTGTCCACAATCAGGCAAATAGAATGTCACATGGGTTGCAGAATATATTAAAACACACACCGAAAGTTCTCTCAAATGCATGTCCACATTATCCAACAGTTAATCTCAATTCCTATCCCCCAATCTCGGTCATCAGAGACGTCCGAATCATGGCACAGCTTGTTGAATAAACAATCTTGTAAACGGGTTTTACCCTCGCCGGAATAGGTTGGAATAACCGGTCTAGATGGTTGGATAGCATGTCATCACTTATTCATACAAATTACCAACATTACTCAATTATGCAAGAAAACAGGGATGATTTATACTAAGAATAGAAACTTAAGTAACACGTTTGTTAATCGGTTCATAACATGACTACCTTCGGTCGTTCTCGACTTCCATACATTTGTACTCGACCATAAGCGTTTCCAGTACTATATCGAAGAATAGTCAAATAGGGGCCGTCACATTATTCCATGATAATTAAGGCTAAATATAATTGACTATCATGATAATCCTAAGGCAACAATCAAACAAGAACATGCAATAAGATAATTAGAGCAATAGTTCAATTTAAGCATACAAAAGTGTCATCTAAGTCGAGGATATTCCGGAAGTTGTCCCAAAAATATCATCTATCCGAATTAAATCTTAATCTACCTCTATTCCCATATTCCGTGTCTCTTAGATCCTAGTATGGTCCAGAGAACACCGGCCATGCCGAGCTCAATGATTCAATCTAACATAGTATAACTAAGTGACCTATACCCTATGACTTAGCTACGTTCATTTTTGGATAAGGTTTTAGTCACAACATGAGTTGGGCAGATAAACGGTAAAGATTCAATTCCTATATCTATTCACAATACAAAGCATCCGCAATCTCATAACATACAATACAATCACATATTTAAACTTTTCCTAGACGACTATCATAGCAGACAATTGAGTTATTTAGTTAATCATGGTAATTCTAGCATGCATATTTAAATTTATTAAAGAAAGAACAAACATATTGAATATGGAGCATAGATTAACACCTGGAAAGCAGTACAATAACTCGTAGCTAAAATATGCGTCCCGGAGTGCCTCCGTACAAATCTTCCTTTATTAGTTAATTAGCTAGCCTAATTAACTAGGAAGAATTACGAAGAAAAACAAAATATGGAAAGTGTATTACAAGAATGTGTGTGTGTGAATGTTAATTGTGTGTTTAAATGAGGCTTGGGGGCTGCTATTTATAGACCAAATATGGCTCACATTAGCATCCTTAGGCTCACATTAGAAAAAGGTGTGAAAGGTGGTGCACCGGGTACGAAAAAGTAGCGAAAGGTGGTGCAACGGGTAAGCGAAAGTACGAAAAAGCGGAAAAGAGACGGTGGGTGGTGGCCGGCGCCAACCACCATGCAGCCGGCGGCGGCTGGTGGTTGGCCGGCGGCAGCTGGCTGCCACACGCCTCGTTGCGCCGTCTTTTGCTGCGTTGCTCAATTCACGCGTATCTTCTTCGTTCGGTGTCCGTTTGCGTCGATTCTTTTTTTTGTTGGATTCGTGATTCAAAAACGAAGATTTTGATGAAAAGTAATCCCAAAAATGTATTTCCTATCTCCAGATATTGCGTACGGATCATTTGAATCTTCCGGCGGGCGTAGAATCTTCATTCTTCATCCGTTTTTGTTGATTCTTCTTCTGTTGGATTCGTATTTTGAAAACGAACAGCTTGGAGCAGGTAGATGTTGGTGATGGGCACTTTTGTCTTGAAATCTCATTTTGATGCCTTGAATCTTCGAACGTGTATGAAATCTTCATTTTTCATCCGTTTTGCTTGATTTTTATCGTGCAACCTTGTTTTGACCATCTTGGCATAATATCATTGATTTGTGCTATATTTGAGTTAAAATGCCAAGAATCGTTCTAGAATGAGAGAGATATCGGTAGTAAAAACATGACTTTTCACGCGATATCAGCACCCTTCCCTGAGAAGTAAACCAATTTGGAGGAAATTATGGGGAAGCTTTTGACCACTAACGAGCAATTTATTGCTAATTCTGGACAACGGATGGACTCTACCGAGGCGTAGTACGAAATCAAGGTGCCGCAGTCAAGCAAATTGAGGGAAACGTTTCCAACATAGTTAAGATTCTCCAAGAGAGGTTTCCGGGAACTCTACCGGGGTTTACCGAGACTAACCCACGAGATCAAGCAAAGGCAGTAACCACCCGGAGTGGGAAGGTTCATGAAAACCCTTATTTTGCTAAGAATTTTGTGTCTGAGCTTTTGCCGGAGAAGGAGAAGGAAGCGGAAGTTGTCAAAATTCATAAAGTGGACACGAAGGTTGATCAAATTGCCAGGGATAAGCAATATGCGAAGGATCATGCGTCACCCCTACCTTACCCTGCAGCTTTGAGAAGAGGAAAAGATGGAGCTCAATATCACCAATTTCTAGAAAATTTGAAGCAGCTTCATATCAACATTCCGTTTGTGGAGGCCATTGCTAAAATGCCTAAGTATGCGAAATACTTGAAGTAACTCTTGACTAATAAGAGCAAGTTGATGGAGGCAACTACAGTAACAATGAATGAGCGATGCTCAGCCGTGATGCAAAAAATTGCCACCAAAAATGAAGGACCCAGGGAGTATCTTTATTCCCTGTCTAATTGGTAGTTTCGACATCACTGATGCCATGGCGGACCTAGGAGCTAGTATATCCATTATGCCTTATACCATGTATGCTAGACTTAAGTTAGGAGAACCGAAACCAATTCGCATGTGCATCGAGTTAGCGGACCGCTCAGTTCAATACCCTAGAGGGATGGTTGAGAACGTCTTAGTCAAGGTTGATAAGTTTGTGTTTCCAAGTGACTTTGTGATTCTCGACATGGTTAAAGATTCCAAGCTACCTATCATTCTAGGTAGACCTTTCCTAGCCACCTCTAGAGCTTTGATTGATGTGTTAGACGGGAGGATCACTCTGAGAGTAGGGGATGAGGAGGTGGTATTTGATGTTAATAAATCTATGCAATACCCTACCTCAGTGGATGATACCTGTTACTTTGTAAGTACGAAAGAACTGTCTGATGATGACGAGTTCTTGCAAAGTTTGATTGATGATGAAGATCTTGACCCAATGATACTTGAAGGATGGACGGGAAGCTTCAAGTCAATTCGTGAAATCAAAGAATTTCATAAATTGCTCGAAGAAATCGCAATTACGAGCGATGAGGAGTTTGATAAAGAAAATGTCAAGCTAAGGGAGAGTGACGAGTGGATTTCTACAAATAGAACCTCGATCAAAATGGAGACACGAATTACTATGCATGGTATCCCTTTTTCAAGAGAGGAGGTGTCGGCAGCTAAATCCTCATTCGAAGACCCACCCAAGCTAGAGCTGAAGGAGTTACCTGCTCATTTGGAATATGCATACTTACAAGGGAAATCCGACCTTCCTGTGATCATTTTAGCACATCTTTCGACTATCAAAAAGGAAAGCCTTTTGAGGGTTCTTAAGGAGCACAAGCAAGCTATCGCATGGATGATTAGCGACATTAAGGGAATAAGTCTCTCATACTGCACCCACAAGATTCTCATGGAATCCAATTTCAAGCCAGTAGTGCAACCTCTGAGGCATTTAAATCCCTAGGTAACGGACGTGGTAAGAAAAGAGATTATCAAGTTACTAGACTCCGTGTTGATATACCCAATTTCCGATAGCCCATGGGTGAGCCCCATTCATGTTGTACCCAAGAAGGGAGGAATGACTGTGGTAGCAAATGAGAAGAATGAATTAATCCCCACAAGAACAGTCACCGGATGGAGAGTCTGCATCGATTACAGGAAATTGAACGATGCTACACGCAAGGATCACTTCCCCTTGCCATTCATCGATCAAATGCTCAAGCGTCTAGCCGGAAAGGAATATTACTGTTTTCTAGATGGATTTTCCTGTTATTTTCAAATTCCAATCGATGCAAACGATCAAGAAAAGGCCACATTCACCTGTCTGTTTGGAACATTTGCATATAGAAGGATGCCATTCGGGTTGTGCAACGCGCCCGCTACGTTCCAACGGTGTATGATGGCAATTTTTCATGACATGGTGGAAGAAAGTATGGAGATATTTATGGTTGACTTCTCAATTTTCAGAAATTCTTTTGAGGAGTGCTTGAAGAATTTAGAGAAAATGTTGCAAAGATGCGAAAGTTCGAATCTTGTACTCAATTGGGAGAAGTGCCATTTTATGGTCCGTGAAGGGATTGTATTAGGACACAAGATCTCCAGAGTAGGGATTAAGGTGGACAAAGCTAAGATTCAGGCAATAGCAAAGTTGCCTCCTCCGACGAACGTCAACGGCATACGAAGTTTCCTAGGGCACGCAGGATTTTATCGCCATTTTATTAAGGATTTTTCCAAGATAGCTCGTCCGATGAAAAAATTGTTAGAGAAGGAAGCCAAGTTTGAATTCTCCAAGGAATGTCTTGATGCGTTCAATCTTTTGAGGGAGAAATTAGTATCTTCACCCTTAAAGATTCGTCCGAATTGGGATCTCCCCTTCGAATTAATGTGCGATGCTAGCGATTATGATGTAGGAGCGGTATTAGGTCAACGGGTTGAGAAGAAGTTTCAACCTATCTACTACGCTAGCAAAACCTTGACAAACACGCAAGAGAACTACACTACAATGGAAAAAGAATTGTTAGCAATTGTTTTCGCATTTGATAAATTTCGATCATACTTGATTCTATCAAAGATGGTAGTGTTTACCGATCATTCCACGTTGAGGTATTTGTTTAGCAAGCAAGATGCGAAACCGAGATTGCTAAGATGGATTCTTTTGCTACAAGAATTCGACATTGAGATTCGTGACAAGAAAGGAGCCGAGAATTTAGCCGCTGATCACCTTTCAAGATTGGAGAATCCAGAGTTAGAGAAGTTGAATGAATCGGAAATTCAGGACAAATTTACAGATGAAAGTTTGATGAAGGCAATTATGAATGAGCTTCCATGGTTTGCTGATTCACGCCTTAAAACAAATAATTCATTTGAAAAGGGTGACAAGGTGCTTTTATACAGTTCTCGCTTGCATTTGTTTCCTGGAAAATTGAAGACACGATGGACAGGACCCTTCATAGTCGAAAAGGTTTACCCTTTTGGTGCTATTGACTTACAATGTCATTCTGGGACAACATTCAAGGTGAATGGAAGTCGTTTGAAGAAGTATTATGGGGATGCAAGGGACTCCAAACTTGATTTGGAGACGGAACTCAATTAGACCATAAAGCAAAATGTCGAGCTTAACGACGTGATAAACAAAAGCGCTTTCAGGAGACAACCCATTATTTTTATTAATTATTTATTTTGTTTTTGGTGTGTTAATTAGCTCGTGGAAGAGGATGTTATTTGTTGGAAAGCTTCATTCTAGCTTGTATGTTGAAGATAGCTCAGGGGAGTTTTCTGTTCACTTCTTTTCTATTCCCTAATTTATTTTTCCTATTTGCAATGAGGACATTGCATATTTTTAAGTGGGGATGGGGGAAAAGAAGTTTATTTTTCCTAAGTTATGAATTGGTAAATATTGGCAAATGTCAAGCTAGAGGGCATTCTTTATTAGTCATTTTTCAGTCCAAATTTTTCTTTTAAAAATTTATTCTTTTTAAGTTTAGCAAATCTTGTAACATATTTGGGAAATCCAAGGGATGAAATAAACTTAATTTTTTAAATATTAGATAGTTCTTTATGTGATGTATCGATAGGCAATCTATGTGAAAGTGGTTAAGCCATTAAATAAATTAATACATGAAGTAGGTATTTTTCCTGAGAGGATCTTTAGCAAGGTATGACTTCAGTCTTAATCTTTATATGATAGCGTGTTATAGCCCACATTTCTGGGGTCTTATTTATCATCATTTGGGAATATACTTGGCGTTGTCTCATCTGTTGTACGAAAGTACAGACCTGGTTTCCGTCAGTATATTGGAAAAAAAAAATAATCCACCAAGGTCAAGTTATGTCGCTCTGTTGTACTAAGGTACAGACCTGTCACCAATATCTTGGCTTGCAAAATGATTGATTTAATTGGATACTCATTGTGTGGAAGGTTGTGACACGCTAGTTGTATGAGGGTATTTTGCTATTGGGAATCAAAGGTAGAGCCTGCTAGAATAATAATAGTCAAGCTCCATTTCTGAAATATAGATTGTTTAGGGGGACAACAATATTGGTAATCCTTGTGAACTATCTCTTAAGATATGAGGAAATTGGGTTCCTAGAAGAGTTTATTGGTTGCTAAAGCTTAAGGTAGAATTATTTTAAAAGATTAAAATTTGGTTAATGAAATGCAAGTTAGTATGTAAGTCCCAATACTCCGATGATTGCCTATTCTTGTTGAAATTTTAAAGTTTCAACCGATGGTCTACTTGAGGACAAGTAGGATTCAAGTAGGGGATGTTTGATGAACGCCAAAATATACTAGATTGTAGTACTAATTACCCTTTGTTTTGATAGATTTCTTATGCATTTTATGTGAGTAAGATACTTATTTCGTTCATATTTGCATTAGGATTTTGATTGGAGCTTGGATTGAAAAAGAAACAGAAAACGAGCTAATATTGAAGAAAAAGAGATTTTCCTTCCAATCGCCGGTTAAACAATCCAACCGGCGGTTGGATTAATTAATTGGGCTGACAACTTACGCAGGCCGAGCCAGATGGAATTTTGCATCCAACCGGCGGTTGGAATTTACAACCGGCGGTTGGATGATGTTAGCGGAATTAGGTTTAAATCACATTTGATCTCATTTTTAGGGTTAACAACCACACTTTGGACAACCGATTTTAACCAACATTCTCATCATTTCTGGAGCATTTTGAAGATCAAGAAGCAAGAGGGATTGAAGGTTTTCGATTGTTCATTCATTTCTTCGGCTTCTCGGTTCGAAAACGTTATTCCTTTTCATTTGATTATGATTTCGATTACATTTTCGTTTCTGATTTTATGTATAGTCATGAGTGACTAAACTATTTGTGTATTTGCTTAGATGATGATATTTAGATGATGGTTTGATTATTGATTTGTGAAAGATATCGGATATAATGAATGTTTATGTGTTTATTTGATGATCCATGGTTGTTATTTGATTATTAACGATTACCTAGCATGGTTTTCTATTCAATTGAGATTGAGTTCCCCTTGAGTAAAGAATTATTGATGATTGTTGATTTCGGTTGATAATTATTGCTAGATATATTGAGTTTGATAGGTTGGGGTAAATAATCGAGAATAATCTTTAAAGAACATGATAGTTATACACTAGCTATAGGCTTTGTTGACTCAAGTCACGAAAGTAAACCACATAAATGGCGTAGGTTAAATTTAAAACATTGTGTTAATTCGGTGGGCAACGTTAATTGAACGATTAGCGTGTTGCAAATAGCCTAGTGTCTTTCTTAATTGTGTTAGATTAACTTACCTCAGAAAGGGGGTTGTCTTATTAGTTATGTCGCAATAAAATCCAATATTTTAGCAAATCAATAAAGTGATAACCGAATTCTAAGGAAAGCAATCTAAGTGAATACATTTCTTTTATCATTTGAATCAAGTATATTAATTGATTAATTGTTTTATCAATTGTTTTATTTATTTATTTAAGTTTAAGTATTTATTCTGATTTCATAATTGTTTGTCAATTGTTCGATCGGAACAGAAACGCCCCCTTGTTCTGTTTTATTATTTGTTACAATTTCCAGTTTATTAGAATTGACATCCGTTCCTCGTGTTCGACTCGGACTTACCACACTATACTACTATGCGACCAGGTATTATTGTATGAGTTGTATAATAGTAAGTAAGGTAATTTTCATTTTAAAACTATAACCCCGTTTACACGACATCAGTCATCACCTCCTCATTTCACACACAATTACACACCTCATTCTCACTTCACTTCTCACTTTTACATTTCTCTCATTTTCTCTCTTTCATTCTCTCTCTCTCTACTTTCTCTCTCTAGATTCTCTCTCTAGAGATCTAGAAGAGAATAGAGAGAGTTGAGCTTACGGTTCAAGTTCAGAGGAAGGTTTAGCTTGGTAATCTTGTTGTAATGAGTTTTTCTCAAGTCAGACTATTTGTAATCCTCAGTATTACGCTGTTGTATTCCCGGTGATATCTAAACTTTACTTACTATTATAATGCTTGCACTTTATGTTATTTTAGTTTGTACTTTACTTATTGCCATGATTATGGAGTAGTTTAATATTGTGATTTTTGATATATAGATATTAGGAGTAGGGATGATATTATATTAATGTTTCATTTATATGATTGGAGATTGTTGTGCTGAGTGTTTGGTTAAACTTATCCTGACTATAGATCTAGTTTCTCGTTGATGCATATGTGAAAGCGTCTAGTTTTATTATTTATAAAGGGAAATACTTTATTTATACTTTTCACACAAACCAGGCAAGAATACCTGACCGAGTGTTAGTATAGACTTGGTAAGTCCGAGTCGATCTCAGGAACGGTGATTTATTTATATAAATAGAAAATACTAATTAACTAGAAAACAGTAAACTAGGAGGCGTTTTAGTTCCGTGCAAACAATTGTTTTTTAAAATACTAAATAAAGATAAAATAAAACTTAAAACTAAATTAACCAATAGGACATAGTAGGAAGGAACAAGTAATTGTATAATCGACCTTACTCAGATTCATATTTCCCGATTCGTTGCATATTGATTATCTAATTGTGATTTCTTTTATATCAATTTAGTCACTAATCAAAGATTCCAAATTGAATGTGAATTAGCCAATGGTTCGAGTCCAACTAATTCCTACAACTTAAGGTCCAACATTAAACATCAATCCAATGTCACAAGATGATCAGTCTATTATGTGTTTTTCCCTAAGTCATGTATTAAATATTTCACAACTCATTATAATTTACTCTAGTGGTATGAATCAACAATACCCAATAATTTCTCATTGTCTCATTCATTTTAAATTATATAATCATTACTTTCTCAACCTATCAAACTCAATATATCTAGCAATGGCTAAAAACCTAAAGCATTAACCATCAATAATCAACGACATCAAAGGAATTCAATCTCATCAACATCATTAACCACGTTGAGCAATAACAATTACTAATTACCAATAAACAAGGGTCCACGAATAATATAATCGTTTTCAATTTAATAACTTGTCCAACACGCAACTATAATCGTTCAATAATCATAATCTGAGTGTAATCTATTACACAACTACTTTAAATATTCAATTCATCATCAGAAATATAAAACTCAGATCATTCAATACAGAAATCATCAATGAAATCGAAATAATCAAAGTATTACAAACCGAAATAACAAATCATAAAGAGAATAAAGTGAATTACCCTCAACCTTAGCTCTTTATGCCTCCAAAATAACCCTAAAATTCGTACCAAGTCGTCTGGAATCGCCAAACTTTGAACCACAACCGAACTCCCATTTTTAGGGTTTAAAAACGCGTTTTATACTTTCTACCTAATCAATCCATACGGCGTATGGATTGAAAATAAGCCCAGCCCAGATCCGCGTAACCTGTGCTTCCACTGCCTCATTCCATACGGCGTATGGAAATTCCATACGGCTTATGGAATGAAATTCCAGCCGATTTTCACTTTTCTTCTTTAAATCCTTCGGCTTTACTCTTTCTTCCATCATAATGCATCATTTAACTCATTTATTAACTGTTTTCCGCTCCTTTTTCTTCAAAGCTTCATTTCCACATTTAATTGCAAATATGAACAAAATCAATATCCAAATTTACTCAAATGCAATATAAACATTCAAGAATAGGGGTGAAATACTACTAAAATATAGTACTTATGAGCGTTTATCAAACATCCCCCACTTGAATCCTACTTGTCCTCAAGTAGACTATCAATTTCAAAATCAAAATTTCTTAAGATAAACGATCATTATCATTAACCTAAATAACTTAGCGAAGGAATTACACATCATTACCTGAATTTTTAATTCAAATTTTTATATTTAAAAAAAATTCTATTAACTCTAAAAACAATTATTAAGAAACTATGAAGATGTACAACTAATCTACACATAAACTTAATTTTCTTAAAACATTAAATAATTCACTATGATTATTGATATTGTTGTCCACTTAAACAATCTATATTTAAATAATTGAGCTCAATTTATTATTATTCACGTAAATGCTCCCTCAGACTTCCAATAGCTATATACTTTCATACTCATAACATGCCAATATGAAATATTATAGAATTTAACCAAAAATCATTTTTCAAATCAAGACATAGGTGACAGGTCTGTGCCTCAACACAACAAAGCAACATAACTTGATTTTGGTTTAGCAAAAATTATTTTTAGTCAAACCATTGGTGACAGGTCTGTGCTTCCGCACAACAAAGCGACATAATTTGACTACATTTTTAAATCATGAGTTCATTTAAACTCTTTTTGCTCTTTCTCATTAGATATACTGACGGAGACCAAGTCTGTACTTACATACAACAGAGGAAACAACACCCAGTATATCCCCAAATGATATTAATTAAATTCCAAAATTATTGCATATTGCACTTTATTAATATGAAAATTAAGACAAACGTCATACATAACTAAATTCCATCTAAAAACAACATCTACACCTTAATTTTCATTTCTTAAAAGCTCAAAAATTCTTATATAAACTGCCTATCAGTACATCATATTATGAGACTAAATAATATTTTTATTTTTATTTTCACAATTTACATCCATTAAAAGTGTAGAAAAATTCTAAACTAACCTACATAGTTACAAAATACATCATTTCTAGGAAAAACAGAAACATTAAATTTTAAAAATTTTATTGAAAAATGGGCAACACTTATAACCTCCTAGTTACGTATTTTAATGAAATAATAATTAATTTAAATAAAGAATTATCTACTTATGAACAGAACAAGTATGTGGAAACTTCACTCTTTTCTCTCCCATCCCCCACTTAAAAATGTACAATGCCCTCATTGTACAAAAAAAACTGACAAATGAAAACCTAGGAGAAAGAGAAAAGATTATGAACAGAAAAACTCCCCTGAATTGATGTGTTTAACTGCCGAAGGTTGATATGATAATCTCACACTCCCTGATCACAATTTGCTGAACTTACTGCCAGCATAGCACGTATTCACACAATAATTCTGAGAGACCATCAGCAAACAAGATTAATAATACCACATAGTCATCCTAATAAAACAAACATACACAATTCTAATAACTAGCAATCCAAACAAAGATACAAATAAAAATATCTAACAAACATAAATAAAAATAAAACTAATAATAATGTCTGAAGTCAATAACCCAATAGGATGCACATCATCCTAATCACTGTCCTCCTCGTCGTCCATGCTCTGATAATGATGAGATGGTCCTGGCTGCTCTGCTGATGATGGTGGTGGCATGAACTCCTGGGGTGTCTGATACTGAAATGGCTCGTACGGCATCTGGTGGAAGCTGAACAGCTGGGCAAACAAACTATCCTGATAATCTAGATGGGCACTCGTCTAATGGAAGTGTTGCCTCTGCATAAAATCAATATGGTCGAACCGCTGAGTCTGGCGGAGATCCATCTGGTGTAGCTGCTGTGACAGCTGGTCAAACTCTGCAGCATATCATCTGTTACGGCCACGTGCCGTACCTCTACCAGCATCACTGCTACTACCTCCTCTCGCTGCAGTAGTCCTAACCTGTCTAGACTATAAAGTCTGCCCAGTCCGAGTGGTAGCTACCCAATAAAACATCTCGGGATCACCACCATAAATACTGCACGGCTCGATAATATCCATAGCCTCTAACCTCTTTGCAGTCAGCCACTCCATACCCGGCTGAACAACTGTGCAAGTACCCATCTCAGCCGCAGTCTCCAACCCAAAATGCCTAGCCAGTCTAATAACAAACTGACCACCACACAAACTACTCGAACTCCTCATACCGGTAACTCTCTTAGACATCCACTTCGCCAATCTCCATGGTACATTCACCAACCTCTTCCTGATAATCGAGCTGAGATAAAACAAGTCAGGCTTGGAAACCTTTTCAGGTCCCTCGCGTCGGCCAACAATAGTGAATGTCAACAATCTGTGAATGAGACGATGACGAGGGTCTCAGACGCTCCTATAAGTAGGGGCATGAGAACCATAGCTACCCTGGGCAATGTGTTGCCACTCCTGCTCGATCTCTAAATCAGTGAGCTTTGCCACTGCACCTGCTGACAAATGTCTCATAAAATTCGGGTTATGAATCTCATTGGGTTCATATAACCCGACCCCAATAGCAAACTCTACTAACGACATCCTCCTAGGCTGACCACCCAGCTGGAAGGTAATGGTTTCAGCAGTCCAATCTGTCACTATGTGCTGAAATTGGAAAGTACTGAAGAACTCAACAACTAACTCTCTGTAAATGTGCTCCTTAATGCTAAACATCCTATACTACGCATACAAAACAAATCCGACATTTCCATCCCGAAGTGTAAATGGTGTAGCGAGCAAATTCCTCAAAGTCTCATGCCCGGTAGAGAATCCGTCTCTCTCAACTATACGATCTAGAACATTCCAGTTTACTGCATCAAAGACTTCGATCGGTTGGTCAATATTTTCTGCCAAACGTTCACTGAACTGGTATCTAGTAGTTTCCGAATAAGACTCATGGAATGTGAAATATCTGTGGCCCCTAATCAGTGAGTTTCCCAATGTTTGACCTCCCCTAGTCGTCCTGCTAGCCATTTAGCTGCTAAAATAAACATTAGTAACACTGGAAATGCAAATAAGGTGCCTATAGAAAATTCGCCAGCATTCCGGCTAAATATGGACTAATCCCCCAATTAAGGTTAAGCCTAAACTATCGCAACAATCAATAATTCATACACCTTAAGTTGCAAAATGAACTAATATTACTCAACTTGCTAAAAATCTATATATATACTCGTTTATTATTCATGACAATTATCGAGTCAAATGCAATCATAACAATCTGGTACCATTATGAACATATGAATAATTAACTTTTCACAATTGATAAATTCTAGCATCATTAACTAGCAATTATCCGTACTATCTCACAATGAATCATTAGAAAACGCACTTTAACGAGAAATGACAATTTATCACATAACCGTAATCACAAATATTTGAGTACCAAACAAATATTGCATTAATCATCATGTGACCATAAAATCAACAAGCTTGAACCAAAAACCATAGCAATTAAGTAAACATGATAACCACATTATACGATATGAACGCATAATTCGAATAACTCAAAATATATAAGGCATTGTAAAAATGAGCAGGGCATTACATTACATTGTTCAAAGTAAGCATAATCCAACCAATACATGCCTAAAAACTTACGCAAATTCAAAATACCCAAATCACAATTTCAAACCCTAACCATCAAACGCAAGATTTAACCAACGAAAATTAAAATCGGAAGTTATAGCTTGAAGAGGAGAGTTCGTAGTACAAGAAAATGCAAAAATATGGATGAGGTGGTGGCTGGAATGTGGTGGTTGAGGGTGGCAGTCGGCGGCAGTGAGTGGTGGCGGTGGTTTTGAAGTTTCAAAAATGGGAGAGAAAGGGGGATGCAACCGGATTATGCCTTTTTGATCCATACGGCGTATGGATTAAAAAAGGCCCAGGTCAAAACATTTTTAACCCAGTCAACCAGGCCTGTTAGCCCAACTCAATCCATACGGCGTATGGATTGAAAAACAGAATCTTTGAAAAATCGACCACCCCACTGTACAGGCCCAGGACGAAATTAATACACTCATTAACAAACCTGGTGTGTTATCATGACTTCAATTCTTCATACATTCCAAACTATAAAAATAAACAAATAAAATTAAAAATTAAAAATTTCAAAAATAATTAACTAACAAGATTAAATAAAAATTAACCACTTATTCAATCACACCTAAAATAGAAATTGTTCAACATTCAAGCACGCAAATAAAAAAATACAACCAAACACAAAATTTATTAGTAGGTCCGACAAAAAATGGAAAAGTATGAATCACGAAAGTCAACGCAGGGGATAAAGAGATAAGAATCGCTCTGTTATTTTTGCAATAACATTATCCACTCCATGTCCAAAAGTAGCAAAATTCACCAAATGAGCACTCGCCGCCGGTTGAAGATTTACTAGCCACCAACTGATATCTCGAACAGTCTTGTTCACAGGACCATTGAGTGTCAACACAACCTTATCATTCTCATCCAAAGTTATCTCACGATCTGGGCTAGCCTCTTCCGATTCACTCATAAACTCATAAATTGCTTCATTAACACTCTCATGTTTAGACATCACCGGACTCCGCTTTAGATCTCTTATCCTTCTTTCGATCTTCTTAATTGTCACCTCTTGATGATTAGTAAATTCCAAAATCAGACTCCTTGAATATTCCTACCAATTTTGTGTATATCTCTACCAACCCAAAATGAAAATGCTCATGTGGTGTGAGCACCTTATCCAAAACTACCAACGAATCCAGATTGACTACCAGAAAGATAGCTAAATCAATAGTGACATCAGGGTGAATGAAACTAGGATTAGGCCTCTTTCCTTCTTCCTTAGCCAATAATTCCAACTTCTGTATCATATTCTTTAAGTAGTAAGGAATGGTATTATGCACTATAACTCTATGAGAAGTAGGGTCTATCAAATGATCTTCTAGTTGCAACAACTGCACCAAATCTCTTAAACTAGTAACAATCTCTTTATCCACTTTAGAATTAGGGTTTCCAATTAACGAGTACAACGCTTTCAGCATCCTATGAAGACATGCCGCCTGATTAGAGGAATAGGGAAAAGAAGATTGCACCAATGCCTCGTAAATTTCTATGTACCGTTTCTTTTGTGCAGTGAAAAACACTTTTTCTTCTTCAATCCTTGAATCCAAAGAAGCCTCAAAATCAATAAGAGCCTCAATAAAATGTTGTTCATACCCAGACTGTCTCTCTATATTCGCAGTATCTAACACATTTTGGATCAGAACTAGTTGACTCTCAGTAAAATAAATGGAAGATCTTCTTATCAGTTCAGCTGTGAAAGGAACGTCCCATCTGAATTTCTCAATAGCATTTAACAACTCATGACAGGATGATGTGATGGGTACTTCCCTACGACCTAAACGCGTAAAAGATGGCATTGGATCAAAACTCGAACCAAAACTATCAGGGCTTCTCCTAACAATGTTGTTATCGTTCGCATTGCTCTCGTAACTCCTTGCCATTGGATCAAAACCTAAATAACAATTAAATCTGGAATGCACAACACAACTAACGAAAAACAAGTTAGACGAAAAATAACATATACAGAAATGACTAAAATGACTAACATATACAGAAATAAACTATAAAAGACCAACCGTCGGTTAGTATTACTAACTGCCAGTTGAAACAAATTCCACAAAGACTTAACCAAACAAGCGTACTTTGATTCAACCAATTATCAAACAAAGATTGCTATAATAATTAATTTAATTAAATTGACAACTTTTACAAAATTTTAATTAACAAAAATTAACATATAAAATTTTCACAATTACTAATTCCTATTTAAATAAACAAAACGCAACCGTTCCCCGGCAGCGGCGTCAAAAACTTGATGCGTATGTGAAAGCGTCTAGTTTTATTATTTATAAAGGGAAATACCTTATTAATACTTTTCACACAAACCACGAAAGAATACCCGACCGAGTGTTAGTATAGACTTGGTAAGTCCGAGTCGATCTCAGGAACGGTGATTTATTTATATAAATAGAAAATACTAATTAACTAGAAATCAGTAAACTGGGAGGCGTTTTAGTTCCGTGCGAACAATTGTTTTTTAAAATATTAAATTAAGATAAAATAAAACTTAAAACTAAATTAACCAATAGGACACAGTAGGAAGGAACAAGTAATTGTATAATCGACCTTACTCAGATTCATATTTCCCGATTCGTTACATATTGATTATCTAATTGTGATTTCTTTTATATCAATTTAGTCACTAATCAAAGATTCCAAATTGAATGTGAATTAGCCAACGGTTCGAGTCCAACTAATTCCTACAACTTGAGGTCCAACATTAAACATCAATCCAATGTCACAAGATGATCAGTCTATTATGTGTTTTTCCCTAAGTCATGCATTAAACATTTCACAACTCATTATAATTAACTCTAGTGGTATGAATCAACAATACCCAATAATTTCTCATTGTCTCATTCATTTTAAATTATATAATCATTACTTTCTCAACCTATCAAACTCAATATATCTGGCAATGGCTAAAAACCTAAGGCATTAACCATCAATAATCAACGACATCAAAGGAATTCAATCTCATCAACATCATTAACCACATTGAGCAATAACAATTACTAGTTACCAATAAACAAGGGTCCACGAATAATATAATCGTTTTCAATTAAATAAATTGTCCAACACGCAACTATAATCGTTCAATAATCATAATCGAGTGTAATCTATTACACAACTACTTTAAATATTCAATTCATCATCAGAAATATAAAAATCAGATCATTCAATACCAAAATCATCATTGAAATCGAAATAATCAAAGTATTACAAACCGAAATAACAAATCATAAAGATAATAAAGTGAATTACCCTCAACCTTAGCTCTTTATGCCTCCAAAATAACCCTAAAATTTGTACCAAGTCGTCTGGAATCGCCAAACTTCGAACCACAGCCGAACTCCCATTTTTAGGGTTTAAAAACGCGTTTTATACTTTCTGCCTAATCAATCCATATGGCGTATGGATTGAAAATAAGCCCAGCCCAGATCCGCGTAACCTGGGCTTCCACCGCCTCATTCCATACGGCGTATGGAAATTCCATACGGCATATGGAATGAAATTCTAGCCGATTTTCACTTTTCTTCTTTAAATCCTTCGGCTTTACTCTTTCTTCCAACATAATGCATCATTTAACTCATTTATTAACTGTTTTCCGCTCCTTTTTCTTCAAAGCTTCATTTCCACGTTTAATTGCAAATATGAATGAAATCAATATCCAAATTTACTCAAATGCAATATAAACATTCAAGAATAGGGGTGAAATACTACTAAAATATAGTACTTATGAGCGTTTATCACTCGTCACCCTTTCCAGACTTTCACGTGACTGTTGCCCTTAGGATAGGATATGATCAACCCTAATACTACGTAGATACAGTTATCTCCAGTTATAGTATGAAACTATGAACTTTTCTTAAAATGGTGCAGTACTTCGTATAACATTAGAAACACCTCGTGTGGAGTATAAATACGTGAAAGCTAAGGAAATGTCGTAGGACTGTTTCATTGTGGATCACCTAGAAGTGACCCTTCTAGAACTTGGGGTCTAGGAATCAAAGCTATGGAAATGCTTGTTGCCCTGTACACCGTTAGTACACCAAGGTTTAAATACATCTGTGGAATTGCTCAATGCACTGTACACCATTAGTAAACCAAGGTTCAATACAAAGCTGTGGAACTACTTTATGTATTGTACACTATAAGTATGCCTTGAGTCTGGAACACTATGGATATGCTAATGTACTGTACACCGTGAGTATACCTTGAGTCTGTAACACTGTGGAAATGCCTAAATTGCCCTGTACACCGTGATTATTCCTAGGGATGAATGCCTGAATGTAAAGGAGGGTCTGTACTCATGACGGTAGAATAAATGCTTAAATGGGATTAATACAGAGTTCTGTCAAGAGAGCTTACCGCTCCAAACATTGTTGAACTCTAATAAGCCGATAGTTTAACACGCACAGGACACAATTAGTACCCATCATGATAAAGTCATATAGATGATTAGGTGTTAAGTAAGGTCAGTAGCCTTATGCCTGCACCCTAGACTTATGGGTTACTTGGTCTTATTCAAGACAAGTTTAGGGGGTTTGAAAACAGCCCGATCTGATCAGAATCATGATAACCTAGGATTTCAGTGACATATGTTTTTAGGGTTTCTCATCCTGAGACGTAGGGTCCTAGTGTTTACACCAAAAGTGTGTCTGCCTCTTATCTGGTGAGTCTCCAATCTAATCTATAATGAATATCATCCCGAAACCCTAATTGTCGAAGTTTCAACAATCACATTTCTAACTGTCTGCTCACTCTCTATCTTTTATTCCCGTTATTTACTTTACCGCATTTAGGATAATTAGGAAACAAAACCCACAAACAATCAAACTACCTACCCTCATCCTATTAGTGAACATAATCTTTGTTGATCCACTTCATTTCAATTCGCTCTGATTGAAGAACGACCTCGAGTTATACTTACTGCTTGCTCCTAAGGTAGGTAGTACTTATAGTTTGAGCCCCAACTCTTATAAATTTATAACTCACTGTCGTACATCCCTGTTGGCCGAAACAACAACCGGGATTAGAACCCGACCGAGCGCTGGGTGCGCGACAAGGAACAATGTAGTAGAGATTGTTTCTACAGGCAGAAACAATGTAGCCAAGGATCCTTGTGTATGCATAGATAGATCATCCGAGAATGGTCTATGTAGTAGGTGATTCGTGTGAATATGATCACCTAGTAGTATGTTAGATAGAACAAACAAGTATGTTCTATGATTGGTAGTACATGGATCATATGATATGACCATTTTGTAGTAGTTTATATTTGTAGCTTATTTCTCTACTTACTAAGCATGTTTTGCTTACCCTTTGTTATTATATAATTTTGTAGGTAAAAACAGATTAAGTGCTTAATTGGGCAAGGAATGAGAATGGACTAGTATTCGAACTTGCTGCATATAGTAAGTCAAAATCCCTTATATATATAAATCATGCTCTTGATGCGGTTATGAAAGCCCCTATGAGTTAAAGAAAGTGGTTTGGGTATAAGATAGTAGTTTGTATATGCTGACCCAATTGTAGAATGTTTATGTAAAATGGTATGTTTATAAGTTGGGTCAAATGTGACTGGTAGTCACATGTGAAGTATGTCAACTTTTGTAATGAGTTGTAGTTTGAAAGTGGTTAAAACCCAAATGGGTCGTTTGGTACCCAAATGGGTCGTTTGGTGCCCAAATGGGTCACCAAAGAGTTAAAATGTTAAATTAAGTTAAGGTGATAGTAGGTTGACTATCATGGTTTATTTAGAGTGAATGTATATGGTTTAAGGCAATGTTTTTAAAAACTGAAAATCAGATTGAATCGGAGAGGCCCCGGTTCTGGTTCAACCGGTTTGACTGCCCGGTTTGACCGCCCTAGTTGATGACAGCTGGAATTGTGTCTGGAAACAAGAGATGGTAGGTTGGTAAATAGTCATTGTCACCTGACCAACTTTTTGACTTTTTAGTTGCTTTTCTTTTTTGCTTTTGTACTATTAGAATTGTCATATACAGAGACAACACTTCACCTATTTTATCGACATTGTTGCCTACCACTTCAAATGTTTTATTATTAAATTTAGAATGAAAAATGAAACTCTCTTTTCTTTCTTTCCTTCAAGTGTTTCTTTCTTTCCTTGTCGCCGGAATTTGCACCCGTCAGCTTCTCCCCCAGATGTCTATATTCATCAAATAACTTTCATTTCCTCTATGTTTTTTCTTGATCTGTTTCTGATTCTGTTTCATGATGGCTAGAAGTGGCAGAATATGATCGGCGGTGAAAGGAATTGGCCGGATATGGTCGAAATGGGTTAAAGTTTCCAGATATTTATGCGATTTAGGTTTTTATACGAGATGTTCGTTGAAGCCGACTTGCTTTTTTTTATGATATAAAAGTAACACTACGCCAAAAAAGGGCTTTGGTCACACATGCTCGAAATCCAAATCGTCACACATTAGAATATTTATGTGACTGAAGATACAAAAATAGAATTCACGTCATTAGTTGGTCACACATGCACTCCAATCATGTGACCATTCTGAAATGTATTTGCCACACCATCGAACATTAATGTGGCTAAAGGGAACTGCTATTTTTTTGATGATTATTTAGTCACATATGAATTTGGATCGCGTGACAAATGAAGAATAAGTTCGAAGCATTAGTCACGTTACACACATAAAATGTGACAAAACTGCACCACACACTTGAACAATGTGACCAAATGCCACTATATGGTCACATGAAGTTATCGTTTATGTGACTAAATCATGAAGTCGATTTTGTCACACATAATTTTAGTGTAGCCAAAAATAGGTACATATGGTCACTATATGGTCACACACTTGAACAATGTGACCAAATGCCACTATATGGTCACACACTTGAACACTGTGACCAAATGCCACTATATGGTCACATGAAGTTATTGTTTATGTGACTAAGTCATGAAGTCGAGTTTGTCACACATAATTTAAGTGTATCTAAAAACAGGTTCATATGGTCACTATATGGTCACACACTTGAACACTGTGACCAAATGCCACTATATGGTCAGATGAAGTAATTGTTTATGTGACTAAATTATGAAGTCGAGTTTGTCACACATAATATCAGTGTAGCCAAAAACAGGTACGTATGTTCACTATATGGTCACACACTTGAACACTGTGACCAAATGCCACTATATGGTCACTTGAAGTAATTGTTTATGTGACTAAATCATGATGTCGAGTTTGTCACACATAATTTCAGTACAGCCAAAAATAGGTACATATGGTCACTATATGGTCACACACTTGAACACTGTAACCAAATGCCACTATATGGTCACACACTTGAACACTGTGACCAAATACCACTATATGGTCACACACTTGAACACTGTGACCAAATACCACTATATGGTCACATGAAGTAATTGTTTTATGTGACTACATCATGAAGTCGAGTTTGTCACACATAATTTCGGTGTAGCCAAAAACAGGTACATATGGTCACTATATGGTCACACACTTGAACACTGTGATCAAATGTCAGTATATGGTCACATGAAGTAATTGTTTATGTAACTAAACCATGTAGTTGAGTTTGTCACACATGATTGCAGTGTAGCCAAAAGCAAGTACATATGGTTACATACCTTATTATGTGTGTCTAAAGTGCAGTGTGTGTTATAATGTCAAAAGCTAATCCGTATAGTCACATTAATTTGTAGCACGTTCATGTGACTATATGGCTTTATAATAGCCACACCATTTCACAAATGTGTAGCAAAATGATGTTTATGGCCACATTTTAGGTGATTATATGTGACGCGAATAAATTCACAACAATCACATTGTAAAATATTCATGTGGCTATTCATTAGGGGGAAAATAGGCAAAAAAAACATTATCATTAAGGTTGATATTAGTCACATTGAGTGTTAATTTGTGTGTCTAAATCATGAGACTTTACGTCAAATGGAGTAATTGTTTAACTGACTAAATCATAGTGTCAAATTTGTCACACACGATTTCAGTGTAACCAAAATCCAGTACAAATGGTCACATAACTTATTACTTTATGAATCAAATCAAATTACTTTCATCAGCAAGGGGAATCAGGAAACAATTTCATTACTTTAAATGAACAATTACATATCGCTGAACATTGTTCATCAATATCCATAGAGATTAATATACATTAATAGAGAACAAGTCTTAATATCTATTTACATATCACATAAAAGAGATGAACTGCAGCTTCATCTAAGTTAATAAACCTTTAATAATGGACCTGCGGACAAAATCAAATATACCAAAAATAAAACATCAAGGGAAAGGCAATATGGTTTATATCACAAAGTAGTACTCCGTATAATCAAAATATGGAGAACATTGCAATAAATATTTATTATTAATTCTTACCGAGTAATTTCACGTTGAGCAACTAGTAGTTCCATATATACCTGTGAAAGACTGACTCCTGCAAACATTGAAGATTAGAGTTCAGTTACAACGATTAGTAGATCACAATTTTTGCATAAATAGTATAACAAATTGTTAATGATAATACTTCTATATAAACAGTAATGCTCATTGACTCAAATAAAGTTCTTGGTAAACCTCAAAACTATAGTTTTGCAATTCTAGACACATGTCATGGGTTATATAACTAAGGTGTTAGATAGAACTAAAAAATACTACAACTTTAAGAACACTAGTACAATTTTTTTAGAAGCTTTAAGAGAGTGTTTAGACTAGTAATAATCAGAAAAAATATAAGTTAAATACAGAATAAGTGAGATAATCGGACCCTAAACAAGAGAGAAAACCATAGCTGTAATCTAAAATTCGACCTAATCTGCCCTTACAAAACCAGCGCCAAACATATACCATGAGCTAACAAACACGTACATAGCCATGGAACCAAACATAAACCATGAGCTAACAAACTCAATACATAGGCATGAAATCATGGATATCGGATAACAGTAACTAGCTCAAATCTGCCAAATTTACCTCAATCCATTTCTAACATAATCTAAATACCCACAAAAGAAAAAACAACAAGCACAACAAATTAGTTGAGACAAAACTGAGAGGAAAACAATAATTACCTCCATTGAATGTTTGATGTGTCTATTGAACAAAACACAATGTAATCCAAAACGAACATGCGGTAGTCTAATATCTGTCATGAATAATTGAATATTACAATGAGTATAGATCATTTTGTTTGTTTGCAATAGCAGACCCCACAAACAAAATTGATTGTCACCTACAATTTATATTCGACCAATTTTATATAAAAATTAATACTCTATTAGTCAATAGATGGGTACTCCTGCAACTATATGTAATATTATATTAGAATCAATAAAGAATTAGGGTTTTAAGATTAGGGATTTCTAAATACTAACCCATAAACGATGATTGAATGGTAGCGTAAGATCAGATAGACGATATCACAAGAATAAAACGAGAATTTTGCAGAGCGTGATGGTACAGGGCGGGAATCGAAAGAGTCAATTTTCGGTTCTTGTGAGAGACGAAGATAAGAAAGAAAAAGTTAAATTATGGATTATATATTATATCTATATAAGGGCATATTAGGAATTAAGTTAAAAGTTATCTGAGCCTTTTAAATAATGACAGATGTCACCACCATATTTCTAGGTGTGAATTTAGGCCAGTGAAATTAGTCCTAATAACTCCCAAAGTAGCATTTCTCTTTTTTGAAGGTGAAAACAAAAAACCCTATATGCAGGGAGAGGGAAATCGAAATTTTGGTTTCTAATTTTTAATTTTTTCGTTGTGCGGCAGAGGGAAAAATCAAAACTTTCTTTTAAAAATGGACCACGCCAGTTTTTATATTAAATCCAATATACTTTTTGCAAGTAATACATATTGTAACATTATTATTTGCTAGAAAGTGATTGAAACGATAGGTTCTTTAATTAATATGAAACTATTACAATAATATATATGGATATAGATATGGAATATAAGGTTTAGCCAAACCACTAATTATTAACTTTCGAACTAACATAAATTTTAAGCGAACTTGTGGGTTCAATCTAAATTTTACATCTTCGCTTTCTTGCTAGCTTTCGATATACCTATATATCTATACTCACGTCCCAGCATAGTTTTAAGATTTTTGGGCATATATTACATTATCCTAAGTTTAATAATGGAATATATGATATATGACATTACCAATATCACATATGTCATTATTAAACTTAAAATAAAATTAATTCATTATTTTGAAATATATGATATTATCCTAAGTTTAATAATGGAATACATGATATACGACATTACCAATATCACATATGTCCGTATTAAACTTAAGATAAAATTAATTAATCATTTTTGGAATATAGAACATTATTCTAAGTTTAATAATAGAATATATAATATATGACATTAATTACCAATATCACATATGCCACTATTAAACATATGATAATATTAATTCATCATTTTGGAATATATGACATTATCCTAAGTTTAATAATGGAATATATGATATACGACATTACCAATACCACATATGCCACTATTAAACTTAGGATAAAATTAATTCATCATTTGAGCAAATATGACATTATCCTAAGGTTAATAATAGAATATATGATATATGACATTACCAATATCACATATACCACTATTAAACTTAGGATAAAATTAATACATAATTTGAGCATATATGACATTATCCTAAGTTTAATAATGGAATATATGATATATGACATTACCTATATCACATATGTCACTATTAAACTTATGATAAAATTAATTCATCATTTGAGCATATATGACATTATCCTAAGTTTAATAATAGAATATATGTTATATGACATTACCAATATCACATATACCACTATTAAACTTAGGATAAAATTAATACATAATTTGGGCATATATGAAATTATCATAAGTTTAATAATGGAATATATGATATATGACATTACCAATATCACATATACCATTAAACTTAGGATAAAATTAATACATAATTTGGGCATTGATGACATTATCCTAAGTTTAATAATAGAATATATGATATGTGACATTACCTATATCACATATGTCACTATTAAACTTATGATAAAATTAATTTATCATTTGAGCAAATATGACATTATCCTAAGTTTAATAATAGAATATCTGATATATGACATTACCAATATTACATATGCCACTATTAAACTTAGGATAAAACTAATACATAATTTAGGCATATATGACATTACCAATATCATATATGTCATTATTAAACTTAAAATAAAATTAATTCATTATTTTAGAATATATGACATTATCTTAGGTTTAATAAAAAGTCATCTTTAAATTTACTAATTTATATTAACTAATTTATTATTAAATAAAAGAAATCCATAAATTATATTGGTAGGTGAAATTTAACACTGTACAGTGAATCATACAATATACTAAATTTAATAATTATACCGGAGGGAAAACAAAAATTTTCATTTGAAGACTTTTTAGATAACCGGGAAATCAAAAAATTAAACTTTCACGTATACCTTTACCAAATCCCAGCCACAAATATTCTCATTTATCCCAAAATACAAACCCTAGCCCTCTTTTCTCCATATCTTCTCCATCAATTTTACATACGGAGTATTTATTTTGCTGGTAAAAATCGAGAAAATTGCCCATTTCATCTCTGTGTTTGTCCAAAAAATCATTGAGAGTCCCTGAATTTCAAAAACATCACTGGCCGTCCCTGTATTCGTTATTTCTGCTCACTAGTTGTCCCTCCTAACGAATTTTATTAATTTTCTCCGTTAAATAAAATGAAATGACCAAAATACACTTCTATCTTCTTAAAAAAATTCACTATACTTATTCTCGAACATTAAACATTGAATTTTAGCAAACTTGCAGATCCAAATGTTCTTAACCAACTTGCAGATTTTTGGCCATCATCACCACTTACAACCATCCACCATCGCCATCCACCATCGCCATCCACCACCATCGATCCACATTTTAACACCACCACCATCATCGATCAACATTTTAACACTAACACCGTCACCACCGATCAACACAAGAACACCATAACCACCGCTGCTAGAACAAAATATAGAGTAGATCTATTAAAAATATCACTGAATATAAGCTGTTGACCGTCGCCATCGCACACCGTCTACAACACAAATTGGCATGAATCGAACTACACAAAATCGAACCAAACCATCTACAACACAAATTGGCGAGTTGATTTGTATATCTAGATCAACAAACACGAAAACGAATTGAAACTTCAAAGAAAAAAAAGAACCCAAACAAGAAAAGAGATCGAACAACATCGCCGGATGCTATCAACATCGATCGGAACCCAGGCATGAAACGAGTGCTACCCGCGGTAGCGATGGCCGGATTTTGATTTTCGATTCCGACGACCAGAATCTTCGTTATCGTCTTCTTGCTACGAATCTTCGTCTTCTTCATTGATTCGATAACTAGAACTCGATCGAAATGATGATCTAGATCTCGCGACAGAAAACGATGGACGAAAATCAAGGTTTGTGGATCTGGATATTGTGATGAAAATGGAAGTGGTAGAAACCATGGCACGGTGGTGATGGGAAGAATACTCCGGCGAGAAAAGTATGGATCAGAGAAATCATGATGGAAAAATATGTATCTATACATATACGTACAAATAAGGTTTTAATAAAAGAAATAATTTTTTTATTATATTTTTTCATTTGTACTATAAGTATTAATAATAATAATAATAATAATAATCACATTAGGTAAATGGATAAGTTTGATGATTGTGTTAGATCGTTTGTCTCTTATTTTTGATTTAGTTTCAGATTATAAAGATAGGTTGGGATTACTTCGTTAAACAAACTCTCAAGGAAGAAGGAGGGTATTTTAGTTATTTCATTGAACTTAACAGAGAAAATTAACGGAATTCGTTAGGAGGGACGACAAGTGAGCAGAAATAACGAATACAGGGACGGCCAGTGATGTTTTTGAAATTCAGAGACTCCCGATGATTTTTTGGACAAACACAGAGATGAAATGGGCAATTTTCTCGTAAAAATCAATACCCATCCACACACTTTACTTTCCATTGTTGTTAACTTGTTAAATGCTCTTAACAAATAACAACCATCGATTATGGTATTGTATTCCATCTCCTTTTGTTTCATATTTGCTCGTATGATAACGATTTTCAGTGATTACGATTTTTCTCCGGTGACTGCATCTACTCCGGGGAGCGTTTGTTCCTCCGATGATTGTGTTTTGTCAGATGTCCGTTTTCTTCTCCGGTAACCGTGTCTCCTATCTACCCGGTACCTACATCGATATTTTTCACCATTATTTTCACATCCATTCTACGTCACATTCATTTTGCTTTTGTTGACTGTTTTGATGTATTTGAGTGTTATTTATGCTTGATTATGTAAACGTTAATCAAATAATTTATAAAATATGATGTCGATATTGTCTTTATTGTTCCTGATAATATGATTAACACATGTATATTAGTTTGTGGATGAAGATACTCCGTAATTGTTTATCTTTTTGTTTTAGTTTTTATTTATTTTGGCATAATATTGTCTTTTGGTTAGTTAAACTTCATTTAGGTAATTTTGTGGGGTATAGGTTCTTTTGGCTACATTTTTATCATTTAAAGTACATAAAAGAAAAGGCATTATCATATAGGTCCAACTATGATAAAAACGTCTGTCCTATTGTCAAAAGTCTCAGGTTTTTGTGTTTTATATGGTTATTGTTATAACATAACTCTCATTTGATTGCTTTAGCTGTAAAAGATTTACCTCAAATTTTGTTCAGCTGTAAAATCTAAATACTCCGTATGTAATATAGGATCAATCTTGGTTATATAGTTTTAACAGGTAAAGTGGTAAGTTACAAACGAAAACCTACCACAAATTGAAAGCCATAAAGGTTTGAAAGTCGGATAACGTATATTTATAACTGTTTACAACTTCTTATTGCTGTTGTTGTTTCAGTGATAGTTTTTTTGAATAATATTTGATATTTTATTTGTTTGTATAATTTTAAGATCGAAAAAATAACATTAAAATATGATGACAAGGCTCATTTTGACATATTCGAGTTGTACTTGTTTAAACTGGTAACATCACTAGTTTTAACCCTTTCCTTTTGTCTCAAGTTTCTTATGACAAAAGTCTCATTTTGTCCCCAACAGATCTTTGATCACGCCCGAGTTTAGAATGCGGCATTGTATGCATCCCTTGGTAAAAGTTTAGTTTTTGTGGGTTGATGTTTTTTTTTCTTTTTTGGTTTTAAGCTATTTGGTTCTAAGTTCCTAACTATGAGTTCGGTTAGGATACATCCAAGAAGCCACCTTCACAAGAACTAGTACTTCAAGGTTACACTTTGTTTACTTCCTCAAATAATTATTTCTGTACTTGTTAAATTCGTAAAGCGGTTTTTTTTATTTGGTTGGACTTTGACTAGTTTGGGATATATATCCCAGGTCAACCGAAGTGTTACGTCTTGATTGCTGGATGGAGTGAGTTTGTTGGGGCTAAAAAGTTGCTTCCTAGTGATGCTGTTATCTTCTTACGGTACGTTATATAGAGAACAATTGAACTTGGTGATTAGTCTATTTATACTTCTATCTATATAGGTTACAACAGGGAGATCATTGTTTATCGTTTCCACAGGGTGGAAAATGGGTGCCTGCATGTTGGAGTAAGGAAGCATATGCATGTTTCAGGCTATGTACCATCATCTAAGACGTCAGGTCAAAGTCATCTTGACGGTTCTTGCTGTTACATAATATGAGTGTTGTTTTGCAAGTGTTTAGAAGAAACATTTGAAAGTGTTTAATTAGATATAGAATTCTTGCTGTTACTTAAGAACTCTTGTTCTATGAGTGTTGTTTTGCAAGTGTTTAGTGGAAACATTTGAAATAGTTGATTAGCTAATCTTTGCAGCCATTTGGTTAGATATAGAATTCATATTGTTGTATTCATTTGATTTATATAATGGTTAATGTAATTTGACACAAATTATTGATTTGTTATATGTGACTAAAAGATGCACTCACATAATATGGTCACACTTGTGGCCACTGTTTGATTAATTCGTTGTGTGACTAAATGTTACAAAACGTCACACAAACATAAAATTTAAGTGGCCATTGGATAAACAATAGTCACATAAAATACACGTTTACTTGACTTTAAAGGGCATATGATCATACTTATTAACACTGTTGGCCACTTTTGGCTTAATTTTATGTGACCAAATCCCAAAATAAAACACTCGTTGTGTGACTAAATGTTACAAATAGCCACACAAACATAAAATTCAAGTGGTCACACTTATTGGAGGAAAGGCGATTTTGGTTTAGAAATTCATAAATACAAAGTTAACAGAACACCGATTTTCATTTATGTGTTTAAAGTGACATCACCCCGAACATATACAAGCTAACTACATCATGGCAAACACATAAGAGAACTACTCACTAGGCATGGCAAACAATCCTAAATCTATCATAACAATAATAGCAATCATCATAATAGAAAAGGAAAGAAATAACCGTAGATTATGCGTAGATAGAATAATGCTGAAAGAATACATGCACAGAACCTCCGCAATATCTTCGACAATATTACAAATAAGCCCCTCAGAATATTCCCTACACTATTACAAAAGTAGCCCCTCCATTAGCTTAGGTTAAATATTAACCAAGAACTAACTAACTAAAACCCTAATCTAGAGAGAGAAACTAGAGAGAGAAATTCTAGAGAGATAGTGAGAGAGTGATTTGTGAGGTGAGAGGTGTGTGAAATGAGGAAATGGAGCCATATATTTATAGATAAGCCAAGGGATCAAGGGTACAAGTCCAATGCATCAAGATACAAGCAAACGAAGCAAAACGAGATCACATAGTGGGTGCAGGCCGTACACGGCCTCAACCAGGACGTACATGTCTAGTTGAGGGCCGTACACGGCCACTTATAGGCCGTACACGATCATATGGTGGCCGTGTGCTGCCCTGTGTGCTATTTTCGGCTTTTCTCGTTGCTTAATTCACGAGTATCTTCGACGTTTCTCGTCTGTTTGACTTGATTCTTTCGCCTATGATCTCGTAATTCCATCACGCTTCAAATGATGCCAAATGTGCCAAATTTTAATGTTTCTAGGGTTGGAATGTGGGGAATGCTCTCGGTTTGTGCTCAGACGGCTATATCTTCCTTGTTCTTTATCCGATCTGCACGATTGATATCGCATAAAAAGTCATATTTTTACTACCGATATCTCTCTCATTCTGGAACAATACTTGGCAAATAAACTCAGATAATGTTCAAATCAATGAAACTTTTCCAAGAAGGTAGAAATAGAGTTGCACGAGAAAAATCAAGCAAAACGGACGAAAAACGAAGATTCCACACACGTTTGAAGATTCAAGACATCAAGACAAGATTTAAAGGGAAAGTTCCCATCACTGAGATTTCTCTTATCTAAGATATTTGTTTTCAAAATATGAATCTAACAAAAGAAGAATCAACAATAACGGATGAAGAATGAAGATTCTAAGTATGCCGGAAGATTCAAATGATTCGTACGAGACATCCAAAAATTAGAGACATATTTTTGGGATTACTTTTCATCAAAGTCTTCGTTTTTGAAAAACGAATCCAACGAAAAAAGAATCGATGAAAACGGACGCATAACGAAGAAGATACGCACGAATCAAGAAATGTTAGCGAAAGATGGCGAACCGGGGCGGCAGGCTGCCAGCCGGTGCCGGCCACCAGCCAGCCGCCGCCGACAGCAGGGGTGGCGGCGCCGGCTGCCTGCCCTCTGTTCCGCTTCCTCTTTTTCATCCTTGCCCGTACTGGCAGGGTACACGTGCTAGACCTTTTCCGCACCTTCAGGGTACACGTGCTAGACCTTTACGCGCTTTAGGGTACATGTGCTAGCAACTTTCTCACCTTTTGCTAACATGTGCCCCAAGTTGCTAAACTGCACCCATTTTCTCCTATAAATAGGAGGCTCCATGGCCATTTCAAGACACACCTCAAAAAATACACTTTCACACATCTTTTCACACACTTACACCTTCCATATCTTTCTCATTTCTCTAGTTTTACTTTCTAAATTAGTATAAGTTTAGGAAGTGTTGTTAGAATAAAACGAAAGCAAGGAACGTGCTTGTAATCTTTGGTGTAAGCTTGGAGTTATTCTTATTAAGTCAATTCTATTCCTTCTCACATTTTTATATCGGTTATTTCTATCCTTATCTATCTTAATTAAATATGTATACTTTAATTATGTTAGAGATAGTTTGTGCCATGATTAGCGAGTAGATTACTATTGTATTTATTATGATGTAATTAGCATAAATAATTATGAGATGATCTTAAATATGTCGTGAAGTAATATGACGGCCCCCATTCGACTGTTTACTTGATATAGTACTGGAAACGCTGTTAAGCGGAGTACAAATGTATGGAATTCGGTAAACGACCGAAGGTAGTTGTATTATGGATCGACATTATAAAAATGGAAACTTTATGAATGGACTTATCTTGCGATTTTAAACATAAAACTTATATTCGCCTTTCGATTAACAAACGTGATTGTAACCGTGTAAAGAGGAGTCGCGAACCTTAATACTTGGTCAATAATTATTTGTGTCAAAACTACTGTTTAATTGTAACGTCATGCAATCATCATAAAATGCAATGTGATTACATTGAATTGACATGAGTATAGTACACCTCCAATCACAATGTACTTATCATGAACACATTGCGAAGCAATTAAATTCACAACGGAAACATCGGTTAACGATTAAATATGTTGTGAACTACTGTAGAATTTTCCGATATGGTCTGGGTTTAACTTTATGCAAAAGCCGCCAGCATTTTAATTAGATTAGTTTAGATTAGATTAGAGTAGTTAGGCTATAGGCTAAATAACCATTCACGAAAACCTAGGGATTTATTAATTGTATTAAGAAAGGCAAGTTTAAAATCCAATTTAAAAGGATATATTTCCTTAAATCATTAAACCTAAAGTAAGGTACGCAAGAAACCTAAACACTTTCCCTCGCTTACCATGCTTGAGTTTCATTAATAGGAATTAATCAAATAAGTCCGAACATATTTTCTAAGTTAGTTGTTTGCCGGATTTGTAGTCTTTATGGTATGAAGAATGGTTAGACCTGTTATGGACTTGCTACTCTTTTCCTTCGCCCATGAACGAACGCGTTCAAAAATAAGGGCCACTGACTCCCTCGCAGGAGTGTGTGGAGAGTTGAGCATTGTCTGTCTGATCCGAATCATGATACCCTAGTTCCTCGTGACATATCAGTTGATAACCGACTGATAAGGAATCTACGGGTTATACCATAAGCTATTAAATCTAGTAACATCCTTAATTTGGATAAACGTTTTCTCTGAAAAGTCATCGTCCCATATTATGAGCTAATGAAATCACAACAAATACTACTTTCCATTATCTGATTTATCATTACCTTTTATTCTCTTTATTTAGTTTGTTTAGTCAACTGAACTAAAACCCCCAACGCACTTTTATAAAAACTTGTACTAGAAAAGAACGATTGATTGGATCACTTCTGTTTCAATTCAGTTTCTCTTTAAGAATGACTCTAGGTCATACTTACCATCTACTAGCCTTTAGTTCAATAGTAATAAGTCACACTTAGACCCCTGCATTTACAAATTTAAAACACCCACCGATAGGCGTTGTGATCATCCGGTCGTGACACCGCCATCAAGTTTTTGGCGCCGCTGCCGGGGAGACTAACTGTCCGATACAGAGGCCCAACCAATACTGTTTTCTAGTATACCCTTAGGATAACACCTTATAAAAAAATATTTTCTTTATTGTCTATTTTTTTTAGTGTATGACCTGTTCCCCTAGATCTGCACCGCTTTTTAACTTTCCTGATCCAGAACTTATAATACACACTATTCGACGAGAAAAGAAGCAATCTGTAATTAGACAAGCAATGGATGATCGCATCACTCTCGCTGACAACAGTAAGCCCTCTATTGAAGGAAGAGGAGGCCCAATTCTCTACCCAGAAACCCTAGGACAATCATTCGAGCTTAAGCACCACATCATCCAAGTAATCCAAAACCATTGTCAATTCCATGGATTACCAAGTGATGATCCAAACTCTAACCTCGACAAGTTCATATCTCTTTCAAACTCCTACAAACAAAATGGAGTTAGCCAAGATACAATCCGCTTGTATCTCTTCCCTTATTCGCTCACACATCATGCGCAAACATGGTTTGAAGGTTTAGAAACCGGTTCTATCCCTTCATGGACGGTAATGGCGACAAAGTTTCTAACCAAGTACTTTCCGCCCTCTAAACAAACCAAACTCCGAAATGACATCATGAACTTTCACCAAGCTTTTGATGAGTCATTATACACCACATGGGAACGATTCAAAGGAGCACTGAAGAAATGCCCTAATCACCGACTCGACAAATCTGCACAATTGTGTACCTTCTATAATGGTTTAGACCCTAACCACCGAGCCACCCTCGACGCTGCCGCACAAGGAAGCTTTATGACGAAGACAGACGAAGAAGGATGGAACCTTATAGAAAATATGACTATGCATCACCATGATTGGAACTCTGGAGATCACTCAACATCTTCAGCACCTCTAGCTACATCGAATCCAATTCCAGTCGAAGCAATTAAGGTATTAACAGAGAAGATGGACACACTTGTCAAACAGTTCGGAGAACTTAAAAAGCAATAGCACCAAGTACACCAAGTGCAAGCCTGTCAAAACTGCACCAACTCGCAACCACCCGGTGAATATAAAGTTGAATATGAAAAGACAGACGACACCGTTTAATATGCTCAATATCCCGCTCGACCACAGAATTTTCCACCCGGTTTCAACCAAAATAACAACCAACCAAGAGGACCTCCATTCCCACAAAGAAACAACCAACCTCTCCAACCCCGATACCCACCTTACCCACAACAACAACAACAACTTGCCTACAACCAACCTCTCGCACTTCCTGGACCCACTTCCGACACAAACCAAACCACTGAGCAACCCAACAAGACAAATGCCCCAGCTTCGAGTTCATGCAAGGCCAACACATACTCAACCAAAAGACATCCGCTAGGCAAGACCATGCCGATCTCTTCATGAGAAATCAATTGGCCGTACTGAAGAACTAGGAAGCTCAAATTGGACAATTGGCACAACGTCTTGAGAACAGACCCAGAGGAAGTTTGCCTAGCAACACGGTTCACAAACCACATGTTGAGGAGGCAAAACAAGTTACCACCACCAAGGAAGCAGCCACTCCACCACCGGTTGCTGTCCCTGTAAAGGAAGATTTAGAGATCAAGATACCAGCTGTGGAAACCACCCCGACCATGAACAAAGAGGTTAGAATCCCTTATCCCGCTAGACTTAAGGTCCAACCTAAGAAATTATCATCTTTTAAGTTAGACGGAAAATTCCTCGATACTATGTCTAGAGTTCACGGTCGTAACAAATACATCAGAAAATTGCTATCCACTAAGGATAAACTGCCCGAAGTAAACAACATTCCTCTTAGTCCTGAAAGCTCAGCCCTACTTAAAAATAGCCTTCCTGAAAAACTAGGAGATACCGGTATATTTACACTCCCCTACTCTATTTACCAATCCAGAGATATAAGCGCCTTAGCCGACCTAGGAGCTAGCATTAACCTCATGCCCTACTCACTGTTTAAGAGGCTAGAACTTGAAAACTTGAAACCCACTAAGATGACTGTCCAGCTAGCTGACCAATCCGTTAGATACCCAAAAGGAATAGCTGAAAATGTCTTAGTTCAAGTTAACAAATTCTTCTTTCCTACGGATTTCATGGTAATGGACATCCACAAGGACATAAACATCCTGATTATCCTTGGAAGACCATTCATGAATACAGCCCAAGCAGTGATCGATGTGTATAACCACACGATTGTCCTACGCTCGCATGGCCAAAACATCACTTACAAGATCGACCAACCAGAATGCACACCAGAACAAGAAGAATGTTATGCTATATCAACAGGCAGAATTACCTATAATGATGAATCAGAGCCCAAAAAAGAACAACCTTTCACCCGATCATCAGCCTTCATCTCCGACACTGAAACTGACCTAGAAAAGGAAGAGGAGTATCAACCGGCAGAGGAAGACATGGAATCTGAGGAAGAACCCGCTGAGGAAGAGGAAGAACCTGATGAAGAGGAAGAGGAAATGGACGAAGAGATTGAAGAAGAAAGATCTGAAGAAATGGAGGAAGATGAAGATCAGATTGATTCACCCCAAATGGCTGAAGTCAAAAGGATACAGTGCTCCGAAGAAAACAATTCATCGGACGAATCTGTTGATTATGAATCCGTCCGTCAATCCTTCAGATCCGTTCATCTAAAGAGAATGGAAACCATGCTCGAACCTTATCTCGACCCTTCAAAACCATTCACCCGAACCCAACTCCGAGATATAGATGCAATTGAGGAAGAGTTCCGATCCTCAAGACACTCAGAAATATATGACAAGCTCTTAGAAAAAATCATGGCATATAAAGCAAGTCAAACGAATGGCTTTGTGGAAGAAAACCTTCAAGATTCAACTACGGAAGTCAGAACCATCGAAGTCGATAGTTCCAAACCTTTCAATAACGCACCCTCGGATGAAGAATTCCACCAATTTCCAGATTCCTGTGATGAAGATTCTGAAGAAGAAATCGAGTATGACGACGATTATGTCGACGTCACTCTCGACGAACGCGCTATTCCCCCTGCTCCAGCAAATTCTCTTATCTCCACAACCGAGATATTGGAAATCCCCCTGTTAGATACCCACTAAGAGATGATTGACTTGATTGATGAAAACAACGATGTCCGCATCATCGTAGAAGCTATTATAGAATCAACCAATGACTACACCACCGCTCAAAGGCACTTGATAAGGGAGATCGAACGAGAATACAATTCATACCTTGCCAATTATGGATCGCAAGAACCTCGCGCTCTACGCAGGTATATCCAAGAACTATCAGATTCCCTTCAAGATCAACTTACAAGAGAAGCTCAACAGCCAGAAAGACCCCACTACCCGATAGGAGAAATCGAGTTCTGTAGCAACCAAAGGCAAATATACCAAAAAGTATATTGTGCCCTAGCCGGATCAACTTTCCCCTACTCATCGATTCAGAAGGCCACACTAGCATCAATGAGAACCCATCTGGAAAGAGCTACTGGAAACCCGCGGAATTATGCCGATCTCAGAATGGTGGGAGATCTTAGAACCCTTCTAGATCTCATCGAAACCGGAGAATACCTCACAGCTTCGGAAAATTTCAGAATCGTCATTCATTCCACTATTGGTCATCACGTTGAGCTAATAATTGATGAACTAAACGACTCAGTATATGAAGAAGAAGTTTGTGAAGTACCAATATTCATTCCGCACTTGTCGCAAATCAACTTAGCAACATATGTGATGACTCGACTACGTGGAATGTATACTGAAGAAGATGTGGAGCTTGATGTCTATAGCAACGGATACAATGAAATATTCAGCAAGCTAATGTATATCTTCACGGATTCGGACTTCCCCTTCAATCATGAGCAACATCAACTCATCAGACAAGTATGCCAAGCAACCAGATCCTTTGGAGGACATCCTTTGGCTAGTGAATTTGAAGAAGTAAAAACTCAGTTCATGGCCCTAATCGCTTCAATAGGCCGAAACAACCCCCAGCGTGAGATGTTCGAACTCACACCTGCACAAGAGTTGACCCTAATGAACCAGTCACACGGTCAGTTAGATACATCAGCTACGGGATGGCAATCCTCGATCGATTAGCCACTGATCACTTCAAAAGCTTTAGGATGGTATCCACCAATCCACCTACCCTAATTGCTGACATGATAGAGCAGTTCCTTCAGTACTTTCCTCCCCGTTACAGCTTACCTAGAAGCCACGATAACAACTCTGGCACCTCGGACGCATCCAACATCATCATCTGAAAAAAAGGACAAAGTCGAGCTCTCGACTTTAAAAGAGCGCTTCTCGGGAGGCAACCCGTGTTTTACTTTTCTGCAAATTTTACTTTCCAAGAAGTGATGAAATCTCCGACTATCTTTCACACTCGGATATGAAAAGAATACCTCTTACTTCAAGGAAGTAGTCGCATCCAACATATCTTATATTCGACGTGTTCACACCTACGAGACAAATCACAAGAAGACTTGATCAAGAATGAACCCAGCAAGACAAAGTTCGGCACACGCATACCAAGGAAAACTGCAACCACTGGGGAGTATCTCTTTACCAAGCTTTTTCCTTCGTTACAAATATACCATATCCACTATGCTTATCACTAAGTGTGGGATTCAAACCCGAAACACAACACTAAAAGAATACATCTTAGATGTTTCAATTCTTAAGTGTAGGATTTTACCCCAGTCAGAGCTTAGAATAACATCGAGGATGATGTTCTTTTAAGTGTGGGATAGAAGTAGTTACACTACTGTAAAATGGATAATGGTATATGCTTGATTCTAAGCTCGTTGCTATTAAGACCATCCTTCTCCAATAAGTAAACAAAATTTTTCAAAATTGAGTTAAAAATATGTTGAAAATGAAAAATTTTAGACAAAGAATGATTTACTTTAGGGAAGAAGGATAAATAAAGTATGAATTCTTTTGAAAAATTAGTTTAGTAATCCCATAAAGAGCATCGCATGACTAGGCACACAACAAACCAACTTTTGATTCGTGAGGTATTTGAGCCATATAAAGCATTCATTTTTAATGCTTCACTTCTTTGATTCTTGAGTGTGCCGATGTATGCGTTTAGAATCAGAATTTGATCCTGTTATGCATTTCGAATCCGAATTGGTGAATGAAAAGGAGATCGAATCACATCATTCTTAAACCCATCCATACACCCAAAAATGAAAATACGTTATCCCAACTCTCTCAAAAACATCCCTCAAACTTCATAGAAAGTTCCAAAGATGAAAGAAGAGAAGCTACAAGGATATGACGTCGAAAAAAATAAAAGAAAAGATATCAAAGAAAAGAAAGTCAAATGGAGAAAAAGACTCCTACAAAAAATTCATGAGAAAAGAGCGTCAATCCTCCTAAAAATTCCAGCTTTCCTCTTCACAAAAAAAATATATATATAATCCTACGAAAAACCAACACAACCCCCTCTCATATTGTAACGCCCCTCTTTTAATAACGCAATATTATATTAATAAATCGGAAGCGTAAGTATTTAAAACATACATTTGATTACTACATCACATTTATAATGTACAAAATCAGTTTTTAGTTACATTATACTTATTCAAAAGTGTTAACCAACTTCACTATTCTGGGCATTACTTAAACAAACTTGATTTAACACAAAAAAAATGATCAGAGTAGCATAAACTTCAAACATTCCTTGCCTTTTTCATTAACTTCTTGCTACTCACATTTTATCAAAATCTGCAAGAAGTAACAACGAGGGATTAGCACGAAGCTAAGTGAGTAAATTCATCACACAACATTCAACTTAGCTTCATCACTTAATTACTTCTAATATCCGCAAATACTACTATCAACAATCAACAATCAACACATACTTAATGAGGATCGGTGGTTCTGGGGATAACCATAATACCCGGGAGGCTCCCCAAGAACACTTATCCAACCATATCCGTATGGCCATACGGACGAGACCGATAGCTAGCGGTTATTACATTCAGATACAGAGTCTATACACACAACAAATGAAGTACAACTCTGTATCATTCATACAACAACCCGCTAGCCCAACCAACAGTTCATCAACTCGTTGACCTCATTAACAACTGATGCCCAAAGGCCACATAGCACATAGATTTATAATCAACAAGATATAATAAATAATCAACAACATCAACATATCTACGATTACTAGTTATAATCAAATGATTTCAACTAAATCAAATGGTGAGCTTTGAATCCACTCACCGACACCCTTGAAATCTCCACACTCAGCTTTTATTCACTGAGCCTTTGGTGTATCTGAAATACCACAAAACACACAAGTTAATAACTTGTCATTAATCAACAACCTTAGATGAATCATGTTGTTATACAAGTAATCACACAACTTGAATATATATATATATTACTTGTACATTTGTGATTGATACACAAATTAAAACTGAATTGATCCTGTTCTGAACCAAAGCCGATCTGCTTTACCTTAGCAGATCTGCTTCTTTAGTTGATTTTTAAGCCTTTTTCACATAAGTCAAGTTCTGTTGCATTTTTGAACTAGGCTAGCCGTTCGGCTAAGCATAGCCGTTCGGCTTTGCATGAGTAGCCGATCTGCTTTGTAAAGCAGATCGGTTTCTTTAGTTAAATTCGTCCATTTTGTTCCTGGGTTAAATTCTGTCGAGTTTTTACACTAGCATAGCCGATCTACTATGTATAGCCGATCGGCTATATCCTGAAACCCAGAAAACTCAGTTTCGACCTGCACATTTCCAGCTCGAATCATATGTTCCAAAACCCACATTTTCAAGTGCTAAATCACTCAGACCACACTACAAATCACAAAGGAGTATCATATATCGACTAGTTAACATCAAACAACATAACAAAGCAATAATCACTATCATTTTCAAGCTTAATTCTTAAAACTTCAAGAGTGAACTTGAATCACATTTTAATGACAAACAAATCACAAATTGAGCTAAGAAATCAGTTTACTATCATTAGCTAATGACTTTTAACAACATCAAACACATATAACTGATTTAATTCATCAATTTCATATTTGACCTAACTAATATTGAAGTTCATAAACAATCAATACTTACATGAAAATGATGATGATATAAGCAAGAAGAAGATGGAAGATAGCAAGCAAGTAAGAGTTCACAATTTCAATTTCCACCTTGATTAATCTAATTGTAGTTGTGTTCTTGTTCTTGAAGGGAAGTGAAAATTGGGGGAAAATGACAGTAAAAGGGATTAATCCCTTATTTACACCGACTCAACTTTGGGTATTTTATTCCCGTTCCAAATCTATTGTCTGGAACCGTAAAATCACTTGCGAGAAATATTATTTTATTTTACTGTCAACTACAGTAATTTAAAACAACTAACATTTCACTAATCACAATAAGTCCTAAGACTTATTCACCTAAGTTTTTCAATAACAATTAATAACAAGTAATTTCTAATTAATAAAATATTCAATTTTAATAGAAAATTACCAGGCCCGACGCGAGGATGTTACACATATCACCAACACTCCACTCCAAAAACCCTACATCACTTCTCCTAGAATGATTGTGGCTAGATCGAGGTCACACTCATTTAAAAGGTAACGATTTGATTCTCGATCAAGCCTATGACAATAAATGATACATGACTGGTGTTCTGAGTGATTGATAAAATTAGAATAGGAAAACCTAAACACTTTGAGTGATTGGAGTGACCACCGTGAGAGGATCGCCTAGTCATGTATCCAAGATCAAAGATCAAAAGTATGCTCCAAAGATTACAACGCCACTTTTTCAAAAGCACAAATATTTTATTTTCTCCAAAACCCCCGTAGTAAAAAGTTCCGCCTTGAAATAATTCATTATCCACTTATTTCTAACCATGCTTGAAATTCGAGTTTGCTTGAGGAAAAGTTCTAAGTGTGGGATAATATCGCGTAAAAAGTCACGTTTTTACTACCGATATCTCTCTCATTCTGGAACAATACTTGGCAAATAAACTTAGATAATGTTCAAATCAACGAAACTTTGCCAAGAAGGTCGAAATAGAGTTGCACGAGAAAAATCAAGCAAAACGGACAAAAAACGAAGATTCCACACATGTTTGAAGATTTAAGACATCAAGACAAGATTTAAAGGCAAAAGTTCCCATCACTAAGATTTCTCTTATCTAAGATATTCGTTTTCAAAATAGAAATCTAACAAAATAAGAATCAACAAAAACGGATGAAGAATGAAGATTCTACGTACGCCGGAAGATTCAAATGATTCGTACGAGACATCCAAAGATCAGAGACATATTTTTGGGATTACTTTTCATCAAAGTCTTCGTTTTTGAAAAACGAATCCAATGAAAAAGGAATCGATGAAAAAGGACCATAACGAAGAAGATACGCACGAATCAAGAAACGTAGCGAAAGATGGCGAACCGGGGCGGAAGGCTGCCAGCTGGTGCCGGCGACCAGCCAGCCACCTCCGGCAGCAGGGGTGGCGGCGCCGGCTGCCTGCCCTCCGTTCCCCGTCCGCTTTTTCATCCTTGCCCGTACTCGCAGGGTACACGTGCTAGACCTTTTCCGCACCTTCAGGGTACACGTGCTAGACCTTTACGCGCTTTAGGGTACATGTGCTAGCAACTTTCTCACCTTTTGCTAACATGTGCCCCAAGTTGCTAAACTGCACCCATTTTCTCCTATAAATAGGAGGCTCCATGGCCATTTCAAGACACACCTCAAAAAATACACTTTCACACATCTTTTCACACACTTACACCTTCCATATCTTTCTCATTTCTCTAGTTTTACTTTCTAAATTAGTATAAGTTTAGGAAGTGTTGTTAGAATAAAACGAAAGCAAGGAACGTGCTTGTAATCTTTGGTGTAAGCTTGGAGTTATTCTTATTAAGTCAATTCTATTCCTTCTCACATTTTTATATCGGTTATTTCTATCCTTATCTATCTTAATTAAATATGTATACTTTAATTATGTTAGAGATAGTTTGTGCCATGATTAGCGAGTAGATTACTATTGTATTTATTATGATGTAATTAGCATAAATAATTATGAGATGATCTTAAATATGTCGTGAAGTAATATGACGGCCCCCATTCGACTGTTTACTTGATATAGTACTGGAAACGCTGTTAAGCGGAGTACAAATGTATGGAATTCGGTAAACGACCGAAGGTAGTTGTATTATGGATCGACATTATAAAAATGGAAACTTTATGAATGGACTTATCTTGCGATTTTAAACATAAAACTTATATTCGCCTTTCGATTAACAAACGTGATTGTAACCTTGTAAAGAGGAGTCGCGAACCTTAATACTTGTTCAATAATTATCTGTGTCAAAACTACGGTTTAATTGTAACGTCATGCAATCATCATAAAATGCAATGTGATTACGTGGAATTGCCATGAGTATAGTACACCTCCAATCACAATGTACTTATCATGAACACATTGCGAAGCAATTAAATTCACAACGGAAATATCGGTTAACGATTAAATATGTTGTGAACTACTGTAGTATTTTCCGATATGGTATGGGTTTAACTTTATGCAAAAGCCGCCAGCATTTTAATTAGATTAGTTTAGATTAGATTAGAGTCGGTAGGCTATAGGCTAAATAATCATTCACGAAAACCTAGGGATTTGTTAATTGTATTAAGAAAGGTAAGTTTAAAATCCAATTTAAAAGGATATATTTCCTTAAATCATTAAACCCAAAGTAAGGTACGCAAGAAACCTAAACACTTTCCCTCGCTTACCATGCTTGAGTTTCATTAATAGGAATTAATCAAATAAGTCCGAATATATTTTCTAAGTTAGTTGTTTGCCGGATTTTTAGTCTTTGTGATATTAAGAACAGTTAGACCTGTTATGGATTTGCTACTCTTTTCCTTCGCCCATGAACAAACGCGTTCAATAATAAGGGCCACTGACTCCCTCGCAGGAGAGTGTGGAGAGTTGAGCATTGTCTGTCTGATCAGAATCATGATACCCAAGTTCCTCGTGATATATCAGTTGATAACCGACTGATAAGGAAACTACGGGTTATACCATAAGCTATTAAATCTAGTAAACATCCTTAATTTGGATAAACGTTTTCTCCTAAAAGTCATCATCCCATATTATGAGCTAATGAAATCAGAATAAATACTACTTTCCATCATCTGATTTATTTTTATCTTTTATTCGTTTTATTTAGTTTATTTAGTCAACTGAACCAAAACCCCCAATTCACTTTTATAAAAACCTGTCCTGGAAAAGAATGATTGATTGGATCACTTCTGTTTCAATTCAGTTTCTCTTTAAAAATGAATCTAGGTCATACTTACCATCTACTAGCCTTTGGTTCAGTAGTAATAAGTCACACCTAGACCCCTGCATTTACAAATTTAAAACACCCACCGATAGGCGTTATGATCATCCGACCGTGACACCGCCATCAACGATTCTTGATTCTCTACTCTTGGAATAACATGAGACATCATATAAGACTAATTAAGAACTTGTATCATCAGGTGATTAAAAGTATGCTTAGAATCAGTGTTTGAATAATCTACCTCGATTTACGTGCCTTTTGGATGTTTTTTGCACTTTTTATAGCAATGCCTATAATTTGAACAACTTTGTGAAATTAAGTAAATAAACATTTAATTCAAGTGTTTTCACCAAGAATTAGGTCAAATGTGCAGGACATATGTGTATAAAAACATGACTTTATGCAACACATCAGTGGATCGCGTACCTTAGTTCATTTCGGTTATAGAAGGTTTTTACTTGTTAATTCGCGATCCAAGTTATGAAGTAGGGTCGCGTATGTTCTGCTAATACGCGATCGCGTGTATGACAACATGATCGCGTATAAGTGTATGAATTGAGTATAACTTATGTTTCAATTATATAATAAAATAGAGGTATTACCCATATTCAAATGAACATTTATTGATTTATGGAACTAATATAAAATATGTTTTTGGAGTATAAAAAAAATCGGGACATTTCAAGTTGGTATCAGAGCTATGGTTTAAGGGATTCGAGTATTTACCGTTTGTGAGTACTTGAACTTAGACCTAGTAGATTGTTATTAGAGCATGATTTAAAATAATTATTTGTAGTAATCATTTTGCAGGGCATGGTTTAAAGTAGTTATTTGCAGTAGTAAAGTATGTGCAAAGTAGCTAATTGCATTTTGTATGTGCACATTAGTCAATTGCATTTCGTATCTGCAAGGTAGTCAGTTTCATTCGTATACGAAAAGTAGTAGATTGTAATTTGTATGTGTAAAGTAGTTATTAAATCATCGAATACTTATGAATCAAGATGTAATGTGATGACAATAACAAAGTACAATGTGATGAGATAATTATTGCTTCTGACCAACGTAATAATTATCACATGATGTTATATTGAGTTATGGAAGTCACATAATATTGAGATGATTTATGACGAACCTGAATTGTGAGTAGCTATGTGTACATTTGTAAATATGTAGTTGAGATATTGAATTATACTAACCCTGTAACTGTCATTATTCCGTTGTAGTAGGAACCATAGGGTTAATTATGACAGGAATAATTACATGTAGAACAAAGCTACCGGTACAGACAAGTGGTTACACGATAAACGGTTAAAGAGGGTTGATTTTTGAAGAGATAGATTCCGGTTGAGGTAAAGTAATTATAACCCACTTAATTATCGTTCTGATGTGAATTATGTAGTAAAAGAGTAGTAATACGAATTCAAGTGGGGGAGAAAGTTATAATGGTAGTAAAAGATATTGTCGACTGTAAATGTTCTGAGTAATCTAGTTTTAAATAGCAATAATGCTATTTCAATCAAAAAAGGGAATCAGTATAGAAACTATTTAAAACTATTGATGAGAAGTAGTAAAATGTTATTAATGTTGATCGTAGAGAATATGGTAGTGACAATGATGTCGTTATTAGAAGAGAGAGAAAGATGTATATAAATACCTATTCAATAGTAGAATCAAGTGTGAAATAGAATAGTTAAATTATAGATGGTAGAGATTAAAATGTAGAAGTCAGTGCTAATTGGTTAGCAAAATATTAATGGGCAAAGCAGTAGAAACTCTAAGAGTAAGTGTTTATTATGAATTCCAGTTAAAGATGAGTAACCCAGAAACATGACTAGTACAATTGTAGTAAGTAGTAGATCCACTTATGCATTGTAGAAAGAAATTATTCATGCTAGTTAGATTAAAATTTATTGAACCATTATGAGATATAGCAAAAGTAAGAATGGTAGCCTATTGGTTTGAGTAGTTTGAACAGTTAGTAAGATTTTATAACATTTTCGTGTTTCTTAACTAAGTGAGTGATGGTTTACTCAATTTGTACTTAATTATGGTAGTAATGCTTGATAATGTAGACATGTAGACTTTGTAGCTAAGTAATGCTATTGTGAGTATAATCACTAACTTGATAAAGTAGATTTGTTGAATATGTAGCCAAGTAGTGTTATAGAGAAAATGAACACTAACTTGATGAGTAGTAGTAAAGATGATTATAGATGAGAAGTTTGTAGTATGAGGGATCACTAATATTTGAAATTATCAATGTAAGTGAAAATGAGTGTACAAGTATTATGATTATTATTTGACTTTAGTTAATTAATAAAATGTGTTGCTATGTGTAGAAATAATCTTTTGAGCATGATCATTACCTTATTATAGTTAAAAATTTGAGAAAAGTTGATATAAATGAGTAATCATTATGTAGAAACCTACAATGTACATGGTAGTTTACATTGATTGTATTCACATTGATTGTATTCACAATTGTTGTAGTGGATGATATGTGTAGCCATGGATCAATGTATTGATCCTTATTTAATCGTAGTTCAATTGTTGTAGTTGTAGTTATTCGTAGATATTGATCAATGATTGATCATAAATTGTTAGAAACTAATCCGAAAGTAGTTAATATTGATTGGAGTTATTACAATGTGTAGAGATCGGATAAAGAGTTAATCATTTTAGTAGATAATATTAAAGTAGTTGTTGTATGTAGCTAATAATATTGTAGTGATTATTAGTATTAATAAGTATTCCTACTCATTGAATGGGAGAAAGAGTAAGATTACTGTAGTGTGTAGTAGTTGAACATGGAGTTGCTCATCATTGAAATAGTTTTTAAGTGTATAGTATTGTAGCCATTGTTATGTAATCGTTGACTATTAAGTTTATCATAGTTGATTGCAGGTGATAAAATGATGTTGAGAAACTAGTAGTTATTGATCGCGCCCCAGCGGTCGGTTCAGGAATCGTTTCCTGTCGTCGCGGAACTTCACGTCAGGGCACACGATCGGATGGGTGGTTTTAAATTTATAGAGTTGGGGACCTAAGTTTTACTTATAACTACGAATAGCGGTAAGTAATGACTCAGGGTCGTTCTTAAGATCAACCGTATTGTGAAACCAAGCAGTCAAGACGATCGATTCAACTTAGCAGCGTTTGTAAACAAGGGATTTGATCTTTTTGGGTTTTTAATTACTTAGGTCCTAAATTAAACTAAATAAACAGCAAAATAAAATAATAGGTGATAATCAGTATGGAGATGAGTGTTTGTTGTGATTTCATTAGCCTTAAGGGGAGATGATGTTTAGATTGATGTTTTGAAAACGTTATTTCTAAGTACCTGTGTTCTACTTGTTTCAGATACTTATGGTGTAAACACTAGCACCCTACTGGTCCAATTTATTAGACACTATGTCACTGAGTACTAGGTTATCATGATTCTGATCAGATCAGGCTACTCTACCCCCAACACTTTTGAAGACTAGTGACCCTTCTTGGAGTTAACTCCTGTGTAACACCCATTTCTTGGGTCTAGTAGTATTTTAATATTTTCTGACTTAGGATTATTATTTAATGTGTCAGAAAATAGTTTCGATGTATTATTTGAAATTAATTGGGAAAAGAGTCAAATAATTTATTGTGACTAGTAAATTATTAATTGTTTTAAATTAACATAGTTGACGGTAAAATAAAATAGATTTTCCCCGTAAATTTTGACACCCGACGATTTAGGCTTACTGATTAACCTACTAGAAACCTTAATTATGTGTTTTTAGTTTCGTATTAGGCTAAATACTTGTAATTACTTGTGACTAGTTGAATATTTATGTGAATATACGCCTACGTAATTGTTTTATACTACACTTACGTAATTAGCTGTAATTACGCGAAACAACTGGACGGAGTCTGACAAACTATACGACGTTGGTGAAAACATTTCTATAAATAAATTTAATATATTTTTAGAATTTAGTTATCATTATTTATTATTTTGTTAAAATAATACACGAAAAACCTAGACGTTTCGATTAAAACGTCTCAAACGCAACGAAAAAGTGCAAACTGAACCCGACAACCAAACGAAACCCTAATTAATATTTTGACAACTCAAAATAAAGTATTTTTATAATACTTGAATGGAAAAACATCTCAAATATATCGTTAATTAAAATGCCACAAAATAACGTTACACGATTTAACCGAATAACGAAAATAACGAGTAAACGACCTCCGATCGCAACACAGTATGAAAACAAGAATTAAATCACCAAAAATCCACCCCATGGGGCCCTCAAAAATCTGCGACCACCCCCTCTTCCACTCACCATCCATGCATTTTGAAATCATGAGGATTCCCTTGTTAGACCACTTAACTCACATGCAACTCTTACATCCTCTCTCATTTTTCACATACACTCAACTCACATTTGCTCTCAACTCCTCTCTCTCAAAACTCTGGAGTTTTCTCAGCCCTAGAACCACCAAGAATAACCACCATAAACCACCACATCACCACCTACAACCACCACCTAAATACTACTCTATTCTTCAAGATTTTAGCAAGGAATTGAAGCTCAAGAACATCCCATCTCATTTCTGTCCAAACATCTCCATTTTCATCATTGTGAGGACCATTCTAACTTGCTGATACTCTTATTTACATGTATTTAAGTTCACTCAACCATGTTATGTGTGACACCCGGTTAAAAAGGGCCAAAATTAGCAGCCAATTTAAACTTTAAACCTTAGTACTTAGTACTTAGTACAAGATGATACGAAAGTATTGGATATTATATATGTATTTATATATATATATATATATATATATATATATATATATATATATAACATAAAGATTATTTAGTCACGTACAAACAAATATGAAAGAACGCGTAATCTTAAATACGGATGTTGGTGAAAAATATTTTCAAATAAAGTATTATTGTCAAGAATAATAATTATTTACTCCGTTAGAAATCTAAATACATTTTGGACACAGAAAACTATCCGTAAGTTCAAAGTAAAACAAAGACATAATTTTATAGCCAATCAAAAGTGTTTTTATAAAATACTTCGATTTAAAATATAAACGATTATATTCTTAGAAATTTATCATTTTAAAACATTATACTACATTACGATCGGGTACAAAAACACGGGTACTTTGTACTACAAACGGGAGCCAACCAACTCCAATAACTGAAGTTGGTCAGCTCCTTCATGAAGCTAAAGCCGATCAAACACACCTCTCACTTTCATTCATTTTCTTCTTCATCTCTTCCTCTCAATCTCTCGGCTCTCTCTTTTCTCTTCCAAGAATAACAACAACAACATCAGTAACAATCATCATCATCATCATCATCATCATCATCATCATCATCTTCATCATCATCACACTCATCTTCATCTTCTTTGATCATCATCACCATCCGGATCATCATCCTCATCCTCAAGGGTTCGATTTCAAAATTGTAAGGAAATTTTAATCTACACTTTAAATTCATGCTTAAAACGTTTATATGATCATATTATGTTGTTCTATTAAGTTGATTATGTCCAAAAATCGAACCTATACTTGTTTTCCCAACTGATTTCGCGAACAGACCTGAAAGTGGTACCTGAGCCAAACAGCTGGAAATCATCAGCCGAACGGCTGGATTTCCTTAGCCGAACGGCTAGGTCCTCCATAGCCGAACGGCTAGGTCCTCCATAGCCGAACGGCTGGAATACTCAAACAGAACAGTTTTTGTAAAAATGCCGAAGAATTTCACAAGTGTTCTCAGGGTAGCTTCTCGATGAAAAATTTATTATAACGGTTTGGGCTAAAAGTTACACGGTCACTCGAAAACGGCCCAATGATCAAGGCTATGTACCATAGCATAGGCGGTTTTAGGCCTTTCAGGGTCGTCTAGGGGTTGAAAAGGGCATATTTCAGTTTTCGGATCCGTACCAAATTTGGTAACTTATGAAATAAAATGTAACGGATGTGACGAACTTGAGTAACAACTAAACTTATACGATACGACTTACACACGAAACACATATACTTTTATAAGTACAACAAATCATGTATAATAATAATAGTTTGAAATTATTATTACAAACCGTCACCAACGAGCCGTATACCTTTTCACAAACAAAAACACAAACACTTATACGGATGGTTTAGTTAAACATCCACTTACTCGTTATAATCTCACATGTTTAGGGCATTAGGAGATTACCTTTGGAACAACTCACGTACTTTAGGATTGCTTGCTCTTCAGGTGAGTCTCACGGCCCCTTTTTACTATCTTTACTTTAGGGGAGATGCATTGCTTGTTTTACTTGTATACATATATGTATGTATGGTTTTACCGACTTATAAATTTACTACTTGATAGACATACTACTTTACAAACTTTATAGACTTGCTACTGTACAAACTTACTATCTTACTGACTTATTAACTCACTACTTTACCGACTTTACCAACTTACAAACTTACCGACTTATTGACAGGCTTTACTGCTTACAAACTTACCGACTTATTGACAGGCTTTACTGCTTACAAACTTACCGAATTCAGTGTCGTTGCGATTCCTGATGGTGATGCGGGCGCAGCAGGGGTTTTAAAATTTATATTTTGCGGGGTTTAAATAATACGTACTACCTACTCTGGTTAGCAAGTGGTAAGTATGACCTAAGATCGTTCTATGAATCCAAACGTGTGGGAGATTAAAGCTGGTGCTTTCGGTAGGAGATATTTAGGATGAAAAAAAGTAGGTAGGTTTGGGGGTTTTTAAACTAAAGACAGGTAATTAAAATGCAGAAAAGTAAATTACTGGAAAGCAGATAAAGATAAACATGTGATTGCTGAGATTTCGATAATTAATGTTTCAGGATGATAGATTAAATAGGGGCAATACTAATATAATGATTTAAACTATCAGGTGTAAACTCCAGAACCCTACCAACTAAATTTCCCATTGGCATGTCACTAGGAACTAGGTTATCATGATTCTGATCGGAGCGATACACAAACTTCCAATGCTTATCTAGTTAAAAGATAAACAACCTATTTTGGCTTAACGCCGAGGTGCATGAATCAGTAGCGTATCGTCTCATAGGTCCGACCTTTCTTAACCCCTAAAATAGTTTAGTATTTTATTAGCACGCAGATTAATAACTATGTATGTTTTGACCGCTGATTGTGTAAGGCTTAGTGTTTTAAGGTATTTAAATCACGAGGATGTTGTCCTTATTCCTAAGTCTTGTTTTATGCATTAGGGTTTGGTTACTTCAAATTATGACTTGAGTTCTCCTTTTCAAACAGTTATACATCCCTAGATTATTCGCAGTTTATAAAACGTGTTTCATATGCAGGCCATGCCTTTCAGTAATCGGACAGTGTATTTTACATGGTAGTTCGACTGCTTCTTACATCAGACATGCGGTCAGGAGTAATTGACGGTGAATGTGACACTCTAAGCTAACTAAATAAAAAGCGATGCGGAAATATAAACCTAATATGTACAACGAGTGGGTTCACTGTGTCTCACTTGTTACATGTCATGGGCACAGATAACTACTTACCATAATTAAGGTTGATCAAGTCCTAATTACTAGGTTGCAGTCACGTGGATAACTAGAAAGGGTACTCCATAAATTAAACTCAAGTTCATAAAGTCTTAACGGTACAAAGGTCATTAATTCCTATTTTATCTGAACGTGTTTTCGAACATTATCTTATTGTGCGTTGACTTTCGTAGGATACACCAGTTAGTTGCGAAGTTGTATTATCCTTTCGGAATTCCAACTGTAAAACCAGAGCTGATTCCAGTGATGTAACTACCTTCGGTCGTTTATCGACTTCCATACATTTGTACTCCGTATAAAACGTTTCCAGTACTATATAAGATAAACTGTCGAATAGGGCCGTTACATCACGTTTACAATTGTCGTACACTTAATTATATAACGTCATCCTTACTTATAATTATCTACATCATCAACAATCACAATAATAGACTACTCGCAATTCATGGCAATAGACAAATCACATACAAGACAATAATACATAATTGAAATATGAAATAAAGCAAGTATGATAAAGGTTTCGATATCACCCGGAAATAAATGCGCAGCAGCGTATTATTATGACAGACAACTCGTTCACACGTACAAAGATGAATCTCCAAACTCCTAACGTTCGCTCTAACCTCTATGTTAATCCGTAGATTAATTACAATAACCCTAGACTAAAATATGAGAGACTTTTAGAGTGAGAAAGTGAAAATGGAAGAATGAGAGTCTAAGTATTGGTGTGTGTGTTTTGTGTATGAGTTGGTGTGTTGAAATGAGAGCTAGGGGCTGCCTTTTATAGAGGAAATTCGGCTCAAGTTAGCACCCCCAAGCTCATGATAGCAAAAGGTGGAAAAGGTAGTGGCACCAGGTACAAAAGGCGAAAAAGGTAGTGGCACCAGGTACGAAAAGTAGGAAAAGGTCTAGCACCAGGTACGAAGAAGTACCAAAAAGCGCAATCCGTGCGGGTGACGGGCAGCCGGCGGCGGCTGGCTGGCTGGCGGCGGCGGCTGGCTGCCAGCAGCACCAATCCGCTGCCGGTTGCTGCGTTTCTCGATTCGTGTGTGTTTTCTTCGTTTCGCGTCCGTTTGTGTTGATTCTTTTTGCGTTGGATTCGTAATTCAAAAATGAAGATTTTGATGAAAATAAATCCCAAAAATATGTCTCTGAACTTTAGATGTGTCGTACGAATCGTTTGGATCTTCCGGCGTGCGTAGAATCTTCGTTCTTCGCTCGTTTTAGTTGATTCTTCTTCTGTTGGATTCGTAATTTGAAAACGAACATCTTGGGTCAAATAGATGTTGGTGATGGGCTCTTTTGTCTTGAAACCTCGTTCCGGTGTCTGGAATCTTTAAACATGCGTGGAATCTTCGTTTTCTGCCCGTTTTGCTTGATTTTTATCATGCAACCTTGTTTTTCCCATCTTGGCATAATATTACAGATTTGTAATGTTTTTGAGTCAAAGTGCCAAGAATTGTTCCAGAATGAGAGAGATATCTATAGTAAAAACGTGACTTTTTACGCGATATCAAGTATCCCACACTTAGAACTTTGCTTGTCCTCAAGCAAACTCATTCTTAAAAGCTTCTGGAACGATTCTAATTGCATCAGTTTTTTTTGAGATGCCCTTTTTCAAAGGATATAAAGTTACCGTTATGAAAGAGTTTTGTAACCGAAACTAAAGGTTTATTGAATTCGATACCTTCTTCGAGCAACATGATGATTATGACTAGGCAAATGCAACATTCTCGTCATAGGCTTGATCGAGAATCAAATCTCCATCACTTTTGATGAGGACGGTACTAACCATTCGAGATATCTTGGAAGGAATCGGGTATTTTCGGTGTGAAGAAGGTGTGAGGGTTTTCCTTGTATTTTCTCGAAACTTTTTGAGAGAGTTTCTCTAGAATTTCTCAGATTTTGAAAGGACTACATAGCCTTTTTCTTTGGAATTTTTCTTTTCTTGGCCCTTTTTCTTGATCCTTGGGCTTTTTTTTTTTTTTGAGCAGCTTCTGCTGAATTTCTTTTTCCTGGAGCTCCTTTTACGGATGATGCTCATCCTTTGGGGAACGCTCCGATGTAAGCTTTTTGCTGAATTTCATTTCTTGGAGCTCCTTTTACGGATGATGTTCATCCTTTGGGGAACGCTCCGATGGCTTTGTGTTAGGCTGCAGAAGTCTTGGAATATCTTTGAGAATTCGTTGGAAAATGATACTTCTGTAGGTTCGGGACGAATGTTAGGAGGTTTTGATTGGGTGTGAAGAGTGAGTGTTGAGTGGGTGGATGTTTGATGGTGGAAGGTTGTTTGGGATTCCTTAGAAGTTATCAAGATGGGTTGTACGTATGACACTCATCGGTGTGATCTTGAAATGCATTTCAAGAGCAAGTTCTAATTCGAATGCGTATATCGGTGCCTGGTCATGTATTGCCTTTTTCGTCTGTATCTTATTCTAAAACAGTTTTGTTTCGTTGTCAAAACTCGTTCCTTGCTGTAATTTATTCTTTTGAAAGATAGGATTTCTAAAGAACGATGTTTTTGAATCTGAAAATTTTGAAATTTTATTCATTTTTAGCTTTTAACCGAAAATTTTGTTTGACTTACGGACAAGGGGTAAAAACTTGCGGTCGATGGCCGTATATCCCACACTTAGACGAACATTGTCCCTAATGTTCGAATCTATTTGTTGAGTACCTCTTGTTGAAGTATCCCACACTTAGAGATTCTACTTACTATTGGATTGTTTCGTAGTGTGGTTTTTATTATCCCACACTTAGTTTTTGGAATATCGAATGAGGCAATCAAAGCGGGTAGAGGGTTTTGGAACGTTGTACCGCTTTTGCCGTGCACGTTATCGACGCCTTTTTGGAAGTCTGCTGGTCCGTGGCTTGTAGCTTATGGCTCTCGGCATTCTTCATTGTGTGGTCCACAGTCCTCCTTTGCTTAGGTCTTCTATAGTTTTTCAAACAAACCACTCAACTCAATCAAGTAATCGCTGCTGATAAGAAAAGTAAAGTAATAAAATGATAAAAGTAATAACTGGATAGATGTGATGTCTATGCATCCACAGTACATCAAATACACATAATAATAATAAAGTCTTGGTAGAAAATATAAAGAAGTAAGAAGGCAGAGTAATCTATTGCTCGACTGGTGGTACTGCAGTTGAAGATGCTATGGGAGATGTCTCATCTGATGAGGAGTCATCGTGCTGACAGTGAGTACCCTTATCTGATGCATCCCTATCATCCTCTGCGTCTGGTGTACCCATGGTGAATATCCCGTCATGTATCAACTGATCAACAAACTCCCCTGCGGGCATGTCAAAGCTATAGAGTGGAGTCTTATGTATCCCCTGCTGAGAGTGCTCTCTGAATAGATCGGTCTGTCTGTGAGAAGATACTGGAGCAATCGGTGCAGCTGCAGGGCTGGTGCTCCTGAGAGTCCTATGACTCTGAACAAAAGTGGCTCGAGTAGGGGCTCTAGATATCCTACTGCTACTCGAAATCTGTCCTCTAGCTGAGCCGACGACTGAGGGAATCTGCTGTCTCTGAAGGGGGATCTGTGCTCATGGTGCCTGTGGCCTGAGTGGGGCTGTCCGAGGTGGTAAACCATGGCCATGGATTGGATGTCGGCGAGGTGCTGGAGTAGGAGCTGCAGGGGGATACAAATGTGGTGAGGCTCGGCCCATCCCGCACGGTATGTCCGGAAGTGGGCTCACTGCTATCCCTGCGATCTGCTGCCTAATAGCTCTGTAGCTTCTGACTTGCATCTGCATCAGCCAGTACCAGTAATCGGGTCCTGGGGGTGTCCCGTAATGGTATATATAAGGTGGTATCTGGGCTCTAGGGGCAGGGACAGAAGGTCCTGGCCTAGTAGGCTGTGGCGGTGCAACTGGCACATCAGAATCTCGTGCACCCTCATCTGAATCAGAATCTGAACTTCGGGCCTCTTTCGGTTGCTTCCTCTTTCTGGACTCCCTAGGTAGGACTAGACCCGCTACCAATGTGTCAATACTCTCAGGGTCTGATGATCGTGCCCTGATGTAAACGGTACCATCCTTCAGAATCCTAAGTTTATCCATTTTCCTCAGAAAATCATAGTCTATTGGTTGGGAACTCCATCCTGGCAGGCTTTTAAACTGTGCTATCTCCGTCGTCCTAATCAATCCCATTTTCCTAATCAACCTAGTAATTACTGGGCCCATGAATGATCTTCTTGCACCAAACTCTTTCTCTTCCAAAATCCGCTGGGCAACTAGATGGGCAACCTGAATATTTCTCCTATCGACGATACACGCCATCATGATAACATCAAACTCAGACACTCGGCCATTAGACGTGTGTTTCCCATCAAGTGAACAAGCCAACAGTTTATGCAAAATCTGCATAACTGGGTCTGTGAGCTGGGTAGCTTTAATACCCGAGAAATATGGCTTTGGCGACCAATGACTCCATGCCTCTGCGGTGGTAGTCGTGAGAGACATCGTGGTGGCTCCATCAGTAAACAGGGGTGAATCTATCTCTTCTGGTGTATAGAGATCTAAGTGACGTGCAAACTGAGCCAATGACAAGGTGAATAGGCTCCCCATATATCTAAATGTGATCACCCCGTCTTCCACTCTACTCCCTGTCTCGAATGTATAGGTGGTCATGAATTCGGTGATCATCTCCATATACACCGGTTCGTCAATGCTGAACAATCTCTTGAAAGACTCAAATTGCTGACCCTCTATCGAGTAACTGAGTAGACCCTCTAATTTCTGCCTGAACCCCAATATCTGTAGCTTTTCCCAATCTACATATCTAAAACGGCCAAAAGGTTTATCTCTCCATATTCGTGCCATCCGGTCGTATGCTGGTGTTGTACTAAGGTATGCAAGAGATCCTGTAAGTGGACGTGCTGGTTTTAGCTTTTTCTTCATGGTACCTGAGAACACGAGAAATTTAAAGTAATAGGTCTTAAGAAAGGTAGAAATTAAAGCACTTTTCGAATTTTCTAATGGGACATTCGAAATGAGGGCTTTAAATTCTTGACAGTCCAAAGATTACAGTAAATATCAAATGCCCCCAAGTAACAATAGTGAGGCAATCATCAATGTGTAGAAACATATAGTCATGGGATGGCGGTAACTTGACTTGTGAAGTAATGTTGTTTACAAAGTCTGGTGTTTAGCCAAATTTGAAACGTCATTATTTCACAGTTTATAGTTTCATTGTATATTTTTGACTTTTAAAAGTTCAAATTGAAGTAACGTTTTTGAATAAAAATTGCAATTAATTTTAAAAAGAAATGCAATACTTCAAATTGACTTTTTAGGTCAAAACTTACTTCGGACGATAATTCCAATTTGTCCGCATACCAAAATTATAACCTAAGCATGTAATCATTGTTTTTAGGCATTTTCCTACTAGATAGCAAGCTAGGTCATGCACAAAAATTATGTCATCCATGTGTTTGGTTTTATTTAAGGCTTTGGTTTCTAGTAATAATTCTATATTGCCTATTTTGACTAGTCAAGAAAGTACAAGTGTCCTAGTAAGCAAGGTTTTCAAGTAATTTTTAATTTACTATCATGCATGCTAGTTAACTTTTTGTTGACTTTCAAAAGTTAAATTTGCTAATCCTAATTTATCCGCATTATGCAATTAACATAGGGCAATCATTCAAAATACCATAATTACTTAAATATCTAACAACTAGCTCTTAATCAAGCTAAATTCTAGACTTAATCAATAAGTTAAAGTACATCTTCTTGAAAGGTCCAAACTAGTATGAATTAGCATGGGTAAGTGGTAGTAGCATGTAGTTTCTAAGCATTCAACCAAGAAAAATAGCAATTCCTAGTTACTAGCTTAGGTAACTTCATAAAATGAGAAACTTTAAGCTTAAAGTGGTTTTCTTATGATCATACCTTGTTTTAGTGTGTTATGCTTCAAAACGAACGTACAATCGAGAATATCATGCAATGAGGAGACATGAAATTAGAGAGGTTGGTGAAGATTGAGTGGTGATCCATGGTGGGTTTAGGGTGGCCGGTTTTGTGAGTGAGGGAGGAAGGAGAAGAAAAGTTTTTTTTATGTTATTTTTGAATTATGGGATCAAATGGAAGACTTGTGGTCCATGAGAATATTTGTCATGTACCCTATTCCTTACATAGTCCCCTATGTACTTCTAAGTACTTCTCTAGATTAATTCCTAAGGTCCCACTAATGATGATTACAAATCCTAAACGTATTTATTGTAACTAGTTACTTGTTAGTCTTTCGTTACGTTATAAACAATTTAAGATGCGCGTACATTTTTGTGGAACAATTAAAAAGTAATCCTGAGATATTAATCTTAAATTATTTTTGGTTGTTTTAAAATTAGTTGTCTGACGTGGACTTGTTGAATGTACATGTTTCGGCTAAAAGCTTAACGTTGTACGTTCTTGTTGTCGCACACGTGTTTTCAAGCAAAAATTTAAAAGCGTTTTTTTTTTTCAAAGGAAATTTTCAAAATTTTATTATTTACTATATTTATACTAAAATATGCTCATTTAAAGTCGCGAGCTTCGACCTTTTTCGGAAGGAATTGTTTTAAGATTCGTTCCGATCCCTCCATAGGGAAAGGGTCGAGATTTGCTCCCTTAAGCGAACGTTTTTCAGCACAAAACATTTTGAAAGTTCCAAAATGGTGTTATAAACTAAATAGTAATGACGATCCTCTAATCCTAGGACTTCTCGTTCTTCGTATCCTAAATTGATAAGATCACCAATTAACTTATTGTACGTTTTCCTTATCTTTTTAGGGTTTGACAAACCGACGCGTGGACCTTGATCCTTGTAATTAAGTTCGTGAGTGAGTTTATTCATGACTTCCAGAAATGCATTCTCTTCCTGTGAATCAGGGTTTCCGGTTGTAGACTTAACTATCCTACAGAGGTCACTGATTGTGGATTTTTGTACGGAAGTGAAAGGGTATTTGGTAAAGGCAAAGATTCGAGTAAGCTTAACGTGAAGGTCTTTTCTTTTTGTGAAGAAAACTGTGTCGATTCTTTCCTTGGTGGAATCAGGAAAAACGTCTCGTAATTTTGAGATTAGGTAGGAGGCGGGGTCAACAAAGAAAGGAATTCTACCAGGAATGATGATAGAAATCATCGGATCTTGTTCTTCCCAGAACTCAAGTTTGTTGATCATTACGGTGACACTGTGATTGATTAACATCATAGATGTTGGAAGAAAATCCATGTTGGCGAATGATTCAAAAAGTAGATCTAAATCTGCTATAAACTTTAGTTCTTGGTCTCTGAAATTTGTGGGACTGCTTTCGCATTCATGACTTGACAGGCGAAGAAGGAATTCTACTTGTTTTTCTATCTTGGCAATCGTTTCTCGTTGTTCGTAGGAATACGGGAGATCGACATAGGTTAAGTGCCTGACGAATGCTGTATAGACATCTACCCTATGGGAAGGATTGAAAGAAGCACCGAGGTGGCGTTCTTCAAAACAAGGTTGTTCCGGCTCGACTGATGGAACCTTGTCCACCACTCGGTAAATGGTGTATTGGTGGTTGTGTGAAATGAATGGAAAGATGCCGTAATTCCGAGAATCGGGCGTAGTTTTAGAATACACCGATGTTTCAGGAATGAGGGTGATTAGGTCACAAGACTTCGGAGGTTTTTCTTCAAAATTATCTTCAGGAAAATAATCGAAGTGGGAAGAATTTTGTAAATCAGGTAGGTGTAAAGTTGGCGAGTGATCTTCTGGAGATGATGCAAGGTCAGGTAACTGGTCCGTGTCATCAAAATCCAGGCAATAGTTTGGAATTGAAAGTGAGGTCCTATATTCTTCTTGGGTGTTGGAGGTTTCTTTAGTTTTAGAGGAAGAAGGTGAAAAGAAATCAGATCCTAACTCTTTTTCTAAGTAATCGAAGAATTCCGTATCATTCATTGAAATGAAGCAAGAAGTGAGTTTTCGAGTTGTCATTTGAAGTTATCCTAACTTAATTAATACTAATTACTTAAATTAACTTTCGAAGGATTTCTAAAAAGATTTCAATCGGAAGGGTCTTCTAAATATTACTACTTAAGGCGGCTTTGAATCGTACGTTTGTGATTCCCCGGCAGCGGCGCCAAAAACTTGTTGCACCCGCAACCGTCGGTTCAGTGTCGTCGCAATTCCTGATGGTGATGCGGGCGCAACAGGGGTTTTAAAATTTATATTTTGCGTGGCTTAAATAATACGTACTACCTACTCTGGTTAGCAAGTGGTAAGTATGACCTAAGATCGTTCTATGAATCCAAACGTGTGGGAGATTAAAGCTGGTGCTTTCGGTAGGAGATATTTAGGATGAAAAAAAGTAGGTAGGTTTGGGGGTTTTTAAACTAAAGACAGGTAATTAAAATGCAGAAAAGTAAATTACAGGAAAGCAGATAAAGATAAACATGTGATTGCTGAGATTTCGATAATTAATGTTTCAGGATGATAGATTAAATAGGGGCAATACTAATATAATGATTTAAACTATCAGGTGTAAACTCCAGAACCCTACCAACTAAATTTCCCATTGGCATGTCACTAGGAACTAGGTTATCATGATTCTGATCGGAGCGATACGCAAACTTCCAATGCTTATCTAGTTAAAAGATAAACAACCTATTTTGGCTTAACGCCGAGGTGCATGAATCAGTAGCGTATCGTCTCATAGGTCCGACCTTTCTTAACCCCTAAAATAGTTTAGTATTTTATTAGCACGCAGATTAATAACTATGTATGTTTTGACCGCTGATTGTGTAAGGCTTAGTGTTTTAAGGTATTTAAATCACGAGGATGTTGTCCTTATTCCTAAGTCTTGTTTTATGCATTAGGGTTTGGTTACTTCAAATTATGACTTGAGTTCTCCTTTTCAAACAGTTATACATCCCTACATTATTCGCAGTTTATAAAAACGTGTTTCATATGCAGGCCATGCCTTTCAGTAATCGGACAGTGTACTTTACATGGTAGTTCGACTGCTTCTTACATCAGACATGCGGTCAGGAGTAATTGACGGTGAATGTGACACTCTAAGCTAACTAAATAAAAAGCGATGCGGAAATATAAACCTAATATGTACAACGAGTGGGTTCACTGTGTCTCACTTGTTACATGTCATGGGCACAGATAACTACTTACCATAATTAAGGTTGATCAAGTCCTAATTACTAGGTTGCAGTCACGTGGATAACTAGAAAGGGTACTCCATAAATTATCTTCAAGTTCATAAAGTCTTAACGGTATAAAGGTCATTAATTCCTATTTTATCTGAACGTGTTTTTGAACATTATCTTATTGTGCGTTGACTTTCGTAGGATACACCAGTTAGTTGCGAAGTTGTATTATCCTTTCGGAATTTCAACTGTTAAAACAGAGCTGATTCCAGTGATGTAACTACCTTCGGTCGTTTATCGACTTCCATACATTTGTACTCCGTATAAAACGTTTCCAGTACTATATCAGATAAACTGTCGAATAGGGCCGTTACATCACGTTTACAATTGTCGTACACTTAATTATATAACGTCATCCTTACTTATAATTATCTACATCATCAACAATCACAATAATAGACTACTCGCAATTCATGGCAATAGACAAATCACATACAAGACAATAATACATAATTGAAATATGAAATAAAGCAAGTATGATAAAGGTTTCGATATCACCCGGAAATAAATGCGCAGCAGCGTATTATTATGACAGACAACTCGTTCACACGTACAAAGATGAATCTCCAAACTCCTAACGTTCGCTCTAACCTCTATGTTAATCCGTAGATTAATTACAATAACCCTAGACTAAAATATGAGAGACTTTTAGAGTGAGAAAGTGAAAATGGAAGAATGAGAGTCTAAGTATTGGCCGTTACATCACGTTTCCGTGCGGGTGATGGGCAGCCGGCGGCGGCTGGCTGCTAGCAGGCGGCGGCTGGCAGGCGGCGGCGGCTGGCTGCCAGCAGCACCAGTCCGCTGCCGGTTGCTGCGTTTCTCGATTCGTGCGTGTTTTCTTCGTTACGCGTCCGTTTGCGTTGATTCTTTTTGCGTTGGATTCGTAATTCAAAAATGAAGCTTTTGATGAAAAGAAATCCCAAAAATATGTCTCTGAACTTTAGATGTGTCGTACGAATCATTTGGATCTTCCGGCGTGCGTAGAATCTTCGTTCTTCGCCCGTTTTAGTTGATTCTTCTTCTGTTGGATTCGTAATTTGAAAACGAACATCTTGGGTCAAATAGATGTTGGTGATGGGCTCTTTTGTATTGAAACCTCGTTCCGGTGTCTGGAATCTTTAAACGTGCGTGGAATCTTCGTTTTCTGCCCGTTTTGCTTGATTTTCATCATGCAACCTTGTTTTTCCCATCTTGGCTTAATATTACAGATTTGTAATGTTTTTGAGTCAAAGTGCCAAGAATTGTTCCAGAATGAGAGAGATATCTATAGTAAAAACGTGACTTTTTACGCGATATCACTTTACTGCTTACAAACTTACCGACTTATTGCCAGACTTACCACTTTACAAACTGATTACTTTACAGACTTGCAACTTTACAGACATAATACTTACAGACTTAACTACTTACAGACCTTACCGACTTACAGACCTACAGACTTACAGACTTGCATGAGTTACGTCTTAATCCAATGAAGTCCTCTGAATCATAGTTGTTAGTTATGGGATAAGCGCGAGTTTTAGTATATGGATCCATGTGGGGCTGACAATCCCCGAATGGGGTGGTAGCGTCACCATGAACCGTACTCGTATAAACAAGTGTTTTCTACTCGTTTCGTATGAGTGTTTTTGGATTAGCACTTACGGGGGCAAATTACAGACTTGTTAAGCTTCGACTATGATGGCTCATGGCAGACCTTACTAACCTAATTACCTTGGCGTAATTGATACTTACTTACTAAATTACCGTTGTGTAATTGATACTTACTTACTAAATTACAGTTGTGTAATTGATACTTACTTACTAAATTACCGTTGTGTAATCGATACTTACTTACTGAATTACCATTGTGTAATTGATATTACTTACATAATTACCATGGTGTAATTGTTACTGCTTACATAATTACAATTGGTGTAATTGTTTCTACTTATTGAACTGTGCTGGATTTTCTATTACTATATACTACAAACCTGTGAGATTCACCAACCTTTTGGTTGACGCATTTTTGTAATGCATTCTCAGGTACGCAGCCACAGTAGGATGACCCAGCAGGATCTACTTATATGCTAAGCTAGTACGAGTCGCATGCATACACACTTATTAAGATTTTACTCGCATTATCTTTTGTACTATGATTATGTATTTAAAATCTTCAAATTCATTTTGTGAACTCACTAATGATGTATACTTATGACTTAAAACCTTGTACTACTTTTGTAATGTAATGTATTTTCAAAAACGTCTCATTTAGAGTCATTTGCTTAATCTTTGGCTTGATATTTGATTAGTTACACCAAAAAATAATCGCTTTCGCAAAGCATTAAATTGGAGGTGTGACATTATGTCAAACCCATACCTAAAAACAACTTTTCTTAACTTAAAACTCATGAATATGTAAAGAAACTTTCTGTCCTGAAAAATGTGTTCAGTTCCACGATTTTTAGAAAAATCAATTCTTCACGAAAATGGACGTTTTTATAGTCTAATATTAAGTTCAAAATGTTAGCTTTCAAACCACACTAACCTCATATTTTTCTGAGCTAATTTACTATTTTTATAAATTTATATAAAAATACCTATACAATCTGTTCCAAAAATTTAGAAACTTTACCCTTAGTATTTTGGCCATATCTAGAGCTACATATCTCCAAATGACCTGAAACCATAGCTCAAATTTGACATATTTCATTTGATAAACCTTTCATGTTGACAACTTTTACTAGTTCCATGTATCTTTTTCCCAGAAATGTAATCTTCATGGATGTGTCCAGATTGGTCAACTATTGGACCTCAGAGGACACATGTAATTTTTATAAATACTTAGACTTCTCTAAAGTTCATATATTTAATTACTGAAAGTAGATAACTTATGGGGAAATAACTAATATTTTTCTTGAGAATTAATTCAGAATGTAAAATTTTATAAAAATCCAACAATGAGACGTATTTTCTGGAAAACATAAAGTGTGGACTGATTTTGGTAAAACTTGAAAACTGACACTTGCGGACTTGCTATTTAGGGAAAAACTAAGTTTTTGGGGCTTATGAACATATTTAAGGGCTTGGGAAAAGATTCGGGTCAAACCGAGTATGTTTGACCAAGTCAACAAAAACGGGACTCAGTTTCTAAAAATGGCAACCTTAATATTTTTGGTAAAACGGAAACCTTACTATTTTTGGCAAAAATGGTAATTATAAGGGTTTGGGTGACTTATTAAGTAACTTGGCCCAAAAACGAGTCTAGAAAACACTCCCGAATGAAAAATCGACACTTAAAACACTTGAACCAAATATTTTAAGTCCCAAGTAGAGACACTAACAAAGTGATGCCACAATTTACTAGTGATGCTACAATTTCTGAAAATATTCTAAGTCTCAAGTAGAGACACTAACCTAGTGTTGTCATTAACATAATGCTTAAAACTTGATTTGCACTAAGTATTGAACTTGAGTAACAACTTATTACAACAACGAGACTACACATGATATATACTAATGCATAGTATACAATGAAACAAAATTAATAATAATGTCTTAACAAATTAATATTACAAACTTGCACCAACGGGTCGTACACGTTTTTGATAAACATATTTGAACAAACATACTTGGACATACTAGTTGAGTGAACTAGCCTTAGGTGGACATTGACCCTCCACCTACACGATTGGCTTAAGTGGACATAAATCCCCACTTATACAATAGCTATAGATGGCCTTTTGAGACATCTACTTATACCCAACCTTATACATTTTTAGGACGTTAGAACGTTGCCCACCGGCTTGCTTGCTTATTTGATATTTGCTTGCTACTTGCTAACCTAAGGTGGGTTTCATAGCCCCCTTTTACTTGTTTTTGAATTGTTTTGGGGTGAGAATAGAACACATGCTTTTACAGATTTTTACATAACCAGAAGCAGAAACTTTTACAGATTTTACTTGTGATTGCTAGAAACTGAAACAGAAATAGAACGTATACTTATTGCATGAGTAGCATAACTAATCCACCAATAAGACCTCAATTTCATGGTTCGATAATTTCATAAAGCGCGAATAATTGTGAATAATACTATTGGGATTGACAATCCTGTTCGAGCTGGTCGCTCCAGCTAACCCACGGGCGCATAATTATATGAATCAGGATGTGTCCCGGATTAGACACATAGAGGCAGTAGAATTTGTTAAAGCTTCGAATACATGAGCTCATGGCAATAGTATACAGAACATGATTCATACAGAAACTTTATTATTCAAAACTTGATTATTCAGAAACTGTACTATGTTACAGAACTTCATTACACAGAATCTTTATGATACAAAACATTATTTTACAAACAGGGAACTTGATTTTTATATAATTACTTTACAGATTAAACCTATGAACTCACCAACTTTATGTTGACCCTTTTAGTATGTATTCTCAGGTTTACAGATGCAGTAGGACTACCCATAGGAAACAGGATAGTATGATGCTTTTGGAAAGCATAGCTCGAGTCACATATTTTCAAACAGGAGATTTAAATTGCATTACGACATTTTGTATTAACGATTATGTATTATAAATCTCTAGAATATGTTTACGAACTTTAGAATCTTATGTAAACTTTTATTTATGGAATGTAACATTTTCAAACGTCTCATATAAAGGTCATTTGCTTTAATCTTTGTGTTGTGATATTTGATTTGGTTGGCGCCCCCGTGACACCTCATACTTCCGCTGCCACGTGTTTTGGGGGTGCGACATAAATGGTTTTTAAGTTCCAGACAATGACAAGTACAAGGAATGAAATTTAAACTTTTATATGATGCACTCACAGGTTTGAGTCGGTTGTTTGATTCTTATCTCCCCATATACATACATACCATACGAACATACATACACATCTATAACCCTAAATCCATTATCCAAATCATGAGGAAACATCAAATTGAAGCTTCTAAACTCGAATTCAAGCTTCTATAATTATCAAAAACAAGGTATGATTATGTGTTCTTGATTTCTATAAACCTAGAATTTGGGGTTTGGGGGTTTTATTTAGTTGATTGGTTATATGATGAAATTGAATCTTGTAGTCATGTTAGGATTGTTAGTTGATGGCTAAATCATGATTATAAGCTAAACCCTAACATAGAAATGAAGAAAATTATGTATGATCATATAGATAGTTTATGGGTTTAGTTGAATATTCATGAATTGAAGCTTGTGGACATGTTAGAGTTGTTAGTTAGTTCTTAATTCATGATTATAACTTAAGCCTAACTTAGAATTGATGAAATTGATATACGTTCATGAAGAAAGTCATGAACTTAATGTGTATTTTAAGAATCAAAGCTCTTAAGCTTAAGTTAGTGGTATATAATTGATAATTGTTGTTAATATGAATCTAAGTATCGAACTTAGTTACTTGTAAAATAGTATGGTAACTAATTACCACTTGATTATTGATAATAGTTAATACCATGTATTGAGATAAGGTGTACTCATAAAATGAGTTGTTATAACTTGGTGATGATTTGTAGTTTGATATAATTAAATTAAGTGAATTATGTGTTATGGATTACTTACTAACTCATTATTTATATTGTATTCTCAGATATGGAGAAAGACTCAGTGACATTAGACTACTGAGTAGACAACTGAGGTATTCGGTGAGTGGATCTGTAATCCTCAGTATGATTTAGTTGTAACAGGTTTGGTTACAATGGGTAACATATTATTATTTTTTTAGTTTTACCATGATGATTATGTTTGTTAGTAATAATACTCTTGATAGACTGTTTAGTCTGACATGATAAGTATTTGAATTTGTGATCACTTGATATATTTGGCCTTCAGGCATCAGTGTTATTGAGGCTAGCATTGGGCTGGGCTTGGGTTTGCTATTGTTTGGATAACGCAGAGTCTTAGTACAAGTATTATTGTTGTAGCCTGTGTTGTTTGGGTTAATAGCACCAAGTAGTCGGTTAAACCTCTGTATGGGCCTGCAGTTGGTTAAGAACTCTGTATGGGTCTGCAGTTGGTTAAGAAGTGTTCTTGGCTGAAGGTCTCCCCAAGAACCACCGGTCCTCATTGTATTGAGATGTTATCTCATTGATATTATGTGATAGTGTTTGTGTCTTCTTGGCTGAAGGTTTCCCCAAGAACCAAGTAATTGATGTGAGATTGTGTGTTTACGATACTTGGCTGTAAACAGAGTTGTTATGCTAAGTTGGGTTGTTGATTATTTATTGACTCACTTAGGTTTGAGCTAATCCCCCATATTAATACTTCTTGCAGGTTAAGGATTTCTTATCGGGTGGGCAAGAAGTTGGACTGGATAGAATGTTTGACAAATAGGCGTTAACTCTGATATATTTTGATAAGAAAATGATGAAATTATATAACACCTCGTTGTGGTATTATTATTGTTGTAATAGTTGTTGTAATGTTGGGTATCAAGTTTTGAAAACAAATTTATGTACATTTTATATTATATATGTTTTAAATATATGCTTCCGAGTCAAAATCATTATTATAATGGTTTAGTAAATGAGAGGTGTTATAAGTTGGTATCAGAGCATAAGTTTGGGTGAATTGAACACTATGGTGTTCAATCCCAAATTTGGATTGTGTTAAGTCAAACATTCCAGGGTGTGGGATTAGTTGTTGTATTAGGATTGGTTAGTTGGATATGTACTATCACATAACAAGATGCGAGATTGTTGTTTTGATTGCAGAGACGGAGGAACATGAGTAACTGACTGGTATTCTCATTGATTCCTCTATATTCGTTGGCATAAGAATATCAGGTAATTTTCAGCAAACCTGTTGAATTTAAATTAATTTGAATTTTTACTTTGCTATGATGATTATGTTAGTAGTAAAGTAAATTGAGTCAGAATGATATGATTCCCCCAGTATGAGTCAATTGATGATTGTTTATGTGTTTAGCATAATTAGTTATGCTGATTATGTGCTTTAGTAAATCATGATAAACTGAATTGATATGACTCCCTATAATGAAATTAATGAGATGGTGTATATCTCAATTAATAGGTTTGAAGTTCTATCGTTGTTTAAATTAGAAAGTGTCAAATGATTGGAAAGTGTACATTTGACTTGGAAAAGTCAAAGTTGAATTTGGTAGTGTCAAATATGGTAATAGCTATGCTATAAAGTAATAAATGTGGATAGATGTTTGTGTGATTAGCCTTGATCATGATTTTGGTTGAATTATGATCTATATATCAAAAGTGGTATGTTGAGTTATATATGTTGTCGGTACACCTTATCCATGATATGGAGTTGACAAATGTTGAAATTGAGTATTAATATAGTTAATATGGTTGAAATTGGTAAAAGTGTCCAATTGGAACCTCAAACGGGTTAAAGAGTCAAAACATGGTAGAATGAGTGTATGAGGGTGACGAATATGCCCACACGTTACAAATGTATATATAAATATGTTGGTAAAAGATTAAGGTCAGAGATTCCATGGATTGGGATTTGGTGTGTCAACAAAAATTGTTTAAAATGGTTTCCATGAGAGAATTGAGGTTTTATAGCTATAATGAGATTTTAATAGAAAAGTTGGTTTTGTTTGACTTAATATAGTCAAAGAAGTGTAAATTTGGTGTTGGACTAGTGGTTATATGGGTTAAGACCCAAACGGGTCATTTAGTGCCCAAATGGGTCGCTTGATGAGATAACGGTTAAAATGAGTAGTGGTTTGGTTATGACTAATGTATAAGTGGCTTTAGACTCTTAATGTGGTATTAGATATGGGGTAAAGAGATCATAACCTGAAGTTGGGTGGTTTGATATTTGACATGTCGACGAAATGTTTAAAAAGGGTCTAAAATGAGTTGTACGTCCGTTTTCTGGTAAAATATATAAATTGAAAAAGTGTATAAATGAAAAGTTTCATTTTGACATATGGAACGTGCCTGCAAAGTTTTAGAGTCTAACTCTAAACGAGTAAAAAGTTATACGTGATTGAAATTGACCAAAAATACGAGTTTTGCTGAAAGTCAGATTTATACTTTAGAACGCGATCCCAATGAGTTTCCTAGATCGCGTTCGTATATGTATTTTTGTCACAGTCTATTTTTGTGCTTGGGAACGCGATCCCAGCTAAAATTCCAGGATCACATTTGCATGTGTATTTCGTGATCAGACGAATTTTTTCTTAAGAACGTGATCCCAAGCTTTTTCCAGGATCGCGTTCGTGTGTACAAATTGTGTAAAAAAATAATTTACGACGTTAAACGTAATGCTTAACGTAGATATTACGTGATAAAATTTTGGTGTCCGATTAAGACGAAATTTACATGGTCACTCAGAAACGGCCCAACGGTCAAAGCTCTTTGGCCATGAGCCCTGGCAGTTTTAGGCAGTTCGGGGTCGTTTGGGGCCTAAAAATGGCATTTTATTGTTTTTCGGACCTTATTTCGGACTTTTAACTTACGTTTTGTATTGGGCTTTTATTTCTTTATACCCAGAGATCATTCCTATGACTAAATACAATATTAAAACTTGTTTTAAGAGGTCCACATATTTTATTGTGTCACACCCCCAAATTTGTTAATTACAGTTATCAATTGATCTGCGGAAGCATTAGATCGAGTGGGGGGTGCCACGTATACAAAGTATATGCTTTCATATCAGAACGTATGATTACAACAGAACATACATATATTAAGATGCCAAGGTTATAAGTTTACAAAAACTTACGATTCATAGATTTGTATAAGTAGAGAAGTATTTAAAGTTTTACAAAATAGGATTTCGTAAATATGACCAAAACATATTTAGTTATACTAAAGAAATCCTATGTCTTCAAAAGTGACATCTTAAATTCACCGTGGGTCGCCTAGTATCCAACATGCATGCGGCTTATATGAGCAGCTAATTCCCGAAAAAACATAGTAAAATGTCAACAATAATGTTGAGTGAATTCACATGTTTTATATCGTTTACTATGGTAAGTTTGTTTTGTAAATCGTATTTCGTTGGAAAAGTCATCCATTAATTTCGTTGTTCAATATTAATTGTTAAAATAGTAGTCAGGTTTTGACTAAAACATTTTCGTAATATAAACACATCAAATCGTATACGTGTGGAAAAATGCTCTAATGTATAAATAGTTCTTAAATATCATTTTGCTGGGGACTTCCCAAAGTATAGTTAGATATTCATTGGGGGTTTCCCAAAATTGTAGTTCGTTAATCGTTGGGGGTTTCCCAAAAGTATAGTTATATAATAGTTTTCGCGTAACCAACAATTCTATAAAGTTTAACATTCATGGGAGAGCAAGGACGGGAATCCCTCGAAGGTTAGATAGACCTTACAGTTAAAGCACTACCTAATTCCATAACCAAAACACGACCAATAAATAGTTGTTGCCTCTAGGACTAATTGAATATACGCTCCGCTCTTCGTTGAAGGGACGTCACTCCGATAGTACTATTAGTATATTCTGTGTCTAGTGTCATCTAGCTAATGGTTATGGTCTGTAGCCACGAGGACTTCATGCACTACAGAGTTGTAAAACTAGATACGTACCAAGATTCGTGGTCATGTTCCCAAAAGTTATAAGTCAAAGTCATTACGTAAGCAGTTCAAGTTTCATAATCGATTAGTTTGTAATAGCAATAATACATTAATAACAATTCGTACAAAAACTAAAAGTAGTTATAAATAGTTGTTGTGTATAGTAGTTAAAACAGTTCTATGTTTTCCACCCCAATTTGAAAAGCAGTAAAACAAGTAAAAGTGGGGCTGTGAACTCACTGGTAGCGAATGCGTGAGCGATAACAGCTAGTAGTAGTAGTAATCCAACGGCGTCCTCAAAGTCCTAGACCCAATAAAAATAGTTATATAAGTATTTGACTACTTGTTTATTCTAAGTGTTTGTACAATATTAGTTGATGATAAATGCGGTTGAAAAATACTCATTATTTTTCGAGTCGTTTTCTTGTTGGGCGTAAGTATATATACCTATATACACTTATTAGTTGAATATATATATTCTTATATATATATAAGATTTGTTGTCGTCGTATAACATATATCGTTCCAAACATTGTCGTTTTTGAAATAAATAATTATTATTGCCTAACATTATTTGTATAAATGTCCGTATAAAATAATGTCCCGCGGTCGTGTACAATTAGTCGTATTATTTATACTATTAATTACTTAACTTATACCAAGTATTTTCATGTTTAATATATGGAAAAAGGCTAAAAATAAAATAACAAAACAAAATGGATCACAGGTTTCGAACCTGTGACCATTTCTTTCCAACCTTCACGTATATGTTTTAAGTTTATATATATATATATATATATATATATATATATATATATATTTTCACTTAATACAAGTTATTTTTTTTTTTAAAATAATAATAAATAAATGAAGTCCAAAACAAGTAACATGTATTGAACCTGTGATCTTTCGATTACATACACAAGACTTAACCAAGTGAGCCACGTGATCCTTTGTTAACCATTCCATATATTTAGTATATATATTCATTAGTAATTTGTAATATATGTTATAATTTGCATACAAAATGACGTGAACCTCTTATCAATCTATACAATCGCGTGGATTTTAAAAGTACGGGATCTAGTGTTAAAATCATAATATGATACCTAATCAATATATATCATGTTTGAATTTAATAAAATGATATATTACATAGTCATCACAATTAAAATCAAAATCTTAAGAATTTATATAAATGAAATAGAAATGGAGAATTAATCCTCACAATGATTTAAGATGATGATTCTGTGATGATGATGATGATATTGTTATAGTCAATTAAAAGGTTGTTTGTTGATGAAGAAGGTGAAGTGAAGATGATGATGCGGTTGGTTATGCTTCTTCTGTTATTACTACTTTCCACTGCTCCTGCTTCTATCCGAATGAAAAGAAAGAAGAAGAATTGAAGTTGAATTATTGGTGGTAGCTGGGTTGTGAGTAATCTGTGTGAGGGAGGGAGCATATACGAGTTTTAAATTCAAGGGAATGGTTCGATACAGTAGTTGTCTCCCAAATTATTGAAGTTTGGTGGTAATTTTTAACCCGTTAAGTTCAGGTACGGGTCCAATTGTGTATCAATTTTCGATTAAATTTTATAATGATATTTTGAGGTATTTCTCCAAATACTTTATTATGAAGGGGAAAAATAATATTTTTATTATTTTTGACCTTTGGGTACGTTTTATAATTGTTTCTGTTCGCGTGTTATATGTTTTAAATAAAACGTATTTTGTTTTCGTTTCTGACTGATCATATAATACTTTCAAATAAAAATATTTAAAAATATTTTCGAGTTACTTTATGAACTTTTGTATCGTTTTATTTATAATTGTAAATAATTATAAATTTTCATAATACTTTTTGACTAAACTTTTGGGCTCGCTAGACTTATCTCACATCAAAAGTTTTCGTTTAATTTTTTTGTTTACCAGAGCGTACCAATGTTAGCGTAGGGGTCTGGTTGAGCCTCTTGTGCTCCAATGACGTATGCGCGTCCGCGAGCAATCTGGTTGTTGGCGTTCTGATTGTTGTTATTTTCGGCGTTACGGTTGTTGTTATTGTTGTTGCGGTTGTTGTTGTTGCGATTGTTGAGCCTTGGGCACTGGTTTCGGTAGTGATTTGGTTCACCGCACTTGAAACACCCATTGGTTTGGCGCACAACATTGGCTTGATTGGGAGGGTTAGTCCTGCAGAATTGTGTTCGATGTTCCCACTGTTCACAGTTACCACAGAGGGTACATTCTCCACCATGATGCCTTCCACATTTCTCACATAGTGGTTTGTTTCCCAGATAGGGTCTTGGTCCAGTCGTGGTAGTAGCAACGTACACTATAGAGTTCCCCAAATGCTTCTTGCTTTGTTGATCCTGCCGATCGTTTTCACCATTGTTCCACTTGCGTTTCTTCTTTCCATAGTTATTAGCATCAGTTTTGTTCGGTGTATCTTTTCCTGACACAGCTGCCTTTGGCAGAGTTCCCATCCTAACTGCGTCGTCAGTTAAACTTTGCGCTAGATCTACAGCGCTTCTGAAGGTAGTTGGCTTAGAAGACATTACTAGGCTTCGGATCTGTGGGGCCAATCCCCGGTTATAACGCTCAATGCGTTTGCTTTCTGGAGTCACCATGTGGGGTACTAAGTGTGCCAGCTCTTGAAATTTCATCGTATAGCCAGTGATGTCAGAACCTATCATTTTGATGTCCCAAAGCTCTGTTTCAATTTTTTGAAGCTCGCTGTGGGGACAGAACTCTTCTAGGATCATCCTTTTCAGATCTTCCCACGAGGTAGCGTAGGCGGTTGCGCGTCCAAGGTTTTGGACTTGGGTATTCCACCATGTCAGTGCCTTATCAGCTAAAGTACAGGTGGCGTACTTGACCATGGTTTTGGGTGCACAGTTGCTGATATCGAGCACAGACTCCATTTTCTCGATCCAGTGAACAATGCCAATAGCTCCTTCGGTTCTGTTGAAGGTGCTCGATTTGCAGGCTAAGAAGGTTTTGTATGAACACCATCGTTGGGTATCCACAGGAGTCTCACCGTTCATAGGGGTTGTCCCGTTGTTGTTCACCCCAGTATCGCGATTTCGACTTGCCTCATGCTGGGCAATAGCTTCAGCAATTCGTCGTTCGACCATTTGTTCGGTAGTTTCCCCAACAGGAGGCGTGGTAGTGCATCGGCTGTTTCGGGTCTTTCATTGCTTAGGTGGCATGATGATTTTCTGCGATGAATGAAATGCAGAAGTCAATGTCAAAATAAGGAATGTGAAAATGAAGTTTCGCATTTTTTTAGTTATCGAGCAATAAGAAGAAATAACGATATCACCATCACGTATCTTATGACTATGAAACGCCTATATGTACTTAGTATAGTATAACCACGTTGGCCAGGCGTCATTATACGATGTTAAATACACACTTCTTTTCATCATTATTCAATACGATCAGGTTCACAAGAATTCAGGTAAGAATGAACGATTTAAGCGTAGTATGGTTCAAAGAGTACAAAGTATGATCAACCATACCATAGAACAAATGAAGTTACTGTACGATAATATTACTCGGCTGGTTCGCGTATATTGATGTGTTAGTGTTATCATGTATCGAGTTATACATATGCAAATGTATGTGTATGCATGAGTGTTGTAACACCCGTCAATTTAGGACTTCAATTAGTATCGAAACTACTTGAAATTTCGGGTATTTAGTTTTATAATACCCTAAATAAAGGTAACATTATGGTGTGAATACGGGCACGCTTACGTGATCTAATTTAAATCGTACACTTATGAACCGGACAATGTCCGACATTAATAAATGGACGTTGGTGACAAAACTTTATAACAAGGTGGACTTATCCAAACAAACGTGATTTTTCAATAATATATTGTGAGAATATATTCCAAGTATTTCTCATTGATAAAAACACCCTGTACACGACAAACACGCACGAAGCACATGAGTCAAGCGAAAACAATTCAAATTATAATTTTATAACTCATTAATTAGTGTTTTGATAAAACATTTCTATTAAAATATTTTGGATATACCTAAACACGAAACACGAAACGACATTTAAACAATCGCGGAATGTAACATAAAAATCGGAGCAACTAGTTCACGAGATCGAGACCCAAATGGGTTAGCCCAAACCCGCGGATCCAAGCCTCAACCCGACCCATGACCCATCTCCTTTAAAACTCCTCCATTCTTCAAATCCTTCCATTTTATTCACAAACACACACACACTTACATTTCCAAAACCCTCTCTTTTCTTTCCCCTTTTCTTCCTTCAAATCAGCAGCAACAGCAATGCCACCGTCACCAAAATCGTTCATCATCATCAACAAGAGAAAGCACAAGGACCGCCATCATCTTCTACCTCACCTTAATCATCTCCATTTTCGATTCTTGGTATGAAACGCCTTAAAACTCGATGTAATTACTTGTAAAGCTTTTATTTACATGCTAGAACATTTACTCAACAAAGATTTGCCCAAAAATCGACTTGAAAATGCGTTTTTATGAAAAAATGTTCGAACAGCTCGTTCTGCGAACCGAGATCTGTTCGTCCTGCGAGGCGAACCCAATTGCGAACCGAAGATTGAACTCGCGAACCCAATGGCGAACCGAACCCACCTGCGGGTAGGCTTGCGAGTCGACCTACGAGTTGACCTACGAGCCGACCTGCGAGTTGACTTGCGAGTCGACCTGCGAGTTGACTTGCGAGTCAACCTGCGAGTGGACTTGCGAGTTGACCTGCGAGTTGACTTGCGAGTCGACTTGCGAACCGAACCTTGTGTTGCGAACTGAGTTCAGTTTGCAGCCTACTGCCTTGCGAGCCGAACTCGGCTCGCACCGCGAACTCAATTCGCACCACTATTTCAGTCCATAACCCGACTTGACCAATTTTCCGAATTTAAATCCTAGATACGATTTTTAATAAAATGACATACATAATAATACCACTCCCGGATAATTTTTACAAACCGTCACCAACGGGCCATACTTGTTTTCAAAATGCAAACGGTTTACTAAACAAACACTTGGACATGTCCTAGTTGAGTGGACAACTAGCATGGGTGATCTTTTAAGACACCAACTCGTTTACTAGTTTACTTACAACCTTGTGCGTTACGGACGCCAGAAGGTTGCAGGATTCTGAGAATCGATACACAGACTTACAACCGCTTTACCTGGTCGATTACACATACGTATTTACTGGACTCAGGTGAGTCTCATAGCCCCACTTTTACTGTTTTACTGTTTTACTTACGGGGTGAGATACATCGCTTATTTTTACGAACACGAGTACTGATTTACATGTTTACCAAACGGAATTGCATGAGTTTTCTCACCATTTATTTGGGGAAGCCTCCTCATCATATATCGTCAGTTATGTACTTAAGCGCGAACACTAGTTAATGGATCCATTAGGGAAATGACCCTCCTCGCCCGGGGTAGTAGCGATACCACGAACCGATCTGTATAAACGGGCGACTATTATTCGTTACTGATGCTTGCTCAATTTTTGAGCATGTCACGGGAGCAAATTTATTATTTACGGGTTAAGCTTCGATTATGAGCCTCATGGCAATGGTATAACTTACTTACTTTATATTGCGAGTATTGCAAATAACTGATTTACGCCTGCGGGCCTTATTAATGAAATCTTGTGTTCAAACTCTTACGTTATTTACAAACCTGTGAGATTCACCAACATTCGTGTTGACCTTTTTAGCTTTGTATCTCAGGTACACATACGGAGTAGAATTCCCTCAGGACCTAGCTAGAGTCGCATGATTTCGACCTTGCATTTAATGGAGATTCTTGGCATTATCTTTTGTATTTATTATGATTATGTAATAGAATCTCCCGCCTTATACGCGGACTCTAGGGAACTTCATTTTGTAACCGGAAACGTTATGTTTCAAACATTTTATGTATGGAAATGTAACTATTTTACAAACGTTGCATATAGATGTCGTTTGCTTTACTTTTGTGCTGTGATATTTGATTAGTAGCACCCCAAGGCTTGCTTCCGCTAAACTATGATTTTGGGGGTGTTACAAGTGTCCTAGCCACGGCTATAGTCTAGATCTCTAAGGTCTCTAAGTCACCAAAGAAATCTAGTTCGCTATAACTAATGGCTCTGATACCAAATCTGTCACACCCCTAAATTTGTTAATTACAGTTATCAGATGATCTGCAGAAGCATTAGATCGAGTGGGGGGTGCCACGTATACAAAGTAAATGCATACATATAAGAGCGTATGATTACAACAAAACATTCATATATTAAGATGCCAAGGTTATAAGTTTACAAAAACTTACAATTCATAGAATCATATAAGTAGAGAAGTATTTAAAGTTTTACAAAATAGGATTTCGTAAATATGACAAAAACATATTTAGTTATACTAAAGAAATCCTATGTCTTCAAAAGTGGCATCTTAAATTCACCGTGGGTCACCTAGTATCCAACATGCATGCGGCTTATATGATAAACATAGTAAAATGTCAACAATAATGTTGAGTGAATTCACAGGTTTTATATCATTTACTATGGTAAGTTTGTTTTGTAAATCGTAATTCGTTGGAAAAGTCATCAAATAATTTCGTTGTTCAATATTAATTGTTAAAATAGTTGTCAGGTTTTGACTAAAACGTTTTCGTAATATAAACACATCAAATCGTAATTTTTGTGGAAAAATTCTATAGTGTATAAATAGTTCTTAAATATTGTTTTGCTGGGGACTTCCCAAAGTATAATTAGATATTCAATGGGGGTTTCCCAAAATTGTAGTTCGTTAATCGTTGGGGGTTTCTCAAAAGTATAGTTATATAATAGTTTTTGCGTTACTAACAATTCTATAAAGTTTAACATTCATGGGAGAGCAAGGACGGGAATCCCTCGAAGGTTAGCTAGACCTTACGAGTTAAAGCACTACCTAATTCCATAACCAAAACACGACCAATAAATAGTTGTTGCCTCTAGGACTAATTGAATATACGCTCCGCTCTTCGTTGAAGGGACGTCACTCCGATAGTACTATCACTATATTCTGTGTCTAGTGTCATCTAGCTAATGGTTATGGTCTGTAGCCACGAAGACTTCATGCACTACAGAGTTGTAAAACTAGATACGTACCAAGATTCGTGGTCATGTTCCCAAAAGTTATAAGTCAAAGTCATTACGTAAGCAGTTCAAGTTTCATAATCGATTAGTTTGTAATAGCAATAATACATTAATAACAATTCGTACAAAAACTAAAAGTAGTTATAAATAGTTGTTGCGTATAGTAGTTAAAACAGTTCTATGTTTTCCACCACAATTTGAAAAGCAGTAAAACAAGTAAAAGTGGGGCTGTGAACTCACTGGTAGCGAATGCGTGAGCGATAACAGCTAGTAGTAGTAGTAGTCCAAAGACATCCTCAAAGTCCTAGACCCAATAAAAATAGTTATATAAGTATTTGACTACTCGTTTATTCTAAGTGTTTGTACAATATTAGTTGATGATAAATGCGGTTGAAAAATACTCATTATTTTTCGAGTCGTTTTCTTGTTGGGCGTAAGTACATATACCTATATACACTTATTAGTTGAATATCTATATTCTTATATATATATATATATATATATATATATAAGATTTGTTGTCGTCGTATAACATATATCGTTCCAAACATTGTCGTTTTTGAAATAAATAATTATTATTGCCTAACATTATTTGTATAAATGTCCGTATAAAATAATGTCCCGCGGTCGTATACAATTAGTCGTATTATTTATACTATTAATTACTTAACTTGTACCAAGTATTTTCATGTTTAAAATATGGAAAAGGGCTAAAAATAAAGTAACCAAACAAAATGGGTCACAAGTTTCTAACATGTAACCATTTCTTTTCAACCTATACTACTTAGGCTAAGTGTTACTTTCATGTATATGTTTTAAGTTTATATATATATATATATATATATGCACTTAATACAAGTTAGTTTTTCTTTTTCTTTTTAAAAAAATAATAATAAATAAATGAAGTTCAAAACAAGTAACAGGTATTGAACTTATGACCTTTCGATTACATACACAAGACTTAACCAAGTGAGCCACGTGATCCTTTGTTAACCATTTCATATATTTAGTATATATATATATATATATATATATCCATTAGTAATTTGTAATGTATGTTATAATTTGCATACAAAATGACGTGATCCTCTGATCAATCTATACGATTGCGTGGATTTTAAAAGTACGCGATCCAGTGTTAAAGTCACAATATGATACCTATTCAATATATATATATCATGTTTTAATTTAATAAAATGATATATTACATAGTCATCACAATAAAAATCAAAATCTTAAGAATTTATATAAATGAAATAGAAATGGAGAATTAATCCTCACAATGATTTAAGATGATGATTCTGTGATGATGATGACGTTATAGTTATAGTCAATTAAAAGGTTGTTGGTTGATGAAGAAGGTGAAGTGAAGATGATGATGTGGTTGGTTATGCGTCTTCTGTTATTACTACTTCCACTGCTGCTGCTTCTATCCGAATGAAAAGAAAGAAGAAGAATTGAAGTTGAATTATTGGTCGTAGCTGGGTTGTGAGTAATCTGTGTGAGGGAGGGAGCATATACGATTTTTAAATTTAATGGAATGGTTCGATACAGTAGTTGTCTCCCAAATTATTGAAGTTTGGTGGTAACTTTTAACCCGTTAATTTCGGGTACGGGTCCAATTGTGTACCAATTTTCGATTAAATTTTGTAATGATATTTTGAGGTATTTCTCCAAATACTTTATTATGAAGGGAAAAAATAATATTTTTATTATTTTTGACCTTTGGGTACGTTTTATAATTGTTTCTGTTCGCGTGTTATATGTTTTAAATAAAATGTATTTTGTTTTCGTTTAATTTTCATTTCTGACTGATCATATAATATTTTCAAATAAAAATATTTAAAAATATTTTCGAGTTCCTTTATGAACTTTTGTATCGTTTTATTTATAATTGTAAATAGCTATAAATTTTCATAATACTTTTTGATTAAACTTTTGGGCTCGCTAGACTTATCTCACATCAAAAGATTTTGTTTAATTTTTTTTTTGTCTAGGAATTAGCCTAAGTATGCAAGTGATTAACGTTCGTAATTACATCAAAATTGCGGGGTGTCACATATTGTGTATGAGTTGTTCTCATGCGGTTTATTTAACTGCAAAGTATGTGCATACATAGTATCGTTAATTGTTGTCGACTATCGTAGTTGGCTAGTATAACTTATTGAATTATGTGGACTAATTGAAATACGATTAAGTAATTGAATCATATGAAATATTAGAATTTGTTGAAAGAAGTATTATAAGAGTTTGTAAAAGAATTACACGAGCTTTCAACTAAAGAATCTACAATGCAATTGCTTAGTAATGGAATATGAAATGCTCATTTGTAATTCAACTAAAGAAGTATAGATGGATGAAAATGTGCTGAATATTTCACATAATATTGACAATATGCTTAGTACTAAATCTTATATAATGCACTATTAGTATTAATTACTATACTAGTGCTGGAAATTGTGTCATGTACTAAAGGTATTGATTGATGTGGTTGTGTTATACATTACACCTAGGCTAATGAGATAGTGAAAATGGTGTAAATGTCTGTGTTGTTCATACGTACCTGATTAAATAGTTTCACATCAAAGTGATAAATGGAAAATAGTAGCAAGTCAATACCTGATCGTATAACCTGCTGCAAAAGTGTTATTATATGTGTGCAAAATTTGATATTCCTGTTAATGATATATCTAACAGTAAAGGTTAATCACTTTGGAGATTAATGGTATGAAGTAGCCTGAAAATGAAGTGTACCTGACATAATATAACAACGTCTGACCAACGTCTTTATATTATGACATTTCACATGGAGTTGTTGAGGTTACCAAGTACCAGAGAAATTAAAGTGGTTTTAAAATAACAGGTAAAAGATGTTGACATGTAGTTGAGAAAGAGTCAAAGATTGACTAAAATAAAAGAGTAGTAAACCAGTAAACTATGGTTGTAATGTGGTAGCTATAGTACAAGAGATGTGTATGTGATAAATTGCAACTAGTAAGAATTAAAAGATGAGTTAAGTAAGCGTAGAGGTCGGTTGACTGGGATAACATTGTATTGTTGAATATGTGATTAATGACAGCACCGGATGTTGTTGAAATAATTATGCTGATGCAGAATGGTTGCAACTGGTGTTGATTTAGCATCCAACTTGATGTGATAGGATGCTAATTGATTATGTGATAATAGTTTTACCTATATGATTTGACCTCTACATATTGCTTACTCTTATATGTTTAAGATTATATGATTGTGGATTCTTTTCAAGTAAAGAGTTTCATATAATCTGGCTGTGTTTATAATTACAAGTTGTAAATCAATAATTAACTAGTTGCAAAAGTAGAAATTTTAGCAAATTGTTAGCTAAAGAGATAAATGATTATTAGATAAATTGCCGAGTTCAGCTTTGTTGTTTATGTCCGGGTTGTTGTATTTATTACCACCATTGCAATTGTTGTAAAGATAAATTGTTCATGTGACTATGTGTTTTACTTATTTCAAGTGATTAAATTTTTTAAATGGTTAAATGGCTAGTGATGAATGGCCATATTTGTATTAAACTAACTTATTAGAGACATGGTATATGCACCGTATTTGTGCATGTGGAAAGTATTGAAAACGTGTACCAATATTTATGAGTGCTTACAGGAGTAACGTATAATATGTGTATTTATAACGTTGCTTTATGTTGGATGGGGCCTTTTGTGATAGCTATTTAAATAGAGTACAAGGCTCAACTTATGTGTTTATGTAAATTCAGTTGAAAGACACACTGGTTGTGTGTAAATTGATAAAAGTGTAACAGACTAAAAGATGACAAAGCTTGGTAATAAGTAGATTCTTATAGTATTAGTAAATTGGAAATATAATATGAACTAAACCACACATGAGGAATGGAAGATATTAGGTGATTCTGTTACACTAGATTGACTAAGTGTGATCAGATTCGAGGACGAAATCTCTTTAAGGGGGAGAGATTTGTAACACCCATTTCTTGAGTCTAGTAGTATTTTAATATATTATGACTTAGAATTATTATTTAATGTGTCAGAAAATAGTTTCGTTGTATTATTTGAAATTAATTGGGAAAAGAGTCAAATAATTTATTGTGACTAGTAAATTATTAATTGTAATTAACATAGTTGACGGTAAAATAAAATAGTTTTTAAGTTCCAGACAATGACAAGTACGGGGAATGAAAATTAAACTTTTATATGATGCACTCACAGGGTTGATTCGGTTGTTTGATTCTTATCTCCCCACATACATACATACCATACGAACATACATACACATCTATAACCCTAAATCCAGTATCCAAATCATGATGAAACATCAAATTGAAGCTTTTAAACTCGAATTCAAGCTTCTATAATCATCAGAAACAAAGTATGATTATGTGTTCTTGATTTCTATAAACCTAGAATTTGGGGTTTGGGGGTTTTAGTTAGTTGATGGGTTATATGATGAAATTGAATCTTGTAGTCATGTTCGGATTGTTAGTTGATGCCTAAATCATGATTATAAGCTAAACCCTAACATAGAAATGAAGAAAATTATGTATGATCATATAGATAGTTTATGGGTTTAGTTGAATATTCATGAATTGAAGCTTGTGGACTTGTTAGAGTTGTTAGTTAGTGCTTAATTCATGATTATAACTTAAGCCTAAGTTAGAATTGATGAAATTGATATATGTTCCTGAAGAAAGTCATGAACTTAATGTGTATTTTAAGAATTAAAGCTCTTAAGCTTAAGTGAGTGGTATATAATTGATAATTATTGTTAATATGATTCTAAGTATTGAACTTAGTTACTTGTAAAATAGTATGGTAACTAATTACCACTTGATTATTGATAATAGTTAATACCAATTATTGAGATAAGTTGTACTCATAAAATGAGTTGTTATAACTTGGTGATTATTTGTAGTTTGATATAATTAAATTAAATGAATTATGTGTTATGGATTACTTACTAACTCATTATTTATATTGTATTCTCAGATATGGAGAAAGACTCAGTGACATTAGACTACTGAGTAGACAACTGAGGTATTCGGTGAGTGGATCTGTAATCCTCAGTATGACTTAGTTGTAACAGGTTTGGTTACAACGGGTAACGTATTATTACTTTTTTAGTTTTGCCATGATGATTATGTTTGTTAGTAATAATACTCTTGATAGACTGTTTAGTCTGACATGATAAGTATTTGAATTTCTGATCACTTGATATATTTGGCCTTTAGGATTCTGTGTTATTGAGGCCAACATTGGGCTGGGCTTGGGTTCGCTATTGTTTCGATAACGCAGAGTCTTAGTACAAGTATTATTGTCGTATCCTGTATTGTTTGGGTTAATAGCACCAAGTAGTCGGTTAAACCTCTGTATGGGCCTGCAATTGGTTAAAAAGTGTTCTTGGCTGAAGGTTTCCCCAAGAACCACCGGTCCTCATTGTATTGAGATGTTATCTCATTGATATTATGTGATAGTGTTTGTGTCTTCTTGGCTGAAGGTTTCCCCAAGAACCAAGTAATTGATGTGAGATTGTGTGTTTACGATACTTGGCTGTAAACAGAGTTGTTATGCTAAGTTGAGCTGTTGATTATTTATTGACTCACTTAGGTTTGAGCTAATCCCCCATATTAATACTTCTTGTAGGTTAAGGATTTCTTATCGGGTGGGCAAGAAGTTGGACTGGATAGAATGTTTGACAAATAGGGGTCAACTCTGATATATTTTGATAAGAAAATGATGAAATTATATAGCACTTCGTTGTGGTATTATTATTGTTGTAATAGTTGTTGTAATGTTGGGTATCAAGTTTTGAAAACAAATTTATGTACATTTTATATTATATATGTTTTAAATATACACTTCCGAGTAAAAATTATTATTATAATGGTTTAGTAAATGAGGGGTGTTATACCCTGGGTGCATGAATATGGTAACAACCCGATATTTAATCTTTGACCGTTCTTAACACCATAAAGTATTCTAATTCAAGTGGAGCATTTAAGACCTAATTCGGAAAGCGCCTGTTAACTTTTCATTGATGTTTTGTTAGGTTTAGAGCTGGTGGTTGACCATGTGCTGTTCCGAATGTGTACACCGACGTCCGTTCCATAGCTTGGGTGTTGATAACATTAAATAATGTAATATTTATTTACTAATTTTTATTATATTTATATTGCATTTATTTGATAATAGATACCGATTTAGTTAATATTTGCAATTAGGTACATAAATAAGTTGAGACAAGAAAATATACAAGAAATGAAGAAAGTTACGCGAATAATTGAGTTTGATAATTTAAGTGAATTCCGTGAAAGAAAATAAATTAGATTAAAGATTTATTAGAGTTTACGAGTTGGACTAAATAATTAGTTGGGCTAAATAATAAAATAATATAAATGTGATTATGATACTAGTACTAGAATAATAAAATTATTAATAATATCTAATAATAATTAAATATTATAAATGTACTAGTTATATTAGTTAATAATAATAATATAAAATTAATAAAATAATGATGATGTTGATATGCAGATGAAGTTACAATATCGAGAATCAAGTGGGCTGAAGGTAATTAAATGGGCCGAGTGCATAAATAAAAGGAGTTGGGCCGTGAAACAAAGTCAATAGAGACATGGGCCCAAGTCAAGTAAATAAGATGGATTCGGTGGAAGCAGAAGATTCGAGAAGGAGATCACGTGAGGCTGGCCAAACTTAGGCGGTGGACTTTTCTTGGTGGGTACGAAAAGCACTCAACCGACGGTCCAATTTATATACCAACCGCCGGTTGGGACCGACATACAACAAATATAAATAGCAGCCGTCTACCTACGAATTTTACACCACTTTTTCATAGGATTAAACCCCAAAGTCGAAAATAAAATTCTAAATTCGAATTTTTAACCTTAAATTCGAATATAGGGGTTTTTCTAAGGGTTTAGGAGCGCGCTTTATTTTCAATTATTGTTTGTGTTTACTTTATAATGATTATGAGTAGCTAAATTTCTTTGCACTTACTTGAATGAAGTAATCTAATGATTAGGGTTGTTATCTTTTAATATTTATGTTGAATTATTTTTGTTTAATCGTGAACCTTATATATTTGAGTTTAATTTAATTGATTTATTTTGTTCATAAGTTATTATATGATCAATTTAGCGGAAGCTTTTTCATAATAATAGTTTATTATAATTATTTGTCTATGAATAATTATCAATTGATTGCGGAAGCAGATATATAATAAGATAATCTTTTAAACATAAATGTGTAAGTAGGGGAAGTTGACATGAGTTATTCACTAGATTAAATCTTAAATAATGAATTAAAATTAAGGTATAGGATAAGTGGACACTAATTCTAGTTTAATTAAGATTCATATATTCAACTTAAATAAACTATTTATAGCAATTTAATTAATGTTTAATTGAAACTTATTATGTGTTTAAGTTTTATTATATTATTGAAGCTTGTTAATGAATTAATTAGTGGCTATAGCGAACGTTTGTCACAAAGTTATTTTATTATTTAATTATATGTCAATGTATGATTAATCCAATGATAGTCGTCGCGACCCCAGCGGTCAGTCGGATTTTACTCCGGTCGTTGAACCGTCCGGCAAGGGCTCACAGCACTGGGTTTTATATTTATAATGCAGGATATCCTAAGTTTTAATACAACTTAAAGACCTAAAGGGCAGTAAGCGGTACGTATGACTCAAGTGTCGTTCTTCAAACTACAACGGGCATGGGATTCTAGGAGGATTAACTATCTTTTGTAATTTAGCTGGGATTTTTAAAACTTTTGGATAGGTTGGTTGGTTTTCTAATCTAATTACTAAAATTAAAGACTAAATTAAAGACAGGGGTTGTACGGAGAACGCAGAGAAATCAAGATAAGGAATATGTTTGTTGTGATTTCGGCAATGTTATTTAGGTGGATAGTTATGAGGGATAAGGCTATTAGGTGTGATGACTAATCCGGTGAGGTCATAGAAGCTTAATTGGTAATAAAGTATTATGTCTACAACCTTTACTCGGCTTCCACGTATTTGTACTACACTAGTGGTGGATCCAACGCTATACCGGATACTCGGGCGTTTTACAGCTTTTCGTTATACCAATTAGGATTCAAGATTACTCACTAGACATTCCTATATTTCTTAATGAGCTACAACTACGATCCTATTATATACCTAACATAGAGTTGTCCGCAATCAGATACACAATATGTCACATGGATAGCAGTTATAAAGTGTCTATTACATCGGAAGTTTTCCCAAATGCACAGACCAATTCAACTGACGATTATCCTCTAATCCAGGTCCCCAGTCTCAGACATCCAGAGGACGTCCGTATCGTGGCATGAATTTTTTATTGAACAATAACATGAAAAGGGTTTAACCCGCGGAATCGGTTGGGATAATCTGTCTAGCGGTCAGTTGAATCGTTCGTCATTAATCATACAATCATCACAAATATTACATGCATGTTAACATACCTGTATTATGTTTATCATATTTATATAAATCTAATTATTAGGGCAGTGATAGTGGTTATGTATGTCTAGCATGCAGCACCTAAGCAACAATCAAACTAGAACATGCAATAGGACAGAACACTAGAAGCACAACAACTGACCTGATAATCATATCATGGGTATCCCAAAAGTTGTCCCAAAGATACACAATTAACAAGCCTGAACCTAATCTATCTCTAATCCTATGCTTCGGGTCCCTTGGATATGTTTCAATCAAGGGAACAAAGACCATGTTGAGTTCATTGATCATCATACATAGAATAGTTGGCAATCCTACTTCTAGCAATTGGCAAGGTTTCAGGGAGGAGGATATAAACCACAACATAAGTTGGATAGATAAACGGGCAGAGGTTCATCTTATAAGTTCGCAAATAGTTTAAACTCATACAGACCGAGTAACAGCATGGCAAAGTATATCATAACTATCCTAACATTGCATACATTACAACAAACATTGATTTGTCTAGCCTAGCATAATTCTAGCATTCATTCCTAAGCATGCATAATAAGAAAGCATAATTAAAAGAATAAATACGAGAGATTGTATTAAACCTGAATAAGAGAGTAATATAGACAAATCTCCACGTATCTGAAGTCTCGGAGTATCTCCGTACAAAAGCTATTAGAAGCTTCTACTCTAAACTATAACCTACTAGCTTATTTCTAGAGAGAGAAATAAACTAGAGAGAGAAATAAACTAGAGAGAGAAAGAAAGATTATTCTAGAAAGAGAGAGAAGAAATGAGAGAATGAGGTGTCTTGGAATTGTGAAATGAGTTGGGTATTTATAGGAGAAGGTTAGGGCTTGAGGTACAAGTCTTTAAGCATCAAGAACAAGCACCAAAGCATCATACGGGGCAAGCGGACCAGGAGGGTTCAAACGGCACCTCACAAGCCAAACACCCCCGTATATGGCACCCTAAGGGCCGTATACGGAACCTAGGCTACCGTATACGGTACCTAGTGCCAAGGGGGGGGGGTTGGTGCTCCATTTGCTGTATATTGAGTCCCCGGTTGCTTGGTTCGTCCGTATCTTCTTCATTTGGAGTCCGTTTTGCTTGATTCTTATGCCGTTGGATTCATTTTTCCGTTACACTTCTAATGACACTAAGTTTACCAAATTTGGAAGTGTTTAACTTTTGCATGTTCCGGATGACGATCGGCGAGTTTCTAGACTGTGTATCTTCTCCGTCTTTCGTCTGTTTCTTCTGATTTTTTCACCTTCGGTCTTGGATTTTTCCTATAGAATCATAAAATATGAATTAAGCACTATTTCTATAAGAATATAAAGAATGGATATTATAAGGTGATTTTTTTGCTTCAGTTTTCGTGTTATTTGGACGTTTTAACCTATGTTTGCAGCAATGTCTATATTTAGACTACCTTGGTGATTTTTGGTAAATAATGATGGTTTTGAAATGTTTTCACCAAAGAATAGTCCAAAAAGTGTGGAAATATATTCTTAAAAACATGATTTTTTTGGTCACATCAAGTATCCCACACTTAGACGTTACTTATCCTCAAGAAACACTCATCAACATCCCCTTTGAAAACATTTTTTAAACGAGTTTTAAGGAGAGTTATGACATCCCTGTTAGTCATCGTTCCGTCATATGAGTAGATAGTTTCAGAAAACAAAGGAAAAGTAAGATGATCCTTTCGGAAACAAGAACCGACTCTCATAGGCATACATCCAACTCTCGTGATCTTGGAGTATACATGACTAGGCGATCTCACATAAGGTGGTCACTCAATTCACTCAATAGTGTATCGGGTTTTCTATCAATCTAGTTCAAACGAAATCGCTCATAAAGCCAGTCATCGAGAATCGAATCTTCACCACTTAGGTGAGAACAATGCTAATTATCCCTAGACATTAAGGGGAGGTTGTAATGTTTTGTGAGGGTTAAGGGTATGGATAAGGGAATTTTTGGTTTGTAAGGGTGTTTCTTATCTTAGGCTTTCCAAGAATCATGAAAAACTTATTTGTAGAATGGATGAAGTAGCTACTCGTCTTCTATCGGATCTCCCTTTGAGTGGTTGATACTTTGAAGCACTTTGAGCTTTATTTTATTTTCTTTTTCTTTTCTTTTTTTCTGCTTTTTTTTTTCTTGTCTTTTTCAGAATTTCTTTGTCAGAGAACTTCCGAGGATAATTTCTTTTCTTTGAGTCCTTCAGAAATCCTTTCTTTTATCTTGATCAATTCGAGTCTTCTCTTTAGGTGCTAATTTTCCCGCACCGTTGTTCTCTTATCTCTCTTGTGTGCTAATTTTCCCGCACCTTTTAGAGAGGTTTGATTCTTTTTGGAGAACACGAACGAGTAGGATAATCGAGTTGGACATTCTTCAAGGTGTTTTTCATAACCTCAGAAATTCTAAGATAAGGTTTTGGGAATTTGGGAAAGTGGGTTTGTGTTTGAGGGTTTTGAAGAAATGAAAGGTTTAGGCTCAACAGGGTTTTCTAGGCGGATCATCGATGCTAAAAATGAGCATCGAAAGGTTTTTGGGCTTGAAAGAGAAGGCTAAAAGGGGTTTAAATCCTATAGAATGTCAAGGTCATCTAATTGCGCCTATACCGCGTACGGTACACACCAATGTGGTCTCGAAGCGTATGTCAAGAGCAAGTTCTAATTCAGAGATACATGCATTGGCACACATAAGAAATGAACAATGTAGCATTAAAAATGAATGCTTTTAAGGCTCAAAACCTCACTGCAAATTTGGGTTGTATGTGCCTAGTCATGCGATGCCCCTCTTAGATTATCGTTCATTGTTTAGGAAATTTCTACCTTAATTTCCTTAAGTTTTTGAAATATTTTCCTCATATTTTGAAAATTATTTCTTTTAGGCATACCAAAACTCAAAATTTTTAGAGTTAATCGCAAGATTTAGCTCATATTTTAAATTTTATTGAAAAATTTTAGGGAACATTTTCTGAGATATGCTATGAAGACATAAAAATCGTTTATCCAAGGTATTCCATACCTACCATCCCACACTTAGAGGAACATTATCCCTAATGTTCTCTTGAGTTGAGATTTTACGACTAAAATCTCACATTTAGAGTTTGAGCATGTGAGAAAATGTTTCCTAAGCGTTGAATTGGGTTGGAATCCCACACTTAGTGATAAGTTAGGATGTGACACAGATTATAACACATAAACTTAAGTAAACTTAAAATCATTATAAACGGAGAAAGGTTTAAAGTACTCCCCATTCTGTTTACTTGACAGGACCGGATTAGTGTAGAAATGGTGCGTGTGATTTGTTGCATTTGAGGACCAGTCTCGTGTAAGATCAGCCATTCCACATGAAGCTAAGTTCTACAATAAACATCAACACAACGTCATATCTCGAAAATAACACAGAGTTATAAAATCTAAGTACTGAAATAAAATAAACTAAATAAACTAAAGGTCATCAAATAGATCATCGCTATCAGGATCGAAGTCAGCAATAGCAGCAGCAAGGGCTGAGGTGGGTGATGGTGTAGGCTCCTCCATCATATCCATGCTCGGCTCAGTAATGCCAACAGAAGCATGAGTGTGAGGTGGACTAAAGACATCCAACATAGCCATTAACTGCTCAGTAAGTGAAGGCTCTGTTGATGCACTCCCTGATGACATGGCAGGCTCAACAGCAGTAGGCGGAGCAGTGGAAGGTCCAGCAGCGAACAGTCTAGCAGGAGGGAAGAATGACCAAGGCAGGCGAGACGGTCTTGGGTCCGAACCAAGATGGAACGGATATTCAGAAGGCCTCGGCAGCCCTACATGCACCAAGAGGGTGGACATGATGTCATGCTGAAGGTGGAGTGTCCGAAAGAGGGCCGAGGCTGCAACCGGGTCAGCTAGTGTAATCCCATACTCAAGAGTGGGTATGGGAGCTGACTGGTGAACAGGTGATGGGGGTCTCTCCGCGGATGGCTTCTCATGAGTGATCAGGACATCAGTGAGTTCCTCCTCGCTAATAGTGGGCATGGTCCTGCGTGCTCTACATCCTCATCTGCGGTCTCTACGACGTCTCGGTGGTCTCTCGGCTCTGATCTCTCTGGTGTCACTGGAGCTATCCATCCTGAAACAAACAAAATAAATAGGTAATGCATAAAATGATGAATACAAATGCACAGAGATCTGATGACAGTGCAAAGATGTTTTATAAAGATTTCTGTTATCAGAACTCTGGCGTTTGCATCTTTGAGACTTATCTATGATTTTGTAGAAATTGAAGTTTGTAGTCTGATAAGTAGCAAATCCTGAAATTTTGTTAGAGATAATCATACTTAATAAAAATAAACTAAGAAATAAAATTTAACAGAAAAGTAAAGATAAGCTTGGGGTGCCTCCCAAGAGCGCTTGTTTTACGAGTCTCTAGCTTGACTCTTTGTACCTTTCTTGAAGACTTATGGAGGTTCAAAGATGAAGACGTCTTCCCTGATGGGAAAGTCTTCAACATAATGCTTTAAGCAATGACCATTAACCTTAAAATTACCTTCTTGGGCCTCGAGTTCGATTGCACCATAGGGAAATACCTTTGAGATTATGAATGGTCCGCTCCACCTACTTTTGAATTTACCGGAGAATTTCTTGAATCGCGAATTGAAGAGCAGCACCTTGTCTCCTTGTTTGAACCTAGAAGGCTTCAGTTTAGCGTCGTGGACCCTTTTAGTTTTTTCTTTGAAGCTCAGTGAACTGTCATACGCCTGATCCCTTAGCTCTGCTAACTCATTCAATTGCATTCTCCGTTGTTCTCCAGCTGCTGAAATATCCAAGTTGCAGTGTTTTAATGCCCAATACGCCCGATATTCCAACTCAATCGGAAGGTGACACGCCTTTCCGTAGACTAGCCGATACGGTGTGGTTCCTAATGGTGTTTTGTAGGCAGTTCTGAATGCCCACAATGCATCGTCTAATTTTTCGGCCCACCTATGCCTGTTATTTCTGACAGTTCATTCCAATATCCTTTTCAAAGCCCGATTTGTCGCTTCAGCTTGCCCATTTGTTTGTGGGTGGTAAGCTGTCGAAGTTTTGTGAGTAACACCATACTGCTGCAACACTCGCATGAATTGAGTATTGCAGAAATGCGTGCCACGATCACTGATTATAGCTCTAGGAGTCCCAAATTGACTGAATAGCCTTTTGAGGAACTGGGTTACTACTTTTGAATCATTGATCGAAAGAGCTTGAGCTTCAGCTCACCTGGAGACGTAGTCAACTGCGACTAAGATGTACTTTCTGCCATTAGATTTAGGGAATGGTCCCATAAAATCTAATCCCCAGATATCAAAGATCTCCACGGCCTGGATATTAGTAAGTGGCATTTCATTTCGGGCTAAGATATTGCCTTGCCTTTGGCAAATATCACAACGCTTTACCAGGTTGCAAGCATCTCGGAATATGGTTGACCAATAAAAGCCGGCGTCGTAAACCTTTCGTGCAGTCATTTTGTTGCCATGGTGTCCTCCAGTAGGTCCGTGATGGCTCTGGTGTAGAATTTGTTCTGCCTCCTTCCCATCGACATAAGATGATCGGGACAAACCTTAAAGAGATAAGGATCGTTCCAAAATAGTTCTTGACATCGCGGAAGAATTTTCGTTTCTGATAAGTTGGCATTCCTTTTGGTATGATGTTCCCTACCAGATAATTGGCGAATTCGGCATACCAAGGGTTGTGTGTGAACTGTGATCCTTGTTGGTAGCCTCCTACAGTCATGAGTTGTTCTTCGGGGAACTAATCTTGAATATCTTTTTCGTGCAACTTTTCCATTGATGGATATTCCAATCGGCTGAGATGATCGACCGCGGCGTTTTCTGATCCTTTCTTATCTTTAATCTCAATATCAAATTCTTGTAGGAGTAGAATCCATCCTAGAAGGCGCGGTTTAGCATCTTGATTCTTAAAAATGTATTTCAAAGCGGAGTGATCTGTATAGATAATAGTTTTGGACAAGATTAGATAAGAACGAAATTTATCAAAAGCAAATACTACCGCAAGCAGCTCCTTTTCTGTAGTAGTGTAGTTCTCTTAAGCTATCTGTGAGCGTTTTGCTGGCGTAGTATATTGGTTGAAAGTGTTTCTCCTTCCGTTGTCCCAGTACAGCTCCAACAGCGAAATCACTAGCGTCGCACATGATTTCAAATGGAAGACTCCAATCGGGGGCAACCATCATCGGTGCATGTACAAGTTGATCCTTCAGGTAGTTGAAAGCTTTGAGACATTCATCTGTAAAGTCAAATGGAATATCTTTTTCGAGAAGATGAGTCGTAGGTCGAGAGATCTTAGAGAAATTCTTAATAAAGCAACGGTAGAATCCGGGGTGACCTAGAAAACTTCCGATGGCTTTCACAGAAGTAGGGGATGGAAGCTTTGAGATCGTTTCAACTTTTGCTTTGTCAACTTCAATTCCAGACTTTGATATGCGGTGTCCAAAAACTATGCCTTCTTTCACCATGAAATGACATTTCTCCTAATTCAGAAATAGGTTTGATTCTTCACATCGAGTAAGCATCCTATCCAAGTTAGAAAGACAAGTGGTGAACGAATCCCCAAAAACTGAGAAATCATCCATGAATAGTTCCATGCATTGTTCAATCATGTCCTGGAAGATTGCTACCATGCATCTTTGAAAGGTCGCAGGTGCATTACATAAACCAAAAGGCATACATCGGTAAGCAAATGTTCCATAGGGACAAGTGATCGTCGTCTTTTCTTGGTCCTTCGGATCGAGAGGTATCTGAAAATAGCCTGAGAAAACATCGAGGAAGCAGTAGGATTCGTTTCCCGATAACCTTTCGAGCATCTGATCAATGAACGGTAGAGGGAAATGGTCTTTTCGTGTAGCTTCATTTAGTTTTCGATAGTCGATACATACCCTCCAACCGTTGACGGTTCGTGTTGGAATCAATTCATTGTTTTCGTTAGCGATGACCGTCATGCCTCCTTTCTTTGGGACGACTTGAACTGGGATATCCCATGGGCAATCAGAGATAGGGTAGATCAGACCAGCATCCAGAAGTTTGATAACCTCCTTTTTAACCACGTCTTGAATCTTCGGGTTGACTCTCCTTTGCCTTTGACCTGATGGTCTGAAGTTGTTTTCCATTAAGATTTTATGTGTGCAGTAGTTTGGACTGATCCCTTGTATGTCATAGATTTTCCATGCAATCGCCTTCTTGTGTGACTTTAGAACCTGTACCAGCCTTGCTTTCTCTTCGGGCTTCAATTCTTTAGATATGATAACTGGTAAGTGCGAAGTTCCTTCAAGAAAAGCATATTCAAGGTGTGGGGAAAGTTCCTTCAGCTCCAATTCGGGTGGTTCTTCGGTAGAGGGTTTCATCCTAGCAATCTCGTCTCTTTTAAGCTCGTCATATGTTGTTTGATAGTTTGACTCCATTGTAGGTGATTCCGGAATGTCGGCTGCTGCTATCTCAACCCACTCTGTATTGTTGGACAACTCCTCTTTTCTCAACTCATATTTTACTTGGGAAGATTGAGAGATTGCATTTTCTTCAGTGATTATTTCTTTTCCATCGTCGGTTGTTGCAAATCTCTGGATTTGAGCTGATGAAGACCGCTGATGGTGATTTCTGGATTAAGATTTTCACAACTTTCGGATAGTTGCGAAGCAGGTGTTTTAAGCATTGACTCCATGTCTTTAAGAGTCTTCATAATTCCTTCCCTTGAGAGAGATGAATGATCTACTTCAGAAATTGGGTTCCTTCGTAGAAGAGCAACATGAGTGCCATATCCAAGCAGAGCAGTTGTGATGGAGTTGAACTGCGACTCAAATTTCTTTAAATGAAATAGTAACTCTCCAGATGTATTGGAAGAATCCGAGATAGCTGAGCATAGACCCGCACCTTCTTCACAGAGTATTCTTGAAGTGATGACAGTATTGGGAAGGGGGTTGATGCTTCTTACTGCGAGGATCTCTTCCAAGTGTTCTTCAATTATTTCTTGCATAGAATTTACAAGACCAAGATCATCTCCCATAGGTTGTTTCATTAGTTTATCAACATTGAAGGTGACATCTTCAATTCCAACTCGGAGTTTTAAAGATTTTTCATTTATGTCAATGATGACCTTGGCAGTGTTTAGGAAAGGTCTACCATGGATGAGTGGAACCTAGGTGTCTTCTTCAATATCCATAATAACGAAATCAACTGGGAAGATGAATTTGTCGACACGTACCATAATATCTTCAGCAATTCCACGGGGGATTTTAACTGATCTATTGCTAATTGGATGGTCATACGATTTGGCAAGAGTTCATGTTATCCTAGTTTCCTATAAAGCGAGAATGGCATGAGGTTTACACTAGCTCCTAAGTCAGCTAAGGCGTTACTTATTTGAACAGCCTGAAGATAACAAGGAATAGTGAAACGGCCAGTATCTCCAAACTTAGGGGGTAGTCCTTGTTGCATAATTAGAGAGCACTCTGCATCTAAGGGCAAGTTAACTATCTGTCTAAGTTTTTCTTTGTTGGATATTAGTTCCTTAAAGAATTTAACACAACTGGGCATTTCTACTAAAGCATCTAATAATCCGACGTTTAATTGCAGGCTTTTGAACATTTCTAGATATTTTCCAAACTGAGCTTCTTGTTTCTCTTTCTTAAGCCTACTAGGGAAAGGTATTCGAACGGGTTTAGAGACTTCTGGGGCTTTACAAGGTTCTGGCTCAGGAGAAATGACAGGAGTATCAACTTGTAACACCCCCAAATTTACTGTTGCGCGGAAGCAAGCTTTGGGTGTTACTAATCAATAATCAAGCACCAAAGTAAAACAAACGACATCTATATGCAACGTCGTACAATAATACAAAAGTATTACATTGTTGAATCATAATAACAAGCTTCGAGTTCGAAGATGATTTCCTAGAGATTCTAATACATAACTGATATACAAAAAGTAATGCAAAAGAATCTCCACAAGTTTGTATGCATGCGACTCGAGCTATCAGTCCTTGGGTAATCCTACTCCGTTTGTGTACCTGAGATACAAAGATAAAAAGGTCAACCAAAAAGGTTGGTGAATCTCACAGGTTTAGTAATAAGGTAATCGTTTATGAACCACAAGTATGTACCAGCGTTGCTATCAAACAAAGTAAGTAAATCAGTATGTACGCACAGTTGCCATGAGCTCATAAGTTGAAGCTTAACCGTGTAGTGTGATTATATCACGTACCTCCGTGAGTGCTATCCGCACACTCATATGTAACAAATACTAATATGCCTGTTTCTACGTGTAAATCAGTACGTGGTGGCGCTACCACCCAAGGCAGGGATTGTCAGTCCCAAATGGATCCATTTACTAGTAATCGCGCTTAAGTCCATAACTAACAACTTATGATATGAGGATTTCAGTGGATAAAAGTAACTCATGCAATGTATGTAAAAAGTAGAGAAATCAGTTCAGTACATTGTGTTCATACGTAAAACAGTTGCTAAGTATCTCCCCCAAAGTATAAAAACAGTAAAAGTGGGGTCGTAAGACTCACTTTAGTCAAGCAAGCAAGCGTTTAACTTAATAAATGTAAAGTCTGAAAGCAGTAGTAATCCGTAGGTTCCACGAACCCGCAACCTTCTAATGCCCTAAGCATATAAAGTTGTATGTATAAGTGAATGTCTCAAAAGATCATTCATGCTAGTTGTCCACTCAACTAGTTATGTCCAAGTATTTGTTTGTACGTTTATGATCATTTTGTAAATAAGTATGGCCCGTTGGTGACGGAGGTGTAATAATAATTCGAGTATTATTATTATGTAATTCCTTGTGCTTGTATATCTTGTAAGTGTAGTGTTTTATGTATTCAATACTTAGTATAAAAAAGTATTTTAAAGTTTCCATTTCGTGCGACAATATGTAACCCGACAATGCCATTTACGGACACTGTTCATGCGACAATCATATTCTCATAATTTTGTTCATACGACAATAGCATTCACGGAGTACTATTCATGTGACAATGGCATTCACGGAATTTGTTCATACGTTAATAATATTCACGGAGTACTATTCATGCGACAATGGCATTCACGGAATTTGTTCATACGTTAATAATATTCACGGAGTACTATTCATGCGACAATAGCATTCACGGAATTTTGTTCATGCGTCAATAAGGATTGACGGAATTCTTTCAAGTATAAGTGTTAGTTTTTATGCGACAATGAGTATGTATTCACGGAATTTAGTTTTTATGCGACAATACATTCACGGATTATTTGTGATTTTTTATCTAAAATAGTAAACGTTATCGAATCATTCTGAAATTTTTACACAAAGTTCCTACATATGTTGTGTACATCCTGTAATTTTTTATGACTTTTGGAGGTCGTTTGATATTTTATAAAAATTCACAAAGTGTCAGTGTTCAGTTTAATCCGAGATTAGACCACTTCTCACAAACCTAATTTTCTGGAGAAATGGGTGTATTTCTGAAATGAGCCAAAGAAGAACTTTTGTACATAACAAAATTACCAAGATTTCCCAAGTGGTCTATTACGTTTTTGATGTCTAGAATTTGAGATATGGTCTCGAGAAGTAGGCAGTTTTTACTGCTCGCCGGAACAGTAAACCTATGTTACCGGAGAAAAATGTTTTCGAGTAGCAAAAGGAGTCAAAAAGTCACGAGACTAATTTTGTTGGAAAGATAACTTCTTTTAATACATTTTAGGCTTAAGAAACGTCCATTTTGGTGTTGTAATGAGTTTTATAAAATTCATGGAAGTGGAAACAGAATCTGGACAGGAAACATAAACTCATAGTTTCGAGATTTAAATTGCGTTTTGATTTATGTTTTGGACATGTAATCTTTAAGTGGACATTATAACAAGTAATTATATGTTTTCCAAGTAAATATAATGAAATTTCAAGAGTTCTTACAAAGAAATGGGGAGGAGAAGGAGAAAGGAAAGTCGAATGCTAGTTTTCGTGTGTTTTCTTAATTTCCGGCGTGGCGGTTCGTGATGGCTCTATGGTGGTGATATGGTGGTTAATAGTGGTTGTTCTTGAGGAGTGAAGGCTGTATAGAGAGAGAGAGGGCCGGAGTTAGAGGGGGAGGAGGGAGAGAGGAGGTGAAGTGTAGAAATGGTTGTAAGAGTGAGGTGGGGTGTTGTGTATGAATCAAGGAAGGAAAAAGGGGAGAGTATGGCAAGCCATACTCTTGCCATTTTCTGCAGAAAATCAGCTGGGTCCCACCCCATATGGTGTGTAAATTTGTTCCCCAACGTCACGTTGCGTGCGGTGCCCGTTTACCCGTTCGTTCTACGTTTTAATTAACCGTATAACGTTTTATTTGATACGTTTTGTTAACGATTTAAAATATGACATTTTTACTTGTAGTGTTTTATTAAGATACTTAATAATGTGATATAAGATATAATTTGGCTTCATTTCATCCGTCGGGCGCGTTTCACGTATTTTCGTCGCGTACTGAGTGTTTTATACGATATTTAGTACGTATAATATATTCTCACAATATATTAAGGTAAATAATGTTTGTTTGGATAATTCCACATTATTTTAATAGTTTGTCACCAACGTCTATATTTTCATTGTCGAATATCCATCCGGTTCATAATTGTACGATTTAAACAAATCGTGTAAACGTGTATGTAATTACACATAAGATCATGTATATTTAGATTAACATAAACTAAATACACGTAATTACAAGTAGTTTAGGCACTAATTAAAGTCCTAAATTAGCGGGTGTTACACAACTTTTACCGAGTCAGTGGGTAGAGAAGCAGAAGGTTTATTCGAAGGAATATCTATGGTTTTCTCGTTCTTAGTCTCTTTTCCTCTTCTAGTGACTACAAGAATGTCATCATGCTCGTAGGATGAGTGATAGACATAATTGTAAATTGCTTCCTCCCTTTGCTTCTCCTCAACTTTTAAAAACAACCTTTTAACATTATCCTCCATGTTTATAATTAAATCATTTGAAATCATGAGCAAATAATCATTTTGATTTTGAAAATCAAGAATTCGTTTGTTTGTATTATTTTGCTTAACCATGAAGTTATTGAAAATCGTATTGTTTAGACGAGAAATCAATTGGATAGGAGTAGAGAGAACTAAAGATTGAGATGAAGGTAGTGTGGTTAACCGCTGAACGAATGGTTTAGAATGAAAGGATTGGTCAGGGTTTCTACCAGTGGTATCAAGAATTTATTCGTTGGCCCGTATGGTTAGGAAGAACTTTGGGGGTTTCTTCTTTTGCATGGGTTTAGAAGATTCTTGCAAGTCCTTGACAATTTTGGAGATGGATTCGAGTTGAGTTTTCAAGGTGTCCAAGGCTTGATCTGAAGTACTCCTTTTTTTGAAGTGGATTCATCTGGCTCCAAGTCATGATGATGCATCGTTATCGTCTCAATCAATTTCCAAGCTTCGTCTGAAGTATGTTGCATGAAGTTTCTGGATGAAGCAGCATCGAGGGTTTGTTGGTGCTGAGGAATTAAGCTATTGTAGAACGTGTAGACCAGATTCGTTTCAGCCAAATGATGGTTCTGACATCTTCCGATAAGATTTTTGAATCGTTCCCAAGCCTTTCTTAATGATTCGTTAGTTTCCTGATGGAAGTTAGCAATGTCGGTCTTAGGCTTGGTTTGAATGGAAGGAGGAAATTACTTAGTTAGAAAATTAGTAGCCATCTCTTCCCATGTATGAATCAAATTGGGTTCGAAATTATAAAACTAGGTTAAGGCTCGAGAAGATAGAGAATAATGAAATAAATGGAGTCAAAGAAGGTCTCTATTGGTTCCTACTATATCGAAGGAGTCGGTGAGGTTGATGAATTTATTGAGATGGGCGTTTGAATTTTCAACCGAAAGACCAGGAAACTGACACTCAGATTTGATCATTTTTATGTAGTGAGGCTTAATTTCAAGGGTTTCATCGGTTGGTGCTACGATTGGTCCTCCTCGTCCCTCTAGCAGTGGCTTGATTGATGAGGCGAGCGTGATACGGTTCGTCATAACTCGTAGAGTAGAAATTAGGGTTACAGAAAGGAAAGTTATGCTAATCTAAACTAATTAACCTAATTAACCTAAGGATAAAGCAAGTAACTTCCGGATGATATTGATCTTCCGAAAGGATCGCTAAATAACTAAGATAACTAATTTCCTAAAATCGGTCGTTGTAGTACCCGGCAACAGCGCTAAAAACTTGTCGCGACCTCAGCGGTCAGTCGGATTTTACTCCGGTCGTTGAATTACGGCAATGGGTTTTATATTTATAATTCAGGGTATCCTTAGTTTTAATACAACTTAAAGACCTAAAGGGCAGTAAGCGGTACGTATGACTCATGTGTCGTTCTTCAAACTACAACGGGCATGGGATTCTAGGAGGATTAACTATCTTTTGTAATTTAGATGGGATTTTTATAAATTTTGGATAGGTTGGTTGGTACTCTAATCTAATTACTAAAATTAAAGACTAAATTAAAGACAAGGGTTGTACGGAGAACGCGGAGAAATCAAGATAAGGAATATGTTTGTTGTGATTTCGACAATGTTCTTTAGGTGGATAGTTATGAGGGATAAGGCTACTAGGTGTGATGACTAATCCGGTGAGGTCATAGAAGCTTAATTGGTAATAAAGTATTATGCCTACGACCTTTACTCGGCTTCCACGTATATGTACTACACCAGTGGTGGTTCCAACGCTATATCGGATACTCGGGCATTTTACAACTTTTTCGTTATACCAATTAGGATTCAAGATTACTCACTAGACATTCCTATATTTCTTAATGAGCTACAACTACGATCCTATTATATACCTAACGTAGAGTTGTCCGCAATCAGATACACAATATGTCACATGGATAGCAGTTATAGAGTGTCTATTACATCGGAAGTTCTCCCAAATGCACAGACCAATTCAACCGATGATTATCCTCTAATCCAGGTCCCCAGTCTCAGACATCCGGAGGACTTCCGTATCATGGCATGAATTGTTCATTGAACAATAGCATGAACAGAGTTTAACCCGCGGAACTGTTTGGAAAAATTTGTATAGCGGTCACTTGAATCGTTCATTATTAATCATATAATCATTACAACTATTACATGCATGTTAAACTACTTGTATTATGTTTATTATATTTATGAAAATCTAATCACAGGGCAGTGGTAGTGGTTATGTATGTGTTAGCATGCAATACCTAAGCAACAATCAAACAAGAACATGCAGTAGGATGGAACACTAGCATCACATCAACTGACCTGAGAATTAAATCATGGGTATCCCGGAAGTTATCCCAAAGATACACAACAAACAAGCATGAACCTAATCTATCTCTACTCTTATGCTTCGTGTCCCTTGGATATGTTTTAATCAAGGGAACAACGACCATATTGAGTTCATTGATCATCATACACAGAATAGTTGGCAATCCTACTTCTAGCAACTGGCCATATTCTAGGGAGGAGGATACAAACCACATCATAAGTTGGACAGATAAAACGGGCAGAGGTTCAGCTTATAAGTTCGGAAACAGTTTAAACTCATACAGACAGAGTAACAACATGGAAAATTATATCATAACTATCCTAACATTGCATACATCACAACAAACATTGATTTGTCTAGCCTAGCATAATTCTAGCATTCATTCCTAAGCATGCATAATAAGAAAGCATAATTAAAAGAATAAATACGAGAGATTGTATTAAACCTGAATAAGAGAGTAATACAGACAAATCTTCACGTATCTGAAGTCTCGGAGTATCTCCGTACAAAAGCTATTTGAAGCTTCTACTCTAAACTATAACCTACTAGCTTATTTCTAGAGAGAGAAATAAACTAGATAGAGAAAGAAAGATTATTCTAGAGAGAGAGAAGAAATGAGAGAATGAGGTGTCTTGGAATGGTGAAATGAGTTGGGTATTTATAGAAGAAGGCTAGGGCTTGAGGTACAAGTCTTTAAGCATCAAGAACAAGCACCAAAGTATCATACGAGTCAAGCGGACCAAGGGGGGGGGGGTCAAACGGCACCTCACAAGCCAAACACCCCCGTATACGGCACCCTAAGGGCCGTATACAGCACCTAGGGTACAACTGTTTATAAAAACTGCTTTTATGACCACAAGTACTAGCAACAACTTTTCGTACTGATTGCATGAGATCTTATGATAATCCACTAAAGCCCTCTAACCATCATAGTTCGTTAATATATGCGTGAATATTATTGGATAATACTATCAGGGTTTGACAAACCTCGTCCGGGCTAGTCGCTCTAGCCAACCCACGGGCGCAATATTATTTGTGAATTAGAAGTGTATCGGATTAGTACACTTACCGGAGGCAAACAACGTTAAGCTCGAACTATGAGACTCATGCAAATGGTATACTTATATTGCAATATGCAATACTTTTACTTATCATTGACGAATGATACAATTTTGGTATTCTTGTGGATCATACTTATAACTATTTGCTTACAAACCTATGAACTCACCAACTTTATGTTAACCCTTTTAGTATGTATTCTCAGGTTTATAGATGCAATAGGACTACCTAGAGGAATCAAGATAGTAGGATGCTTTTGGAAAGCATAGCTCGAGTCGCATATTTTCAAACAAGAGATTTAATTGCATTACGATATTTTGTATCAGCAACTATGTATTAGAAATCTCTAGACTATTTTTGCGAACTTCAATGTTTTTGGGTAACAGTTGTAAACATTTGATTATGGCAATGTAACTATTTTTCAAACGTCTCATGTAGAGGTCTTTGTTGTAATCTTTGTGTGATGATATTTAATTTGGTCGGCACCCCCATGACACCTCCTACTCCCGCTGCCACGTGTTCTGGGGGTGCGACAGGCCGGTGGCCCAATTCAATCCATCCGGCGGATGGAATTAAATACAGTGACTTCCTTCAATTTAATTACCACCACACTCGCGCAACTTTCACGACACGAACCTTAAAACTAACAACATACTTGGAGGTGTACGTAATTATGAATTCTTGGCTCTTACTCTCATACACTAAACACATAAAAACAATTAAAATCAAAAATTAACCATCACATTAACGTAATAATAATAATAACAATAATAAGTTCACAAACATACTTCACACACTTAAATAAATACTGAAATACGAAATAGTCTAAATCCAATGAAATAAAAATTAAAGAAAATGAGGATTAGTGCACGGGATATAAGGATAGGAAGCGCTCCGTGATCTTAGCAACAACATTCCCCACGCCATGCCCAAAACACTGGAAATTAGCCAAATGGTTATCCGTAACTAACTGGAGATTTATCAACCACCAGCTGATTTCCTTCACTGCCTTATTTACTGCACCATCAACTGCCCAAACCACTTTATCCTCTTCCAACGTAACCTCACGATCAGGATTATCTTCCTCTAGCTCACTCATGAATTCTAAACAAGCAGCTCCAACTCCAGAGTGTTTGGACATCAAACTATCTCTCTTCAAGTCCCTTACTTCTCTCTCAATCTTCTGTAAAACTACCTCCTGCCTAGTGCTAAACACCAACCCTGATTCCTTAAAAATCGCAACTAACTTGGTGTAAATTTCAACCATACCAGAGTGAAAGTGTTCTTGCGGAGTAAGTAATTTATCCAGAACAACCATAGCATCAAAGTGTACCACAAGAAAGATTGCCAAATCAATAGTATAATCCGGATGAATAAAATTAGGATGAGGCCTACTGCCTCCCTCCTTGGCTAATCGATCTAACCTCTTTAGCATGCCTTGAAAGTAGTAAGGTAAAGTGCTACTCACCATTACCCTATAGGGAGTTGGGTCTCTCAGATGATCATCCAACTGCAATAATCTAACCAATTCTCTCAAACCAGCTAAGAATTCCTTATCCGCCTCAAAGTTTGGATGTCCTGTAGCCTCGTATAATGCTCTCAACATCCGATGAAGGCAAGCTACCTGATTAGCATAATAGGGAAATGAAGATTGTCTCAAAATCTCATAAATCTTAAAGTAACGCGACTTTTGTTGAGTAAAGAATTCAATCTTATCATCAATCCTCAAATCCAATGATTCCTCAAAAGCTATGAGTGCATCATAAAACTGCTGGTCAAACCCATACTTCCTTTCTAAATCTGCACCCTCTAACACGTCCTTAATCAAAACCAACTGACTATCAGTAAAATCAACCGTAGATCTCCTTATAACTTCAGCAGTAAAAGGAATGTCCCCCCTAAACTCTCCAATAGCATCTAGCAGTCCTTGACAAGATGAAACGATGGGAACTGCCCTACGGCCTAAGTAGGTAGTAGATGTCACTGTTTTAGCAGTACTTGAACCAGAGCTAGCATAACTTTTCTCCTTGACCATGTTGTTGTCATTGGCATCACTCTCAAAACTTCTAGCCATTGAATTACAAACCTGAATAAACACGATCTGAAATGCAAAACACAACTAATGAAAAACAAGTTAGTTCAAACAAAACATACTAAAAATTATCAAACACAAAATTTTTACAAACAGAGGTCCAACCGGTGGATAGAAATTCTATCCGCAGGTTGAAACTAATTCCCCGTTGGTCTAACCAATCCAACTGGCGGATGGAAATTTTATCCGGCGGTTGGATGATAAAGACAGAATACCTAAAAATTTGTTTTTAAACCAAACCTTAAAGGAATACGTTCAACCTAATTATCAATAAAAACTTAATTCAAAACCTTGGTTAACTTAAGTAAACAACTTAACAGAAAACAACTAATAGAATTTTAATAAGATACGGACGAAAAAGGCAACACATGGCTAGGCACACATTACCAAAACATTCAATTCGTGAGGTTTGAGCCCTGATTAGCATTCATCTTTAAAATGCTTCACTTTTCATTTCATGTGTGTGCCGATGTATGCATTTGAATTAGAACTTGCTCTTGTAATGTATTTCGAGATCACACCAATGAGTGCTATATGTGGCATAGGTACAACCTATCTCGATACTTTCTAAGGAATCCCAACACCTACTTACCACCAAACATCCACTCATTCTTCACTCTTCACACCCAAACAAAACTTCCCTTTATATATCTTCCTCCCGAACCTAAGGAAGCCACGTCTTCCAAAATTTTCAGAAACACTCTCAATTTTCCAAATTTTCCACAAGAAAAGCCCATACAACCTCACAACCTAATACCATACGGAACCTTTCGGACAAAATATCCATCAGTAAGGACGGCATGATAAAAAAGAAAAGAAAGAAAAATGAGAAAAAGAAAGAAAAGAAGAAACATACATGCCGGCACTACCCAAAAAGTCCAGAAAAGGAAAATTCAAATCTGAAAAAGGGTTGCACTATTAAGTCTTTTCAAGTCTGAGAAATTCCAAAAGAGACTTTCCCGAAAAAACACCCAAGCTTCAAGAAAGATACAAGGAAAGAAAAAAAACCATAATCTTCCCTTTCACACACCTTCTTCAACTCCCCCAAATCTAAAAAAAACCCGATTCTTTTCTAAGAAATCTTGAAAGATTAGTACCGTTCTCATCCAAAGTGATGAAGATTTAATTCTTGATCAAGCCTATGATGAAAATGCGGCATGACTGGCTATCTGAGTGATTGACACTTGCAAGTAGGAACCCTAAACACCTGAGTGATTTGAGTGACCCACTGCGATGATTGCCTAGTCATGATTACCATTTACGTTGCTTGAAGAAAGTATCAACTTCTATAAACCCTTAGTTTCTCATAAGAACTTTTTCATAAATGGAGCTTTTTTTTATTTTTTGGAAATAATATTTCTAAAAGATATGTGTAACTAGAAACTTTCTAAAGGTCTTTTATGAATGAGTTTGCTTGAGGACAAGCAAAATTCTAAGTGTGGAATACTTGATATCGCGTAAAAAGTCACGTTTTTACTACCGGTATCTCTCTCATTCTGGAACAATACTTGAAAAATAAACTCGGATAATGTGCAAATCAATGAAACTTTGCCAAGAAGGTCGAAATGAAGTTGCATGAGAAAAATCAAGCAAAACGGACAAAAAACAAAGATTCCACACACGTTTGAAGATTCAAGACATCAAGACAAGATTTAAATAAAAAAATCCCTATCACTAAGATTTCTCTTATCCAAAATATTCGTTTTCAAAATACGAATCTAACAGAAGAAGAATCAACAAAAACGGATGAAGAATGAAGATTCTACGTACGCCAGAAGATTCAAATGATTCATACGAGACATCCAAAGATCAGAGACATATTTTTGGGATTTCTTTTCATCAAAGTCTTCGTTTTTAAAAAAATGAATCCAACGCAAAAAGAATCGACAAAAACAGACGCAAAATGAAGAAGATACGCGTAAATTAAGAAACGGAGTGAAAGACGGCGAACCGGGGCGGTGCCGGCCCAGTCCCCCGTCCGCTTTTTCATCCTTGCCCGTACTCGCAGGGCACACGTGCTAGACCTTTATGCGCTTTAGGGTACATGTGCTAGCAACTTTCCCAACTTTTGCTAACACGTGCCCCAAGTTGCTAAAATGCACCCATTTTCTCCTATAAATAGGAGGCTCCATGGTTCATTTCAAGACACACTGTAACACACACTCATATACACCCCTCACACCTCATATCTCACAAATCCCATTCCAAATTCTCTTGTATTTTATAGTTTTTCTCATTCTAGAATTATTGTAATTAATCTACGGATTAATATAGGAGCTAGAACGAACGATGGGGATTTGGAGATAAATCTTTGTACGCGTGAAAGAGTTATCAATCATAATAATACGCTGCTATGCATTTATTTCAGGGTGATATCTAAACCTTTATCATACTTGTTTTATTTCGTATTTTAAATATGTGTTATTACCTTGTATGTGATTTATTTGTTGCCATGAATTGCGAGTAGTTTATTATTGTGATTGTTGATGATGTAAATAATTATAAGTAGGGATGATATTATATAATTAGTGCACGACAATCGTAAAGTGATATGATGGCCCCTATTTGACTGTTTATTCGATATAGTACTGGAAATGCTTTCGAACAAAGTACAAATGTATGGAAGTCATAAACGACCGAAGGTAGTCATATCACTGGAATCAGCTCTGGGTTAACAGTTGGAATTCCGAAAGGATAATACAACTCCACTACTAACTGGTATATCCTACGAAAGTCAACGCATTGTAAAGTAATGTTCGTACAAAACGTTCAGAAAAAATAGGAATTAGTAACCCTTGTATTGTCAAGACCTTATGAACTTAAGTTTAATCTATGGAGACCCTTTCTGGTTATCCACGTGACTACAACCAAGTAATTAGGACCTGATCAACCTTAATTATGGTAAGTAGTTATCTGTGCCCATGACATGCAATAAGTAAGACACCGTGAAACCACTCGTTGTATATATTAGGTTTACATTTCCGCACTGCTTTATATTCAGTTAGTTTAGAGTGTCATTTTCACTGTCAATTACTCTTGACTGCATGTTGGACATAAGAAGCTGTGGAACTACTATGTAAAATACACGGTCTAATTACTGAAAGGCATGGTCTGCATATGAAACACGTTTTTAACAAACTGCGAATAATCCAGGGATGTATAACTGTTTGAAAAGGAGAGATTTAAGTCATAAGTCGAAGAAACCGGAATCTAATTAATTATATGTAACACTTAGGAATGAAAGTAAAAGTCCAAGAGACTTAGGATACTTAAACTTCTAGGTCTTATAAAATTGGCGGTCTGAACATACAATGTTATTAATCTGCACGCTAATAGAATAGTAAACTGTCTTAGGGGTTAAGAACGGTCGGACCTATGAGACGATACGATGCTGATTCATGCACCTCGGTATAAAACCAAAATAGGTTGCTTATCTCTTAACTAGATAAGTATTGGAAGTTTACGTATTGCTCCGATCAGAATCATGATAACCTAGTTCCTAGTGACTTGCCAATGGGAAAATTAGTTGGTAGGGTTCTAGAGTTTACACCTAATAGTTTACTCATTATGTTAAGTATTGTCCCTATTCCGTCTGTCATCCCGAAACATTAACTATCAAAATCTCAGCAATCACATATTTACCTTTATCTGTTTTCCTGTATTTTAATTTCCTGCAATTTACTTTCCTTCACTTTAATTATTTGTCTTTAGTTAAAAAAACCCCCAAACCTACCTACTTTGTTCCATCCTAAATACGTCCCTACCGAAAGCACCAGCTTTAATCACCCAAACGTTTAGATTCATAGAACGATCTTAGGTTATACTTACCGCTTACTAACCAGGGTAGGTAGTACATATAATTTAAGCCCCACTATTTATAACTTTTAAAACCCCTGTTGGCACCCGATTCGATTAGTTACCATCAACGACACCGACGCTTTCGGGTGCCATCAAATACCTAAATATTTGTTTTTAAACCAAACCTTAAAGGAATACGTTCAACCTAATTATCAATAAAAACTTAATTCAAAACCTTGGTTAACTTATGTAAACAATTTAACAGAAAACAACTAATAGAATTAAAATAAAACTTTTAACAATTAAGAATTCCTATTTAAATAAGCAAAACACAACTGTTCCCCGGCAGCGACGCCAAAAAACTTGATGCGTGTGAAAGCGTCTCATTTTATTATTTATAAATAGAAATACCTTATTAATACTTATCACACAACCAGGAAAGAATACCCGATCGAATATCAGTATAGATTTGGTAAGTCCGAGTCGAACACAGGAAACGGTGGTTTATTTATAAAAATGGAAAATAATAATTAACTAATAAAGCAGTAAACAGGGGAGCGTTTTAGTTCCGATCGAACATTTAATTCAAGGTAACAATAAAAACAATGAAAATACTTAAATTAAATAACAAATAGGAAACAATAAGAAGGAACAAGTAATTGTGAAGATAACTCCACTCAGATTCATATATTCCGATTTATTGCACGTTAATTATTTAATTGTGATTTCTTTTATATTAACTTAGATACTAATCAAAGAGTCCAAGTTAAATGTAAATCAGCCTCCGGTTCAGGTTAACCAATAACTACAACCTAGGGTCCCACATTAAACATCGATCCGACGTCGCAAGAATGTTGCTCTATTGCATGCTTTTCCCTAGTTTGTGCATTAAGTATTCACGATTGGTTATGATTAATTCTCATGGTATGACTCAACAATACCTATTAATAATCACTTATTAACTTATTCATTTTAGATTATTTAATTATTAGTCTCTTAACCTATCAAACTCAATATATTTAGCAATGATCAAAACCTAAATTCTAATCATCAATAATCAATAATACCAAGGGAAATCAATCTCAATGACATTATCAACCACGTTAAGTAATAACTAATAATCATCAATAAATAAGGACTCACGAATAACATAACCATCTTCAATCAAACAACTTATTAAACGTGCAATTATTATCGTTCAACAATCATTATCCGAAGTTCATTTACTATACAATTACTAAAAGTATCAATTCATTATCAAACAATTATTATTAAATCTTTTGGTTCACACTTAATTATCTATTATACAAACATGTGAGCTCACCAGCGTCAGCTGACCTATTTAGAATGTGTTCTCAGGTTCTTAACACCAGTAGACCTGTTCACTCAGGATGCCCATAGCTCGAGTCAGCATACACATCAGGTGATTATTTTGCATTACTACATTTTGTAACTAAGTTATGCCAATTAATCTCTAAACATTGTAATTATTGGGCTTTTGTAAACATTATACATTGTAAAACTTTATATTATCAATGTATTTGTAAAACGACGCATATAGAGTCGTTCATTATATGCCTTGTGTGTTTTGATTATTGATTAGTAGCACCCCAAGGCTTGCTTCTGCAAAACAATAAATTTGGGGGTGTTACAGATTGGTATCAGAGCCTAAGGTTATAGTAAACTAGGTTGCATTTAGTGGGCCTAGACTATGACCGTTAGGCAGTATTTTCTTATTAGGTATGATTGGTTTAGGGATTGCATCATACGAGTTTAATTTAACATAGCCTAATCAACTATGTAAAATTAAATGAAGATGATCTAAGAGTTGAAACGGTTATGTTGAACAGGAATACACTAGTTGACTCTGACCTCGAGAGAACCGGGACTCAAACATGTCTGTGCTAGACACCCAATAGGCTATTATGTGATATATATATATATATATATATATATATATATACGTAGATAGACCTCTTTACGCATCTTGGGCTATATTATATACGAATATAGGTCTCATTATTTCTACACTTTGTCTCAGAAATGGCAAACACACCACCCAATTCGTCTCGCTCTTATCCGCATGGATCACAAAACTCAAGGGTAGCTAGGAGGAACACTGGGTCGCCTTGAGCTAGCCCATATTCCACTCAAAACCAACTCAATAACCAACCCCAAAGGCAAACAACAACTAGCCAATGGCGATGGTTATCAAACCGACTTAACACCTGGAGGGATGAGGAAGGAATCCAACTCCCCACATCGAACGGAGGACTTTCCAACATGGATGTCTCTCCCTATACTCAAGAACCTGCTCACTTCACTGTACATGTCTTGGCTGCCAGGGTACACCATCATGAGCAACAACTACGTGATATGGACATCGAACTCCAGGAAACTCACGAACACTAGAGACTGACAGCAATGGAACGTATCAATAATGTTGCTGAAGACCATGAAAACACCGTTAACAACATGGACGTCCTTTACAACAAAGTGATAGAGATAGCCGTGGAAGCTGCACTTTTGCATCATAGACTAGAAGAATGTGAGCAACGCTCACGGGATGCTGAACAGTACGCCCGTGGGTTGGTGCAACGGCTAGTCTTGGCAGAAGACAACGCCAGACAAACTAGCAGACTGGCAGAAACCGTGGACCGACTTGTCACTTTGATGAAACAAATTAACCTACATCAAAATTAGTGTAGTCTTATCTTGTAACTTTTCCACTATCTATGTAAAATCGTTGTAACTCGACCGGATGTAACAATTCCCGACACCTTTTGTAATCTTTATGTTCTGTATCTTTTGGAACTCGTGCCTTGTATCCAACTTAGTTATCTAAATGGATTATGATTATCATATTGTGTTATCATTGTATATTTCACCACATATACAACTGTGATACATCGTAATGTCCGACAGATAACTCACTTGTTCTTTTTCCTGATTCAGCAATATGCCCCCGAGACGATACACATTCAAAGATACCGAAATCGCCCAACTCATCGCGCAGAGTGTGGCTCAAGCTATGGCTACCCGAGCAACGAATTCTGGTAGTGAAGACACCGCTGCCAACGCGCCACAACCTAAGCCTTGTTCCTACAAGGATTTTCAGAACTGCAAGCCGCTGAACTTCAAAGGCACTGAGGGTGCCATCTGATTATTGTGATGGTTGGAGAAAGTAGAATCAGTCTTCCGCATATGCAACTGCCCGGAGGACTGCAAGGTCAAATATTCCACCTGCACCTTTCTGGATGGTGCTCTGACTTGGTAGAATACCTATGCTCAGACTGTGGGCATCGATACTGCTTATCTGACCCCTTGGAAAGATCTGAAACGGATGCTGAAGGACGAGTACTGTCCTAGAGATGAGATTTAGCAATTAGAGCACGAATTCTGGCACCTCACCACCCAAGGCAATGACATTGCCAGATACACTACCGGGTTCAACCAACTGGCACTGCTGTGCCCATCTCTTGTTGATCCGGAATACAAGCGGATCGAGCGTTACATCTGGGGACTTCCCCCATGCATTCAGGGTTTGGTCACTGTCACACCCCGCCAACCGGTAATTACAATCAATCAATATAATAATATGCGGAAGCCTTGTGACGTGGTGGGGCTGCGAACAGTATTTCAACCAACAAATACATATATACTTAGAGCATATGGTTATCGCAAAACTTTATTTATCAAGGATGACAAGTTTAACAGTTGTTACAAAAGTTGT